>JARHVA010001556.1:2572500-3065000 GCA_037957365.1 Torreya grandis | reverse complement strand
ACCTCTTCAGTAAGTATATTTTTCTTCCTTGAAAACTGTCTCTCATGCTGAATTAATAACTCAAAAATAGAGTCAAATGTGGCACCATTAATCTTATTACTAAGTTGTAGCATTTCAAAAAAAATGGTGTATATATAAACAAGGCCATTCAATGTAATGGAAATCAACATGTCATTATCAATTTTACCACCAATTATACAGTGTTCTTATTTTAATGTTTTCATGTGGGAGAGATATTCAGATACATCTTCATCAATACTAAGCTTGTTATTAATCAACTGCATTTAGAGATCAATATTTTTATAGGCAATTTATTTTGCATACAGATCCTTTAATGATTTTCATGCTTTCCATGTACCAATTTTAATCACTTTTATATGAATGATAACCTATTCAGTGCAAGATGTTTTTAACAGTGTGAGTGCATGTTTATCTCATTTTTAGTACTCAAAAAATTTTATGAATTCAATCAGTGGTGTGGTCTATTTCTCTATGATGTCCTATAAATCATTAAAAATGATTGTATTCACCATGTTTCTACTCCATTCCTTGTATTTTTTAGGTGATAATTTTTAATTTTTTGAGATCAAACTTACAATTTTTTGTCATGGTGCTAAAAAAAAGAAAGTCAAATGAGAATGATATTGAGGTTTTACATTTACCTTCAAAATAGCTTCTGGTTACAAGATATTTTGGGACTTATGAAAAATAATGTAACACCTTATACACCCTTATATCTCCAAAATTTAACTTTGTCCATTCATTGTTTTGTTTTATCTTTATAACCCCTTTATAAAAATAATGGCAAAAAATAATTTTCATAAAAAGAAATACAAATGGGATTTGATCCATATACCTCCTTGGTAGCAAGTGACTAACAAAATATTCTATTCAAGTGGCCTTCAAAAAAAATTAGCATATGAAGCCAACAAATCATACTTAACCTAGATTGTTTGGATGAAAAACAAAATTAAAAAATTTACATATATGTAAAATACGGTAAAACTTTTCACCCAATTATTTTATTTTTATTTTTCATTCATTGGCCCCACCAATTTTAGAGTTTGAAAAGTATTGAAAATAACTTTTTTCATCTCAACATTCCTTACAAATAAACTACAGGCCATATTGATAGGTTTATGATTTGTGGAGGTAAAATATCATGAAATTGAAATTGCATTGAATCTAGAATCCACCACACTATGTGAAAATGTGTTGGCTCAAAGTTTATGGGTTTCTATGGTTGAGAACTTATATTCTAGTAGTCCAATTGTGCACACTCACCATGAATGTAATATTTAATTCCAAGACTAACACACTACCGTTACACCACCAATTTGGCAAAGAATCCAATCAATGAAATAAAAAACAAAACAATTAAATCTCAAATTTGCATCTTCTTATAATTTTAGATTTTTCACATCATCATTGTATAAGTGCCAAGTTACAAGAAGTTGTGCCATCATCATACAAGTGCCAAGTTACCTACATCTATTAAGTCTACAGGCTTATTTAAATCCATGTAACAATCCTCCTTTTCAATTTGTGTGGCTTGAATACTACTAATATACCCATGTTGTAGGATGAATTAATAATTTTAATAGTCTTTCACATCAAAAATATAATGTTATATTATTTTGAGAGATTTATAATGTAGTACATATAAGGTGAATGGTAAGTTAAATCCATTTGCATGGGACATAACTACCAAATACCAAAACTAAATAAATAATGAATAAATAAATAAACTATAATAGATTTGAATCACATAAGACCCAACACTCCAAAAATTACCCATGTGCATTTATTATCTTACAACTTACTAAAACAAGAAAAAAACTCTACCTGTGGGGTTTTAAGAGGGTTTTGGGTTGCTTGACTTGTTAAAATTGTTCATAAAGTTAATAAATTGTAACCTTAAAATAATGCATGGAATATTGAGGTAATAGGGTCCCCTATCAACCTAAAATATCAGTAATTTCAAATCTTCTTCCTCCTCATGGAATGTTCACTTGAAAATGGCCTTCATAAGCTTGCAAAGGGGTCAATGGAGAAGATGAAATGTTTTTTGCATTATTTGGACCTACCAATGATACCATAATCCTGATATAACTCTAAAAACCCTTGGGAGACATGACACCATCAATTTATAACCTTAACTGACCACCTCCACATTGAAAAATTGCTTTGCAAGCCTTTGTCAAGTGTGTTTATAAGTTATACTTCAGTTTATTGATATTTAGAGGGTCTCACCATTCTTTACATGTTGAAATGACCTGGGTGAATAATTTTGGTGGAGTAATAACTCTTACAAATCTTAGGCATGCGTTTGTGGCCCTAAAATGCACTTAATTCTTCATATTATCAAAATCAACATTACCTTAATTTCTCTAAATTTACCTTAACTTTTGATAAACATGAAATAATGATATTTTCATCTTATCATATCATGTCTCTATAAGTCTTCATCCACCATAATACATTATATCACCTTAGAAGGTCAATACACCAACATTTCACCATGGGTCAACATACCTTGACCTTTGTAAAGTAACATTAAACTTTACTAAAATACCTTAATCTCTCCAAAACTCAAATAAGACCTTGATGAAGGGATGGATGACAAGACTAGATTCTTGATTCACTCTTTCTAGACCATGCAATAGACCTTAATATGACAAACACTTGACAAGACATCTTGTTATGACCAAGTTTGACCAAGTTTGACCAATAGACCAAGACAAAGACTCTCAAAAGGCTACTAACAAGATTAAACAAGTATAGAAGAAAATTTTAAAATTGTCCTCATTCATGGTGGCTGATTTTGGCTAAAACTTTATTTTTCAATTTTTGATCTAGGGTTTCAACTAAATTTATTATTTATAGACACTAAATATATTTGCTAATTGATATCGAGGCTTTAGAATTCCTAGTCCTTTCACAAAAATATTTATTTTTTATTTAATTTCCACTACAATTTCTTTCTTTCTTGCTAGTAGCTATGTTCCACCATTTTAAAACTCATAGGAGTTGTCATTCTAGGCAATGTGGTCTTCATTTTTACCTAAGCCATGGTATGAGTGGTACTTCCCTAATACTTAAGCTATTACACAACACTATATATGTATTTTAGTTTCCACATACATCATGGTATATCATAAATAATTAGGTTTTGGTTTTCAGCCATAAGAAGTCTTCAACTATTTTTATTATAGTGCACCGATAATTAGTTAGCCTTGGGAAGTTACTCTCAACACATCCTAGAGATGGGATGATGTGGCTATAGGATGGTAGAATCCTTTTTGGTTATTGTATTTTTTATCCATGTTCACTATTTATGACTGGAATTAGTATATATGAGGGTCTACAATGTAAACACACATTGATTAGTTACACACCTAATCTTTGTTATAATTTTTTAAAGATTCAAATCATGATAATAATGAATGCATTTTTATTTCATCTTTTGATATTAATATTACATTATATATTAACTTCCAAAGTATTATTTGGATTCATTATATATTTGTTTTGATCAAATCCAAATATTGTGAAAAGTCTAAAATTCATAATGTACAATCCCAAGCCTTACTCCACTCACATGATTGAAATAATGTTCCTCAAATACAAGTACTGTTAAGGAAAATATTTATAAAGTCTAGCATGACTTTCAAACAAAAATAATTATAAATTTAGAAGGTAATAAGGCATACTACACACCCTATTGATGGACTCATCATGATTATTGAGACTAACAAAGCTAATACAAATCAAATGGATAAATTAATTATGAATAATTAATTAAATATCTTAATTTCAACCATCATAATATTGATTCATTCCTATACATTACAATACATGAAAAAAATAAACCAACTCAAGCTTCCACTTCTACTTTAAATTTTTAAATTACTAGTATTTATTATATTTTTATATCAACATCTACAATTAAATATGTGCCAACCTCCCTAGGTATGGGAACATCAAATGTCTAAAAATAGATTAACATGCCTATTTATACAATGTTATCATACACACCTCCCTTTATTACTACACAAGGTCCACCACCAACTTCATCTAATGCATACTCTCTTGAGAAAATTGGTATGGCCTTACATTCTAAAGTATTGTAATTAGAGCAAGGTGTCTCTAGAGAAACTCATTCAATGGCATATTTTACTATATTTCATAATCCTTTGGCACCTAAGATAGCCTTTTACCTATTACCAACATGTTTTTATCTCCTAAGCTACCAGTCTATGAAGGTAAAGGTGAACTTGAATAACATCTCCATTTATTCCATGCAGCATGTTTGGACTATGCTTACAGAATAAAAACTTATTAAACAAGCTCTTTCTAATAAGTCTCAAAGATTATGATTTAATATGGTTCTATGATATTCCAATTCAATTAAATAGAGCATCCAACCCTTTGGCAAATCATTTTTTAGCACACCTTTCTATTAACATTAGTGAAAAGTTATCTTATGCACAAACTAAAAAATTCAAGTAAGGATCAAATGAGAAAATTAGTGAATATGTTATTTAATGGAAAACTATGTTATCTAAGATGAAAAAATCTATGGTAGATAATGAATTCCAAGATACCTTCACATAAATATTGCTATCACATATCCATGAATTAATCATGCTCGATAAATTTAAATATTTTGATGAATTATGCCATATATTCAAATAAAGAGAAGTAAATATTCTATCATTTAACAAGATAAAATATGCACCAAGTGTTCCATCTAGTTCAAATATCAATTTTTAAATCAAACCAAACTACAAGGTTAAATATAAAGAGAGAAAGAATGAAGCAAAAGTAGTAGTCAATGCAGTTTCACAATTATCAAAGTTTAAATTGACCACCCAAAACAAGTATACAATTTACAAGGTTACCACAACATCCTTATGTTTTATTGTTAAAAAAAATGATTACAATCTCATATCTCTACCTCCACTCTTTAGGCTTGATTTGACAAAGTCTCAACATAAGGGATTCAATAGTAATGCATATTACAACTACCACATATGTATTGAGCATTCTGAAAATAAATGTTTTAGGCAAGGCATATGATATAATATAGTATATATGATAATAATATTGAGCTAAGGACAGCCAAAAAAGAAGTTATACCACAATATAATGACAATGTAAAGCTGAAAATATTCAGTAATCTATTTCTAAACCATAATTCAATAAAAAAATATAGACAATTCAAAGGTACATCATGTGTATAATGCACATCCTCCTCCTAAGACATGGGTGTTCAATAGATGTAATTATTAGTATATTTATATCGCATCAACACCATGTCATGTGATCACATTCAATTATAGTGAAAATAATGATGATGATTTAAATAGACATGCACTTTTTATCCAAGCTTGCATCAACAATCAACCTATACATAATGTCATGGTTGAAAATGGGTCAATAAAAAATGTATTTACAATGGCACTCCTTCATATTCTTGGATATACACAATAATATTTACAAGCTACATCAATAATATTCAAAGCATTTGATTTCCATACAAAAAACACTCTTGGGAATATAATGCTACCTCTCCAGGGTTGTTTAATAATAATGACAACTCCATTTCTAGTCTTAACAATCACATGGGTCTTTAATATGTTATTAGGATGCCTTTGGATACAAAAACTCATGTAATACCATCTACAGTATGTAGATTCCTTAATAACATACATTTTAATCAAGTGCTCAAAGTTCAAGGAATCTAATATGACTACCCTCTATAGTTAATAACAAATCCTTCTCCCCCACCACCACCAAAGTTGGTAATGACACCTATCCAAGATCATAATACAAAGATAATTAGTGAAAACATTTAATAACATAGTTCAAAATTAGTTGTGGCACCTATATAGAATATTTTCATACAATGATCTCAAAATAAAGTGGTACACCTTCCTAAGGAGCATGATTCATATCAAATAGTTACTTAAGGTTTAAATAAATATAAATATTATAAAATGAATCCTAAGGCATTATCTTAGCATGTTCCATAACAAACACAATTAGTGAGACCTTCTCATACTATACAACAAAATCCACCATTTTTTTCACCTTCTCAAGTTATACATTCTACAAAATATTCTATGAGAAGTGATCACAATAGTTACATTATAACACTTGATGCCTTTTTATTCTTAGATTCACCTACATGTAGCACTTTTTATCCATGAAAACTCATCTTCAACATCTATTATCCAAGAATGCACTATGGTCCTCCCATTAATGGGATAATATGCTAGTTCCTTTCAAAAATATCAAAAATACAAAAAAAATAAAAACATTTTAAAAATTAAAAAAATCAAATATCTGTTTCATCAAATTTTGGAAAATAATTAAATTAATTATATAAATAACATAAACTGATGTGTAAAATCAAAATGCTACAAATATATAATACATGAGATGAACTAATTTCAAATTTACTATATTTATAAATATGCTTAAATAGGAAGGTGCTAAAGGAATACAACTTAGTTAGAAAAATAGAATGTAGAACTATATCACGGGATACAACTAATTGGGAGGCTATGTTAACTAAGTACAAATCTAAAACAAGTATTTTAATCTCTCTATACATGAGCATTATTTTTGGACAAGAAAGCAATGTGTTGTTGTCCCTAGGAAGCACCTGTGTCTAGTTGGTGGTAAAGATATGATAATTTTATGATAGATTTGGATTTATCTATGTATTTTACAAAATATGTGAGAGTTTTTGATCCATCATGAAAACTAATGTGTATCTTCACCCTAACTTTCAACCCTAGCTCAATAGACCAAGAGGACACATACAATCATGAGGTAAAAAGAGGTTAGCAATTGAATTTGTGCTTGACCTCAACACCCCCAGTGTTGATCATTGCCTTCATACCAATACTCTAAAGAGGGATCAAACTCTATGTGATTATCCCATAATACGGTGGTGTGTTGAAATACTAGTGTAAAATGTTAAATGCTAATATAATTTTGGTGTGATTAAGTGCTTCAACCATGAATTATGACCTTGGAGGTGTAGTTAGACTTTATCTCAAGGATACTAGGACTATATGTAATAATAATTGGGAGAAATAGGGAATTTTCTCTCAACATGCAATTAGAATTATGATGATTTTCAATATGGAATCCCCTTTTATTCAAAAATTATTGAAATGTGTATTTATAGTGATCAATAAGAAATTCCATCAGATGAGGATTCCTAATTTAAAGATAACCCATTACAAGAATTTAAATTTGAGAATTTAGTTGTTATTTGGAAGGGGGATAAGAGTAGTGGAACTAGACACTCTTGGAGAGAAATGTCCAAATAGAGTGTTATTATCCAAGGAGCACAAATAATTGATCTAAGAGTATGTAATAGTATATAGATAAGCTTAATTTATTTTGAATGAATAATAGGGACATTCTAGTATCATGGTTTGCTAATGGAATTGGGTCATCCACACATAAAATAAAGGAAATTAGTCAAAAGGCCATGGAATAAGGCATGGGCCAAGCATGTAAAAAGGGTGGACACAAGTGCATTTATTTAGCTTAAATTTTAATTTTATGTGTCTACATTTTCCCCCTTTTGTTATAGTAATGTAATAAAGTGAAAGTTATATATTAATAACATAATTATGTACCTAAACTTACCAATAAAGTACAAGCTTGAATGTAGGCCATAATAATGAATTGTATTTCACATGAACCTGCCATGAAACATGTATAAATCAATCCTTACTCAAGATAAAAATTAATAAGTAGAGTTAATCAAAATTATAGATCTAATAACAAGGAACAAATATACCTAATTGGGTACATGAACCATTATTTTTAATGGTACAAAAACTAGTGATTAGAGAGAGTAACACCATTGAATATTTCTTCTTCATTGAATAGCTTGGATTGGACTATGCATGCCCCAATCCTCATTTAAAGGTGAGAGTTCTTAAGAACTCAAGGTGTGCTTAACTCCATCATTGTATACCCAAAGTGGTGAAGTAGTTTTTAGAATCCATGTATGAATTCTAATAGATTGTTCTTGTGCAAAAGTATTGTAAAACTAGTGTAAAAAGGTATACCAACTACTGCAAATGAAATAAAGCTCATTTATGTACAAATATAGCACGACACTAGTGAAAAATGGTGAAAAAATATAGTATGATCTAGATCTTGTCTAATGACATGAATTGTCATTTCATCTATAAAATTGGTGAAATTTTGAGAAAGGAGGTAGTCATATGCTACAAACATGCCCCAAATTTTATATCTAGTGTATATGTATTCTGACACTGAGTATAAAAATTAAAATTTTGAGCAATAACATGTGTGTTATCTTAGAACACATGTCATGCATGATTCCCCCAAACTACGCAGATTTGAGACATACTTGAGTATTTTTTGAAAATTATAATCGGGTACCTATTTCTAACTATTATGCACTACATGTGATTCTAAGAATTATAATAAATGATTGTTTTCTACATTTTTGGAAAAAACACACCATTTTAGATAGATTCAGGGTGTGCCCTTATCTAAGTGGAGCACTGTTGTTCAAAATTAATTTTTAAGTACTTTATGACTATGCAAATTGACCAACTACGTAATATGTGTAGATTTTTGTGCGTATTACATTGTAGGGTATTAGTCTCTAAGACAAGACATTATTTATTCCCCCTCTTTTGAGGTGAGTTTTGAATCCTAGATAATAACTTAACTCAATAAAACACTTATGAAAGAGATGTTATGAAAATATGTAAATATGGGTAGTAATGGTAACATGGAGAAGCATGGAATCATCATATGTAAACTAAGAAAAGAGTAGTAATGTAATATGTCTGTAGAAATAAGCATACGTAATTACATTGTCTATATAAATTTTAGCAGTGAATAAAACATATAAGTGATATAATTAATTATGTAAATATCAAATAGAGAAAATTGGGGAGTGATGCATAATATTGATCATGGAATTGAAGGGATATGAAGATGCATGATGTTCATCATGACATCAAACCTTGAGTAAATTGAGAAAACAAATGTTATGGCCATGATGCACACACACAAAGAGTATACATAAATCACCCAAAGCATGCAATATAACATGTTCAAATGTCACTCACATGCATAGATATATAAAATGAAGGCTTTGAGTCACACACAAGTACATGTTCAAATGTCCACAAGAAAAAATAGAGAATACACACAAGACATGAATTGAGATAGCATGAATACATGCAATTGATAGACACAAGATATTTGTAACAGTAGTATATTTAGTAGCTTAGGTAACCAATAAGATATCAATGTGTAGGTAAGTGATAAATATCAATATATGTTATGCAATGTAAAGAATTGAAGTGTGAACAATAAAGGATAGCTAAATAAGGATAAAACCTATGTATAATATGCCCATAGTGAGCTTACATATGTATATCTAATTTATAAGAGGCCTTCATCTTATTTTGGATTAGAGAATTGATAGCATGTACTCACTAGGATAGGACCAGTGGAACAAGATAAAAACATAGGGAACTCTTGTCTAAATATGATGTATTTGTTTATTTGTAGTTTTAGAGTTTGAAACACTAAAAATATCCTACAACTAGTCCTATAGATGGTAACCTATATGATCTACATTCACTCATGTACACTCGTGAATCATATATGATAGGAAATTAGATAGAAATAAGTGTTGAATAATTATGCACAAATTAACTAATATAAATGAACTAGACATAAGCATGTAAAGACCTTGATTTTGATTTTTTTGGAATATTTTACTTTTTTGTAATTTTATCATATTAGCATGATTAAAAAAAATTATATGTACAAGGAAATATGTTATTATAATCCTAACATATCATCAATGGGATGCCTTTGTGTCTTTCTTATATCATTGTCATATTCATATTCTACATAATCAATATCACTGGGATCATACCAATCTATAGTATTATAATATTCATCATCTCAATTTTGAATTTTTGGAATGTAACTCTTATCTTCATGTGTATCTGGATATGTAAAACCTACCCCATACTTTGGTATTGATTTTTTTTTTATTTCTCTTGTGCAATATGTACTATATCATTTTCCTTTGTTGATATTTCATTACTCATATATGTGTGTATGCTAGTTGAAGATATGATTTCTTTTTGTTGTTTTTGCTATAAATATATTTCTCCTTTGGAAAATGTTGTGACCTTGCCTTCATGATCAAATTACATGCAATATTTATTTTTATCAATCATTTATCCTATTAATTCTAACCATGATCCTACAAGCACAACATTATATCAACTTGGATTTGAAATAACATGAAAATTAAGATAGAACTCTTTTAAATCAAATGAAACTCCTAACTTAATTGATTCCACACATGTTGTAGGTGCTTTAGTTTGATCTAATTATTAAAGCTTATTTTCAAGAGTTATAATAAATGGCATAGAGCAAAAAAATATTTTTTGATAGTCCATAACCTTTACATTTGTAAATTATTTGATATCTATAGAGTAGTGGTAGTGAAAGGCTCTTGATATGACAAGAAACTTGTGATTACCCCCTTTGCAACCACATTTTAAAATTTAATTTATTTATGCATCTCTTGCTTTGGAAACTCTTTTGTTAGAAACCTTCTTTTAAGAATGCTTGTTTTCTTATCTTGAGTTTAATTTTAAAACTTTTATTTTAGTAATTTCACTTTTTCTTATTGTAACTTTTGTAACCTTGACTTTTCAAAATATTCCTTTTGTAATTTTTATTTTTAATATTGTGCCTTTTATAATATTTCTTGCTCTAATTTTTCCTTTTGAACCTTCTCTTACTTTGGATTATCCTTTGATATCATTACTTTTTGTCTTTGTTATTTTTGTACTAATTTTGATTTTTCCACTTGTTCTATTTGTACTTATTCCACTATGCAATTATTGATTGATGTATGTGTTATAGGATATACACTACCAATAATAATTTGTAATTTATTCTTTAAATCCAAAAAATTATTTGTATGATGCCCATGCATTCTATGATATGTGTAATAGTAATTTGATCTCCATAGAGGATTTATATGAGGTAATTTTGTCAACTTATTTCAAAGAATTTCCCTTATAATCTCACTTGAACTCTTACTATACTATTCCATACTTTTGAATCACTTGTTATAGATGTATTTTATTGTAGCTTTCCATTTTGATCTGAAATCTAGTTAGACACAAAATTGCTAGATGAAGATACAAAGACATGATTAACATTAGTACATTATGGATTATTTATGTATTTTATCTATTTTTCCCATTATGTAATTCTTAAACTAAAATACTGATTTTTCTTTTGTAACTCTTCTATTAACTTTCTCATAGTGATGATTTGATCAGTAAGGGATTCACAAGCACAAACCTTAGGTACTTATGATTGAATATGCATAGAGACACCCTTGAAAGGAGATGTAGGATATGTAGGGGTTTAAGGAAGGATATTTTGGTTACCTTATTTTTCACTATAGGATGGGCTACCTTACACCTCATTTTTTTTTACCATGGACCTATTTAGAGGAAAAGTAGATATCACCCTATTGAGGGTTAATAAGAGGAAGAGATTCATTTTTAACCATTTTAAATGTTCCATAGACTAAGATGAGAATAAGAGGAGAGAGACATATGAATGATAACAAACACTCAAAGATGATAATAAAATTAGAATTTAATTTGAAACCCTAGGAAGATAGAATTTAAAAAGCAAACCCTAGGAACAAGACTAGGGCTTGCAATATTTAATAATAAGTGGGTTTACCAATATGTTTCATCAAATTTTTGGAAATAAGTGAATCAATTACTTGAATAATATAAACTATTATTTAAAATTAGAATGCTAAATATATGTAATAAATGACATAAACTAATTTGGAGCTTATTATATTTTTATTTATGCAAAAGAGGAAGGTGTTAAAGGAATACAACTTAGCTGTAAAATTTTAATTTATAATTATATCAGGGATTACAAATCACTAGAATAATATGTTGATTAAGTATGGATCTAAAACAAGAGTTTTTAGGATCTATAGATAGGATCATTGTAATTGGATAGGATAGCAGTACACTATTGTCCCTAGGGAGTGTCAATGTCTGATAGGTGGTAGAAATCAAATATTTATATGATAGATTCAATTTCACCTATGTATTACATAGACTATATAGGATCCTTTAATCCATCATGAAAATCATTTTGTATTTTCTCCTTCACTTTTAACCCTAGCTCAATATACCAAGAGGATAAATATAATCATGGGGTAAAAAAGGGTTAGTGGTTGAAGTTGTGACTAACCTCAACACCCCATATGTTGAGCATTGCCTACATGTCAATACTTTAAAGAGAAATCAAATTCTATGTATTTTTCACATGCTCTGATGGTGTGTGTAAAATATTGGAATAAAATAAAAATATTGATGTAATCCTAGTGTGATTAAGTGCTTCAATCATGTCTTGTGACCTTGGATGTATATTTAGACTTTAGCTTAGGGCTACTAGGGTTTTATGTAATCAAAATTAGGGTAAATAGGGAATTTTATCTCATTTTAAAATTATAATTCTGGTGCTTTTCAATATAGAATCCCCTTATATGAAAAATTATTTGAAATGTGTATTTATAGTTATCAATAGGAAATTCTTTTGAATGGGGATTTTTAAACTTGTGGGCTGACCCATTACATGAATTTATATTTGATCAATTAGTTATTATTTGGTAGGAGGATAAGAGTGATGTAACAAAACACTCTTGGGGAGCATTTTTTTCCAAATAGGGCATTATTATCCTAGGATCACAAACAACTAATCTAAGATTATGGAATAGTTTGTGGATAAGTTGAGCCATTTTGCATGAAGAATAGGGACATTCTGGGATCATTGATTTATTTATGGGAGTGGATAATCCACCTAAAAAATGAAGGAAAGTGATCAAATGACCTCAGAATAAGGCATAACTTAAGTATATAAAAAGGGTGGTCACAAGTTCATTGTTTTAGCTTAAATATTAATTTTGTGTCTGTAATATTTAAAAATTATAAAAATAATCAAAAAAATTTAATAAAAATAAGGACTAAGCATGACATGTGATGCTATTTTGCTTCTTTATTTGTGTTATTTATCATATAATTTGGTATATACCATATTCATTTTATATACACACATGCATTTCATTATGAATATGAGTTTGATGTAGGATATACTATACATAGGTTCTTAGATGTTGAATTCCCTTTTACCCAGTGGTGATATCTATGTTGGGGGTAACTAATTATACATGTTATATTATAACAAGTCATATCTTTTTATGAACTCAAACTCCATGTTAAGCTACATTTCTTACAAGTGTCTTGTTAATCACTCATATTTTAGATTATGCTACATGGATATGCTACTTTGATATAATATGACATTGATACATATGGATTGAATATACTAGTTTTACTTTTTTAATGTTCCTTTGATGTTGTTTACTTTCTTATATAATAGGTGAGACTTTTCTTTCTTATTGTTTGTGGCCCTTGGACCTTATGTGAAATAATTTATTGAACATATATATGAGATTTATGTTGGGTATGTACAAAATTTGAACATGTCTCTTATTTGAAATATTCTTAATGTATTTCATGTGTGGCCCTTTATTTTGTTTATTATGAAATAGTCATGTCTATTGTATGCAAATCTTAGCCTTATCATGTGACATTGTGTTGGTTTTGGTGTGATTGTTGAATTTTATAAATGATTATGTGATACATATCATGCACTTTTATTGTGTGGTCTAATTCAAAGATAGTTACTTTATTGCAACCTCATTACTAAATCTATTTAGACATGATACTTGAATGCCTCATATTCAATATGTTACATACATGATTCAATGACAATCACATTTTTATGATGGCATACTCTCCACATAATGATAAAATAATACATGATTATATTTTTATCATATTATATAGTTAAATCTTATTTTAAAATGAGTGACTTGTAAGCTACATACTCATCTCAAAATGAGGGCATTGTTGTGGGTTAGTCTTAGAGATCTAAGCCACCATGAATTAAAAAAATCATAATTGAGATATATTATAAGTTTTCAAAGGTACAAAGTAATAAAAAAATTAGATTCTATAATAGAGTACATATTGTAAATATTAATAGTAGTCATAAATAAAACACATGACAAGAATTGGCACATTGATACAAATTATAGGGGCATATGAGAAGCATATCCACTCAGTTTTAAAAAACTTGAAATATATAATAATACACACTTGAATTCATATGTACGAGCATATGTAAAATAGTTACAAGATCAAAGTTACATGTTTTAAATATAGTTACAATTGAGCATATAGATGCATGGAATTCTATATTACCTAGTACAAATTCAAAAGACGTGATACTTATTCATGTACATGTTTCAAAGTTCAAAGTTACAATTTCAAAGTTCAAAAAGACATGATACTTATTCATGCACATGTTTCAAAGTTTAAAATTACAATTTCAAAGGCAAAACACTCATTTCAATTAAAATATATGAGCATTATGGTCATGATGGGGGCATGAATACTATTCATTCTCTTTTGATCATGAAAAAATATAATATATATCCAACCATAGTAGTGTGATTCGATCTATTATGGGTAATGTACATTGAGGTTCAATAACACTGAAAAACCATAACATTAATTATAGAGAACTTATTATGCAGTTCCATTTTCTATTTTAGGTGATGTGCATTCAATTTTAATGACAATAACATGTCATCACTTCTAGAAAACCCATTGTTGTTCCACCTTTTTGGATTAGTACATTGGGTACTACTCCCTATTCATGAGAGTTAGAATAATGCATCTTTCTAATTAGAGGTATTAACTAGTTATTTAAAATTAGGACTTGATCACTCTAAATTTATCATTGGTTCAAATTTTATAAGTGATTCATTAAGGGGGTATAATTATCCATCATCATTTATAGGTTATAGGGAAATTTGGTGTCACCTACATATAGGTGTACTCCTTTGATCAAATTTTTCAATATTATTGTAGGGTTTTTTTAATTTGAGTTCTCTATAGAACTGAAGTATTGTATCAAATACAAAGTGTGTTCTACACACTCAAGTTCAATCCTTTCTCCTTTACTCTAGTGACTTCATTATTATAATAAATAAGGGGAAAATGTAGACATAAATTTTATCACAAGTATTTGAAATTTTTAATTCTCAACACATCATAAACCACATGACTTATGCCAAGTTACATGACTCTTATTCACCATTCCTCTAAGCATTTTATCTATATATGGTATTGACTCTTTGCTTGTCATCACTACTACACATAAATTTCAATAAAATTTTCAAGTTACTTAAAATCACCCTCAGATTATCTCCATCTTAGGATAAGTGTCCCTAATCTTTTAGGATAGGTTTGTCCTAGGTAGACATGATCATTGTCACACTCTTGTCCACCTAAGATAACCACGTTTTAGGCCAAGTAACAACTAATTTCTAAAATTTAAATCAATCTTTTGGGTCTTCCCAAGTGTTTTATAAGGTTGGCTAAAGGAAAATATCAACTCATTTTCTTATTAATACACATCAAAGGTCACTCATTATCCTCACTTATATATCACTTATTTTATGCTTACACACTATTTCACATTGAGAGAATATATCATATTCTTTCTAAATTCAAGATCACTCATAAGGAGCAGCCATAAGCCAAGGCAAGAGTATTCCAAAACAAGTCAAGGGATATCATTATCAACTATGAAAGTCATTTTATAGTTTCATACACATATTCAATTAAGATAATTTCATAATCACTTTATGTGGGAGAACTACATAGGCTTAGTTCCCCTCTTTGGAGTATTAGATATGTAGACAATGGTCAATCGTCAAGGTGGTGATTGAGGTCATCTCACCCCATTAAAATTCCATTTTTTTATAGGTTTTCAATATATTAATGTGTCCTTAGGGTTTCAAAGACAAAATATGAGAAACGTCAATTTTTTTGTATCATAATCCAAATTAAAGTATCTTAACCCACTTAGTAGACATAGATGCAAAATGAGCGTCAATCAATTTTTTATTAGTCAATGGAAACATGTATGTATTCAATGAACTCCATCAACCTACACTCTTATCCTCTTATATAAATTATGTCCATGAATATTCTCTATTTCTATTTCCAATTTGCCACTATCAAAAAAAAATCTTTTTGTCTTTTCTTGTCAATCATTGATCACAATCAACAAGGACAATTCCATGGTCAACAAATATGAATGGCATATATTACCATCCAATTATAATAAAACTATATAGATATAGTTTCTAATTACGTTCCTAATCTTAAGCATGCATAGTCACATATTTTAATAATTTTTATTTTTAGACATTAAGAACAGTCAACATAAATCCCAATTAAAGCTAAATCATTTTCTTCCTAGTATTTTCCCAAAATATAAATTTTTTATAACTAGTAATTATCAAAATCAGATCATTGATTATTGTACATCTTTAGCATTTTGATATATTCTAGTTTTACACTTATTATAACACATATTTTATTTTCTTATCAAAAATGAGGTAAATTAGTATGACATATTACATTTGTATATACTTTGAATAATTGATAAAATATTGTGGTTCTACCCTATCTACCCTTTAGATTTTTTCTTACTGTGAAAACTCTCTTCTCACGTTAGAGTTGGTTTTTACCTCCTAAATTTTTTCACATTGTGTTTCAACCTATATTTCATGTTCATAAGATTTTGTGTCATACTTATAAATAGCAAGAGCCCAATGTCACCCATTTCCATCTTGAAGCATCATGACCCTGTCAGGATCTTGC
The DNA here is from genome assembly GCA_037957365.1 of Torreya grandis. NCBI lineage: Eukaryota > Viridiplantae > Streptophyta > Pinopsida > Cupressales > Taxaceae > Torreya > Torreya grandis. The sequence continues at coordinate 3,048,108 of JARHVA010001556.1, read as the reverse complement.
TCCTCAATAAGAATATATATGATTACCTCTGTATTAGCAACTAAACACAAAATTTAACCACAATGAATAAGTAACTAGAAATATGAAACAACACAAGATATGAGAGACAATACACAATTGTATTAATAATCGCTCAGTAGAAAATACAATAAAGAAGATGCCACTTCTTCTTTCACCTCTAAGGCTTGCCACACCTCAAAGACTTCTTCCCTCTCTCTCTTACGGTCCTAACACACAACTCAAATACAGAATTGTTGTTCACCTCCACCAGTCAGTAACATACTACTATTACACCAAGTACACAACCATACTCCAAGTAGATCTCCCTGCTCTTTGTTGCCACCTACAAATCACCAGACCTTACTCACCATTGTAGATCTCCAAACGTGGTCCTGCACACCTGCTGACCAAGATCATACATACACAAAGAACCCTTCTGATTCTCCAAACCAGCACCCACACTTGGTACTATGGCACTAGGAGGAACACACCATTGCTCTCTTCTCTCTGAAGGAGCTTATTTTGCTCTCTTACTCTCTAGCACTAGTTTACAATACAGCCCATGAGTCTATTATATAGATCTCATGCTTAAAATAATTAGACTATCTTAATTACAATAATTAGACTCACAACTGTAACACTATAATTAGCCTTTAACATGCAAACTAACAGTCCAAAAATAGACTCTCCAAAATCTGCATGCAAACTGCATGTTTACACACAGGTTGTTGGCGTTGGCTCCTCCTGACCGATGTCAGCCGACTTGTAACCGACGTCAGTTGCTTCTACACTGCTATCTGATCGATGTCAGTTGATCAGACCAATGTTAGTTGCCCTGTAACTCTTTGCAACCTCTGTAACCTCTGTAACTCCTCCTGTTTGCATCCTGGTGAAGCTTTTAGCTCCACAACCTAACAATCTCCCACTTGGAGATAAATAGCTACACTTGTACCTGTACCTATACACTATCTAATTTATTCCCTGGCTTGTATTCCTCTTCAAACTCAATCCTGAAGACCAACCACCACACATCTTGTGATGCTACACCTGTCATCCAAGTAACCTGCCACATCTGAACCTAAAACTCCATGTAGTGAAGACCTTGACCCTGCATAACATGTTAACCTACTGCTATTCCCTCTCAAATACCTGAGAATCCACTGAACTGCCCTCCAGTACTCCTTCCCTGAATTGGCTCCATACTTTCTGACAACTCCCACTGCTTAGGAAAACTCAGGTCTACACTAGACCTCATGTGATTTCAAACACTGTTCTAAGCTCTGTTTGAACTGTCCAGCCCTTGGTGTGCTTACCGATTCTACATCCTACGAATTAAACCCTGCCAACACCTTCTTCACATCAGCTCCTACTGGAGACAAAATCAACCTATGATCTTCCATGTCTCTTATGCCAAAGAATTTTGCTGCTCCAAATTCTTTGTGACATACCTCTGAACTAACTTTACCTTTAGCTCAGAAACTCCCTGCATGTGTAACCCTGCAACAAGCAACCACACCACATACAGTAATAGAATAATGTTGCAATCATTATCCACCTGGTAAAGAAAACACAATAGTTATAATGACCTTGACCAAAGCCATGCTTTGTCATACCCTTGTCAAAACTTGTACCACTGTCCTACAGCTTACCCAAGACCATATACCTTGGCCTTCCGTCTCACGTGTCCATTCCCACTCTTCTTCATCTTGAACATCCATTCTTCTCTTAATGCTTTCTTCTCACTGGCAACTCCACCAAAAAACTCCTGTTTGATTCTTCTCCAAAGAATCACAATCCTCATCCATGCCAAGCTCCCACTGTTTCCTGGATCTACCTGCTCTGCTTCTTTAATGACTTCCTGATTATTGACCATCAGTGAGCAACAAGTAGTGTAAAGAATGGAAATGATGAATTTGAGGCTTACTTACCCTTTCAATCCTGCATATGGGCATTTGAGACTCCTTGACAGCTTGTTGTCTGCCCAAAATTTGTCTCAGTAACTGATGCCAGTCACATCTCAGTCTGCCCCCGACCGTCGTCAGTTCCCTACGACTGCCTCATCACTGACATCAGTTCTCCATGACTGATGCCAGTGTTTATCTTCCCCTGAGTTTCCAATGTCGGTCTACACATAGCCGATGTCGGTCCCTGCATGGATGTCGACATTGGTTTTCTAATCGATGTCGATCTCTGTGCTCTCCTTGTGAGTGATAACATTTACTTGCGAGCTCCTTTTGGGTCAAAACCCTATTCAAATCAACACAGCCCTGCTCAGAATTCCTCAGCCCCTTGAATTGATCTCTGTTCATCATCTCCTCCATGAAAACCAAGGCTTTCTAGTTCTTAAGTTTGTCAAAGACATCTGACCTCCGCTTAAAAACATGCATTCCCCTCTTACATATGTGACCAAGCCTACAAAGCCACATCTCTATAATAGAAGGTGAATCAGTAATATAAGTAGATAGATAAAGGATACCTACTTTCTTACCACCATCTAATTCAAGTGCATCCATTGTGAGAGTTATTGTGCATCTCTCATCACCTAACTTTCTTGAAGAAATTAGACTCATCTCCAAGACTGGTCCCTGCATGACCTCCTTCAACACCCGTGTGTTATCCATCTGTAATTTCAGCTTCACTTCCCCTTCATCAATAATTTGACAAGGCTTACCAACCCCTAAATAAATCTCTCCAAAGTCTCCAAAGACATACCCATGAAAAGATGCTCTATTTCAGGCTGCATGGAAAGAGGCAACAGAATCTGTGAACCAAGATTTTACTTTATCCAGAACATCCTATGCAACATCACCTGTAACATCTGCTCCTCCCTTTTCTTCATACTGATCTTCTACCAACGAGCAATCTTTATTTACCTGCTCTTTCTTTCCATCAATCAGACCATTCGTGCTATTCAATTTCTCCATTCATAGCTTACTTTCTTCTGCCATTGCTATACTCCCACTCAATCTGAAACCCCTGTGAATGACCTATAATCAACAAACACTAACCAGATCTAAAACCACCTGTTAGTAACCCAACCAAAATCTCTGATACCAACTGTCAGGATCTTTCTCCTCAATAAGAGCACATATGATTACCTCTGTATTAGCAACTAAACATGGAAATTAACCAGAATGAATAAGTAACTAGAAATATGAAACAACACAGGATATGAGAGACAATACACAATTATATTAATAATCACTCAGAAGAAAATACAATAAAGAAGATGCCACTTCTTCTTTCACCTCTAAGGCTTGCCACACCTCAAGGACTTCTTCCCTCTCTCTCTTACGGTCCCAACACACAACTCAAATACAAAATTGGTGTTCACCTCCACCAGTCAGTAACATGCTGCCAGTACACCAAGTACACAATCATACTCCAAGTAGATCTCCTTGCTCTTTGCTGCCACCTACAAATCACCAGACCTTACTCACCATTGTAGATCTCCAAATGTGGTCCTACAAACCTGCTAACCAAGATCATACATACATGAAGAACCCTTCTGATTCTCCAAACCAACACCCACACTTGGTACTGTGGCACTAGGAGGAACACACCATTGCTCTCTTCTCTCTGAAGGAGCTTATTTTGCTCTCTTACTCTCTAGCACTAGTTTACAATACAGCCCATGAGTATATTATATAGATCTCATGCTTACAATAATTAGACTATCTTAATTACAATAATTAGACTCACAACTCTAAGACTATAATTAGCCTTTAACATGCAAACTAACAGTCCAAAAATAGACTCTCTGGAATCCACATGCAAACTACATGTTCACACACAGGTTGCCGACGTCGGCTCCTCCTGACCGATGTCGGCCGACTTGTAATCGACGTCGATTTCTTCTGCACTGCTATCTGACCAACATCAGTTGATCAGACTGATGTTGGTTGCCTTACAACTCATTCTACAACCTCCGCAACCTTCGTAACTCCTCCTGTTTGCATCCTAGTGAAGCTTTTAGCTTCACAACCTAACAGACTCCTTTTATTTTCTTGTTTATTTATTCCATTTTCCCACAAAAGTCTTATATTAGCATTAATTTATGTAGGTTGGTACTAGGATAGGAATAAAACCAGCATTCTCTCAAGATTGTTTTACAAGAAGCAATCCCCCATTGAGTATAAATTCCCATGTTGTACTTTAAATGTGATCAACATTTCAATCGAACACTTCTATGTATCAATAGTGACATGAACACTAGCCTCATCACCTAATTAAATGTAATAGAATATATATATATGGTTCATAGGGTCCCTTTCCTCAAAAAACCTAAAAATAACCTTAGGGTGTTTTCAATAGGTAAAGACCTAGATCAAAAATACCACGCTTATAGAGATGATACCAAAAAAAGCAAAAATACTATATATATATATATATATATATATATATATATATATATATATATATGGTTTCTTAGGTTCCCTTTCCTCAAAAAACCTAAAAATAACCTTAGGGTGTTTTCAATAGGTAAAGACCTAAATCAAAAATACCACACTAATAGAGATGATACCCAAAAAAACAAAAATACTAATATCTAAACTAGACAATTAGCAGAAGACTCCTAGTAAATTATCTATCCCTCAACAAGGCCCTTCCTAGTGGCAAGGAGTAAATGTATTCCTTCCTCTTTGAGAGAGAAGGGAATCAATATTCTATTGTCAAAGCCCATCAATAGCATCCATATCTTCCATTTTTATTATTATTTCCTCTAATTTCCTTCCTCTATGTTTTGAAACACTAAGAAAAAAATTAGTTAAAAGGTCATTAGTTGGATGGATGGAGCGAGGATCGATGTAGGATAGTTTATTTGGATAATTGGATTGAATTTCCTCTAATCTGATCTCTATCTCTTGGAAAGTCTATAAATCCAAGGTCATCTATTACCCCTCTTCCCAACTCTGCACTGGCTTTTTCATAACCTCAACCTGAAACTAAAGGTTTTCCACCACCTTCGATGGAAATTATATGCTACTCTTTACATCTTAAGATGATATGTGTTACTGGTATCATTGACATATTTTACAATGTTGCATTTTGAATCATTATCCATTGAGTGGCCTATAGATCAAAAGAGAACCTTGAAGTGGTTTAGTTAACTTTCACCTAGACTTCAAGGGATAGATGTAATCAAAAGGATATCCTTGTTGTAGATTCATAGACTGAGGTTGACTTATGTAGGTTCCATTGTGTTTTGGTTCACTAAAAAAGTAGAATCAGGATTCAAATGATCTACATATCCATTATATCCTTACAAGTCCCATCTATCTTTCCATGAGCTAAAGGGGAGGGAATGTATCCTTCTAAGGGGAGACATTGTTTATTATTCCTTGATGTCAAGATAGAGTGAAATTATTTATTATTCTATAAAACCATTTGGGATGGTCTAGAACCCATGAGACCCTTAGAAGAGCAATCTAAAAGAATATTCCCTAACTAGTTACACTTGAAGCATCAAAATGGCAAGCCTTAAAATTTAAAAAATGAGTCTAAGATCCATTTGAAGAGACCAACTTGATGAAATGTGATATTATCTTGGAAATTTTGGTCATTGCACAAACCTATACAAAAAAATTTAAGAGACAAAAATGGATCATATTATAATTTGATAAATTGTCCTATTCTGGTGATTATCTATTGAATCAATATGGGACCATGAATCACTAGAGGGACATTATAAAGGCATATCTAAACTGGGAAAAGTGAAATAACCACAAAATTAGGATATAAAATGGAGTCTATAGACTCACAAAACTACCATGCCTTCTAAAGAACCATAAATTGTTACATCATTCAAAATCCCTATCTACCCCAAAAATAAACTATACCAAGAAAAATCCATTTCATAACAGAGTAACCTCTATAAAAAAAACACATTTTTCCAAGAAAATTTAATCTAGTTAATGCACCATCAAAATCTTATAGACCAATTATTGAATACCCTATATTTTTCCATAGCCAAGATTATATCATTTGCGATTTCTAAATTAGTTATTTCATTATAAAATAGCACAAAGACATCACCAAAGGCAATGGGAGTTGATGCATCATCCTAAGGATTATCTTTACCCACAATCAAATCAAATTTATCCTAATCTAATCTTTGAGGATCATCATAGACCCATCTAATATCCAACCCAACCTTATCAAAATCATAGTAGATAGTGTGTCGAACCAAAATAAGGGAAGAGAGAAGATTATAAAGAGTAATGTGTCCAATAAAGTAATCCCTGTAGGCATGAAAATGTTTAGATCAATTAGAGCATTCTAAAATTATGAGGGGTTCTAAGCAAGAAATAGGATCTAGTTATTCCTTATTAAGATTCCCTTGGGAGTGCTCACCAATTCATTTGCCCAATCTAGTGCCCACCACCTTTGAGTGATTTTATATTTAATCCTTAATCAGTATCCTCTCACCAACCACTACTCGTTCTCCACTCAATAACCACTTCCCATTCGCCAACACTCACCATCTACAAACCATAGGCCACAATTCCAAATTTTTATTTAATATTTATTATTATATTCCTATCTAATTTCTATTATTATTACTTGATAGATATTTTGAAGTGGAGTAAAATTAGGTGTCTAAAATTTTTATTTGTTGTGGAAACATGGTCAACTATCATTAGGTGTAGTCATTTTTATGTTCATTGTTCAAATTATTTTTTTTAGGTTATTATTTTTCACATTGATATGATATTGACTACTTTTTAAAATTGACTATTATTTTTAGGTATGTCAAGTTTTCCAAGGAAAAATAAATCTATGTGGATGGAGCTTATCTTGAGCATCATTTAATTTATCCATCATTCTCTATGTAAGTCAAGGTACATGCTTTAGTTTATTGTTTTATACTTTAATGGATGCATTAATTTGCTCATATACACACATCAAAGTAGGGAAATTATATAGACATCTAATTTTGGTACAAGATCATTTTCCATAACATATTTTACTTATTTATGAGACTTGGTCTACTTGTGCATACTTGGTTGTTTTTAAGACATTTCCTACCCCAAAATACTCTCTTTATAGCCTTTGATCCTTATAGATATCTTTAGCATACATCCATTTCAAATTTTGGGCCTTATTTATCTATTTTTTGAACTACTTGCCCCCATTATGGACATCTATCTCTTCAAAGACATATTTGGTGGTTACAAATGTACTATTGAATATTCCTTAGGCAGATTTGATGGATCACTAAAAAAAAGTGTGTTTTTCTATGGGCCCTTCCACCTTGACCTTATTTCTTGTGCCTTTAATTATTCTTATCATGTTTTTCCATGGTAATACTTAGTTCTTATTATTTCTTAGAGATCCTATATACACCAACTCATCCAAATCATTTATCAAGTATAAGTTGAATGGTGAATCCGTCAAAACATTTCAAGTTAGTGCCTCCATCAACCATATTTATTGATACACTTATGATGCATTCTTACACCTTTATACTTCATTCTTTTATAAGCTACTATGACACCATCCACTTATACCAAATGAATGTTTATGAAAATATTCATCTAGTTTCATTTCACATCTATGAAATAAGAGGAAACACCCTTACTCATGATTTTATTTACATGACACAAATAACTACATTGGGTTTCATTTCAACATGTGGTACATGTAGGTGAAGTTCCCTTGTGGTTTCCAAGCCCATAACCATTTTTTTCTTCATTTGTGTTTGTGGTAAGCTAGGTCAAGAAGATAAATATGAGATAAAATTAGACATTACTGCCATGAATTCAGGATGATGAAGAATTGGGACTATACAACATCAAAAAAAAACACATACACAAGAAAACTAAAATTCTATAATTGAGTGTAGTAAAAGTTTAGCATAGAATAACACATTTAGAGGCAACATAGGTAAAGTATATTCAATGAATAAATCCATCCATGGCATATTTGGTAGTAGGCTTATAGGCATTGCATTTATTCTTTGACATTTAGGGATCTAGATTTGACACAATGTTTCATCATCACTTTTAAACCATTGTTGCACTCTTAGAATCCTAAGTCCACCCAAACATGTTAATTTCATCTCTTTTTCTATTTTTATTAGTTCATTGCTTGTTTCATTACTTTTTTTACTATTTTTATTCATGAGGATGATCTGAATTTTGTTCTTGGATTGTATTTATATTATATCTCTTTATGAAATTATTTTATCATGTTGTTTTAGATTTATTTACCCTAATGCACTAAAAAGATAAAACAAATTGGTGAACCTGACCTAAAATATATTAGTTAATTTTAATCCACTTCTATTTAATACATATTGGGATTTTTTAAGTACAATATAGTATTAGTCCTTAGTTAAAATTAGTGAATGCAATAGTTTTCAATGCCCATGATCATATAACATTCAATTTCTAATGTGATATTATTTTAATTTTAAGAGAAAAAAAAACTTAAATTAAGTGAGAGCATCCTTGGGGGGATAATTTTACATCTTAAAAAATGGTGTTGAATAAAAATTCTAATACTGATTATACCATTACATAATCACAAGAATTGAAAGTGTCGTCATCTAACATTTCATCTCCTATAGATATATATTTTGATTCAAATGAGAAATTTCAATGTACTAGATATGAAGACCTTTTCAATATAAATCCATCACCTTCTATTTCTCCAAGTTATGAGTATGTGCCTAATAATGTTATATAATTTTATGAATATACTGGTACACATAACATTGGGTATTTCTATCACCTAATTTTACTTTGAGCTTCAATGCATACAACATTAGTTGTAAGTTAAGGCATTATTTTTATCAAATGTTACGTCAAATTTTTTGCATTAATTATTACTTTATTACATCACATGATATTTTTACTTGTACTTTAAATCATACATGCCTTAAGGCCAAACATTTATAAAACAAAATTCAAAACATGAAAATCAAATAAATATGTACATCAACACATATAAAACATGTAGTATGGAAACTCATTAGACACACAAGCATGCTCATTAGACACACACGTGTGTGTACACACACACATCAAATAAATAGTTTCTCATACTTAATACAAAAATGTGGCTATAATCCACCCTCAATACTAGCCATAGACTTTACTCTATCCACCTTATCTAGATCTCAAGCCCTATCTTGGAGCATATAAAATGGAATATAATCTATAATCTATCTATATAAGTAGGGGTCGAGGGCATGGATATATATTCTCCCATAAGTTCAATAAATTGAGTTAAATAGAGATAGAGATAGAGATAGAGATAGAGATAGAGATAGAGATAGAGATAGAGATAGAGATAGAGATAGAGATAGAGTTTTATTAGCATTGGCATTGTTAGTGGCACAGTTTAGATTTCTTTTTGGCACAATATAGATTTTCATTGGCACTCCACCCCCATAATATATAGTTTCATTGGCAACCCCACCCCATATATAGATTAGAAATTTAGATTTAGATTTAGACTGGGGGCCTCAACCATGATCAAAGTACATAATAGGTCTAGGCATCTTCTCTATGGTGTGGAGTATTGATCACCATCAATCTTTCCCCTATCCCTATCTCTACAATATATATTGAAATTACTCTCAATAATAGTTGAGGGTGACACCCTTGATCTACTACCATTTCAAAAAATGCACCTAGCCTTTATGTCTATAAGGGCTCAATATTACATTGTGTCCTCTCAAGCTCATTTATGAACCTCATTCATCCAAAAAAACTCTAAAACAAATAGAGGCATAATAGCTTGAAATCATGGAGCCATAATATAAGTGATCCCCTCACTCCCTCTACCTATAGTGGGTGTTACTGAAGTTGTCTCAAATTGGTCTCATTATTATTTTCCCTCTATTTTTAAATGAATAATTTTTCATGTAACTGATCCATATGTTGGAAAAAATATACATAGGCTCCTACAACATTATTATTTCTCTCTATTTTTCCATCTATCTCTAGGGTGTCTTATGTAAAAAAATACAAAACCCCATCGATCATAATTATCCATAGCATTAACACATCAACAATGCAAACAAGATAAATCATTAGAATTTAATAATTTAAGAAAATTAAATGATACAAATGATAAAATATTTATAAAATTTAATTACAATAATATACATAGGTTGCTTATTATATGGGGCCCAATGCCATCATGGCCTCTTTTACTCCTACTCCTACACATGCCCCATATCCTTCTACAATAAAATAAGTCCCCACATGTGTTCCATGGGCACACCTCCATCACCACTCCCAACTCCACCAACAACCTTGTTGTCATGAGTTGAAATAAGAGTAGTACCCTTGATCTAATACACTAAGTTGTATAGTAAGCACTAATTCCAACACTATCAACTCATAATTCTATAAATGTATTCCACAAATCATCCAATATGATATTAATTTCCATTGTATGGATAAGGAAAGTACAAGAATCACTATCCCATCGCTTGGATAGGGATATAAGTAAAGGTATATCCATCAACACTAGCCCTAATTGGCCTACATGACCTAGGTCCACATCATCTACTTGAGCATGATTTGTTACACTAAGTCCCAACTCTATGATGGAGCCCCAAATCTCTAATTAGTCTCCACTCATAGAAGTGTACATTAAAAAATAACCATAAATAAACATAATCGAACACTAATGTTTCGACTCAAAAATCAATAAGTAATCATACTAAATCAATGAATAAATATAAATAATGCATGGGACATATCCATTGCCTATTGGGTCAAATTTGGTACCTTTAGGGTTAGATTTGAAGGGAATAAGGTTAGATTCGATAAAAATGGGGTCATATTTGATGGAAAAAAGGATGGATTTGGGCGAAGAAAGACACTTATGGTGGTCAAGGGGTAGATTTGTCGATTTAGGGGAAATTTATGTGATGGTTTATATTGGTTCAAAATGCAAAAAAATTCAAATATATCAACTTTCAAAAAAACTAATTGACCAAAATGAGCCAAAATTATCCTTACCTAATATATTGCCTACTTAGTAACTGGATCACTTAGTTGGTCCCACCAAAATAGGATAGCATCTCTTCTCACCACTATGGTCACAAAGGTAATAGATCTAAAACAATAAAAAATAGATAACTAAAGAGTACAAATAATTTCTAAAATTAGAAATTCAATTTATTTATATAATCTAAAAAGTTTCTTTATTTTTTATATGACACCTCATGAGATATAATTTTGATACCTGATCAACATATTTTACCTATAAAGAGACATATAAAAGGAATTTTTCATATTTATCCACATTTTTAGATATCATGAGTCATTTTATACTATTGAGGCATTTATTACACATACCTTTCAAGACATTTATTGCTTACTTCCTAGCATTCAAGCAACCTTATATGACATTATTCAATATTGTTTCTCTTAATGATTACATATATTGATACACAAGTGATCTATTATTGGCATATTATATTGACCAATTCCCCTTTACAATGTGCACATTTACTATATATTTCATTTTTATAGTGAATGCATCATTTTAATTTACCTTATAGTAACACATATGTTTCCCATGTGGGCATGATACCTACACATTCCATATGTGATTATTATCAATTATAATTTATGCCAGCAAGGAGGCCATAATATACTCCATATTACAAATACTTTTCACCACCACTAAGGGACATTTTATCCATTATATACTTTGAATTCATTGCATTTTCACGTTACCATTGGGGGCATCATACCATTCACTTTATCCTCGATCTTAGCGCACATATACAAATTTTACATTGGGCAATATTTTTTTCTTCCCATGACCTTCATAAAATTAGCTTGCCCCTCCCCTACATCATCTTCATGGGAGGATTAATTCACATATAAATCTTTGTAATATGTTATCCATTCTATATGGTTTCACATAGATGTACTACCTATCTATCCACTCACCTATGATTGGGGCATATAATTTGATCTCAATATGTATCCTCATACTCCCTAAACTTATATTTTTTCCATGGAATTTTACACGATCCTATCTATTCTATGTGGTTATATTTAGATGTATCACTTGTCTATCTTACTACTAAGATTTGAATGATCATATTTTGTAATGGTTACATATACTTTATACAAATTTTACAAGGATTTTACATGAAAATATTTGATAATGGTTACATACAAATTCTTGTATGGATTTTTCAAATATTTTCAAAACTTTGGCTATATATTATTATTACACATTATGATTTTAACTATTTATTTTGAGATAAGTGATTGTAGGAATAGGATTTAAAATCCTTCACCTTAAAATGGGGCAAGCATACTTGCATGCATACATACGTACACAACCATTTCAAGATGAAACAAAATTGAGAAAACAAGATTGAGTGAAATAAGAGAATTGAAAATTGTCCAATTGTTTACATCCCTAATCAATAATTCGATAGGGTTATCAAAACTTCTTGAGAATTATTAGCTATGTCTAGGAATTTTCTTTAAAATTATAATCAAAATAATTGGAACTAATTTTTATTTTTTAAGTGGTTGTAGCATGGTTTAAATACCAGAAGGCACAGTCACTCAAATGCTCATTTATATTTTTTTGTTTTTAAAATTACTATATTTCACATTAATTTGATACACATTCATTACTCTTAAGTATATGGCCATTTTTCATAGGTATACCAGAGTTTTTTTGAATAATAAAAGTGTAAATGGACACACACAAACATGTCATCCTTGATTCCTAGGTAAGTCACGTTATGTGTTTCAATTATATATAATTTTATTTTGACCCACAAAGGCAATCACTCACATATGCACATCAAATTAAAATAATTATGTGGACACATAATTTTTGTACAAGTATTTTTATTGCAATATGTTTTGTATTTTTATGTGCATATGGTTTATCAATTTGGTTTATGTTATTATTTTCACTTTTTTATATATTTTCATTATCTCCTTCTTTATATATCCCCATCTTACCCTCTTTCTTAAATTTTATCTTTTATTTTATTTTATTTTATTTTTGGCTCTCTCTCTCTCTCTCTCTCTCTCTCTCTCTCTCTCTCTCTCTCTCTCTCTCTCTCTCTCTCTCTCTCTCTCTCTCTCTCTCTCTCTCTCTCTCTCTCTCTCTCTCTCTCTCTCTCTCTCTATTGTTTTTTTTGGCTTTTGGCCCCCTTTCCTTTTATTTTCCTTATGTTGACCTATTTTCAAGCTTATTTATTCCTCATTTTATCAACTTGCATGTTAGCAGGTCCTTAATTCAAATTTGAGAAGGTTATTTATACAAAGCCCCATAGAGGTTATTTAATAACAAGTGTCAAGAGGAATTATCTATCATTTCAAGTCTAGGAACAATCTACAAAGGTTTATTTATGTTCTTAAAGACTTGCATCAAGTTTTAGCTACATTTTGTACTAAAATAAATATAGTCAAATTGTGAATGTAGTTGTCTCTCCACCTTGGAAGAGAAGACAAATGATCTTATTCTAAATATTCATTCACACTGCACTATAACTATATTGAGTCTTATTCCAATGTATGGGATATGTAGATATAACTCTTTGATAGTTTTTTACCCAACTAACCTTTCATTTTTATTATTAAAAATATTTTTGGTGAATTAGGTTAAGAAAAAAATAAGATAAATCAAAAAAAAATTGTTTGTAAATTATGGAAGTAAAGACACAAGATTTTACGACATCACTTCATGCACTTTTTTAAAAAATATTAAAACTAAAAATTGACAATAGTATAGATTCAGTGCCTAGAAATAAATTTAGCCCAAACATAATTAGGGCACATTTGATGATCAAATCCACCCTAAATACATTCAAAAAAATAATATATGCATTGAATCCATCCCTACATAAGAATACTTACATATTTTTCACAAAGCTAAAAAAAAACCTACAAATCCCAAATACAATTCCAAATTCCCAAGATTCTACCTAGGTGTGTCATATTTTAGCCTTTTGCTCTTGATTTACATAGTTTTGCTAGTTATTTCATTGTTATTATTTATTTTAGTGTCCATAAGGTAGATTAGTTGATGTTTTGGAATTTAATATCAGTAAGATCCATTGTACACCTATTATAAAAAAATTTCTTAGGTATTTTATTACTATCCAAATTTCATTAAAAATGAAACAGTGAACCAAATGTAACCTTTTTATAACCCTTAATTTTTTTATTTCAATTATTAGTGTTGTTATTTAATTAATACTTAATGATTTTGGCTTCACCAATTTTATTATATTTTTAGTGCACTAGGGTAAATAACTTAACACAACATGACTAAACTATTGCATAAAGAGATATAATATAAATACATTTTAAAAATAGAATTTAGATCATCATCATAGCTAAAAATAAATAAACAAATGTAAATGGAAAAATTGAACAAGAAATTAAGTTATAAAATTAGTGAAAGTGATGAAACAAACACACCTAAGAGGAATCTTGGGATTCTGAGAGTGAAATAATGGCCTGGAAGTGATGATGAAGTAATGTGTGAATTCTCAAATCTTGATTATCAGTGCATGTCAGTCTACCATAAAATATAAGCTAGGTGGATTTGGTTGCCAAATATTCCATACCTCTCTTTCCACCAAATGCATTCTATTTTACTAAATCTATAGTGTACTTATTCAGGAATCTAAATGTTCTTATGCAAGTGTGTTGTCTAATGCTAAATAGTCTTGCATCTTTGCTTTCTTAAACTTAGTGAAAAAATGTATGATTTGATCTCAATAATCCATTCAACATGTTGATGTGTACGTGTTTTGTGATGGTGACATAGGCATTGACCAAATGAAACCCAACCATCATATTTTTTTTATTTTGGGTTTATCAACAACCTTTGTACACAACAAAAAATAATGAGTTCGAGTCACATTACTCACCCTCCTCTGATCTGCGCATCTAGCCATCATACCTACACAACATAATGGGTTTTTGTAAGATAGTTAGAAGAGTTTGATTAATAATAATAGAAAATAAATAACATATTTCCCTACAACGTCTTCAACCTATTATTAGGGTGTGGAGCTAAAAGCTTCACCTTAATGCAAACTGGGAGGTTTCTGAGCATGACAGTCGCCGGCATCGACAGGCCACAACCGACGTCGGTTAGGGGATAGCGCAGAAGGAAACTGGCATCAATAGGGATCGGTCGGCATCGGTCACCTCCAGTCAGACAGGAACTGACGTTGGTCGCCTGTGGCGGTTAGAACTACTGTTGACAAACAGTCAGTTAAGTGAACGGAGAGTTTGCATGATAAAGACTAGTTCGAGTCTTTGAGCCGCTTGTCTAAATTAGTGTATGCATGAGATCTATATAATAGACTCATGGGCTGTATTGTTAAGTGGAGAACTATGTAGAACTCAAGTGTAGAACTTGGAGAGTTCTTCCCATGGTAGAATCAAGTAGGATTCTTCATGTATGTAAGATCAGGTTTGATATGCAGGGTGTTGCAGGATCATGGTGGAGATCTACATGTGATAAGTAAGATCAGGTTGGTCTGTAGGGGTGTGTATGTGTGAGGGTCAAAAGGATATTGGTGGGGGAGTAGGATCCAAGGTGACAGCAATACATCAAGGAGCAGGATCATGGTTAGATCTACTTGGAGTACCGATTGGTACTTGATTATACAGGCAGTACAATGAGGTGAACAACATCTTGTGTTAGCTGTGTGTTGTGACCTATTGAGAGAAGATTACTCAGGTGGGAAGATTACTGGGAGCCCTTGAGGAGGAAGCTTCACAGAGGTGGAAGAAGAGTGTGATCTCTTTATTGTAATTTCCTTTGTAATGAGTTGAATACAATTATGTGTTGCCTCTCATATTCTGTGTTATTTCTCATTGATAGTTATTTGTTCTTCTGGTTATTTCCGCATGTTTAAGTTGCTTATACAAAGGTAATCATGTGTGCTCTTAATTCTGACAAGTTGTGTCAGAGCTTTGGGGAACTTAGGTCCTATCAAATGGTATCAGAGCGAGGTTGGATGTTCTCAGAGTGAGTTTGACTAATAGATGGCCCAGATCTGGTTAGTGGTTTGTTGATTACAGGTTACTCATAGGGGTTTCTGATTGAGTGGGAGTATAGCAACAGCAGAAGAAGGTAAGATAAGAATGGAGAAATTTAGGCATAGGATTAACACCACAAGGAGTGTGGTGGGTAGTCTTCAAGTGGGAGCTTGAAGAGGAATACAAGCCAGGATGCAGATTAGACAGAGTACTGGTATGGGTACAGGTGCAACTGTTTATCTCCAAATAACATTGTTTTACCAAATTCAATGATAAACTAATCATTTAACTTTTACTAGCATACTCTTAACTTGTACTTAAATTTAAATCATTTACTTTATACAAAAAAATACATCTCAACCATTTAATTTGTATCCACACAACATTTAGATCATTTTTACATTAATCCTTGGACATATAATCATACCAATAGGATGATGGGACTTTATTTTTATAACCTTAGTACACACTAACATAGCTACATCAATATTTTCATCAAAAATTTTAATTTAAAATTTTTGAGAGGTTTATAATCAAAAAATGCAATAGATATTTGCATCACATTTTTCATCATGCCTCATTTTTTTGGACCTCGATATATTCAATGCCTTATTAAAATTGTCATTGTCACTTACTGATGCAAAATCTAATGTTGTTTACATAAAATTTTATAAAAAGTGTAATTTTGACAATTGAGACCATGGTTTTTTCTAATTTTTAACATAATTTACATCAATAAAAAAATTGATGAAAATTTTACATCAATGATTGCGAAATGAATTTTTGACATGAAAATTTTTACAAATTCTTGAAAATATACTAGTGAGTTAACTATTTTTTTGAACAATCTTATTTCCATTTTGAGCATTTAGTCTTCTTGGTACATATTGGTGACCTGTTAATTCTATCCCATATGGTAATAGGAAATTACCAATTATGTCCCCTATGTTTTTATGGGTCCATCTGCCTTGGTCTAATTTCATGTGCCTTTGACTTCAATTAACATACTATCCATTGTTCAACATTTATTTTTCATGTCATAGAGAGTCCTATATATACAAATTAGTATGTGGTCATGTCCATTTGCCTTGGCCTAATTTCATGTTCCTTTTACTTCACTTAACACACTATCCATTGTTCAACCTTTGTATTTCATGTTCTAAAGAGTCCTATATATACAAATCAGTATGTAGTCATTTACCAAACATCAATCGAATTAGGAACTCTCCTTAAGTTATTGAGCCACACACTAAATCCATATAAGGTTACACTTATCAAGGAACCTACACATTTATTCTTCATTGTTTATATATCATCTTAAATTCTTGACCCTTCATCAACTTATACCAAAAAATGGGTTAGGTGAACATTAATGTAGTTGTATTTGATTTCTTAGGGAGAGGAGGTGAAGACCTTTCTCTTAATTACACTTCACTCAAATGCACAATAAAATTATAATGACTCTAATTCCATGCATGCAAAATATGTAAGTATAGCTTCTCAAGAGGTAGCCCAAGTCAGCTAACTTACACACACTTTTTTGTTGTTAAATTTGAGGGTTAGTTCAAGGAACAAACAAATACAATTCAACACATTATTCTTACAATTTTTTCACAATGATTTCATAGTTCTACTTGCCATTGGTATGCATACCTAGTCAAAATATTACAAAGCTATAAATTGATTAGAGAATGACTCAGTGGTAAGGTAAAAATTCATTAGCAGCAAAGGTACACATGCAACGCCATGTGTATTCTATCCTAGTGACAATTGATAATCATATCTCACATAGAGTGGTACAATTAACCACAAAGCCAAGATCCAATCTCAAAAAGTTAGAACAAAACCCATGTATGTTGGAAACAAATCCTCTTAGTGTTTTCATTGTTTCTTGTTTCTTTTTTAATCATTTGTCATACTTTTAGTTTCTATTTTAGGCATATTACAAATCTGATTGCAACAGGTTACTATCATATTTTAGATTTTGCTTGTGCCCTAATTTTATTTAATTATCATAATTTAATTACCCTTGTGTGTGTGTGTGTGTGTGAGAGAGAGAGAGAGAGTGTGTGTGTGTGTGTGTGTGAGTGTGTGTGTGTGTGTGTTTGAGAGAGAGAGAGAGAGAGAGAGAGAGAGAGAGAGAGAGAGAGAGAGAGAGAGAGTGTGTGTGTGTGTGTGTGTGTGTGTGTGTGTGTGAGTGTGTAAGCATATAAGCCAATTACTGGAACAAACCTAATGTCAACTGACAACACAATCTTAGTGCAAACATGTGCAAATGAAAGAGTGTATTAGCATCGACCATGAGCTAAATTTTTACTTCCAAATTCAATGTCTTTTTTATAATTTTCAGTATAAAAAACACAAAAACCCATCAATTTATGGTTTTAATTTGACCTAGATTGAAATAAAAATTACACCAAATGTAATAATGAGATGACATTGAAATACAACTTGCTCATAGAACCAAAATTTTATTCCCTACTCTATTTCTCTCTTTCAATTTGACCATTTTCTCCTTAAAAGGTCTTCTCATATCAAAATTTACACAAACTTATACATAGGATTTATAGTATTTATATCTTATGTTCTTAGAAATAGCTATAGATTAATCATTAATGTTTAAATATTTATACTATTTATCAAAACTTTTATTTTCAAATATTCATGTCAAAAGTCTAAAGGTAGAGCATACATCCTCACCCAAGCCATATTTGTTTTTGTCCAAGTGAAATCCAAACCTTCATGTACTTGTATTACCATACAAATATGGACCTCATTCCAAGGTCATTTGGTTGTCTACAAATATTTAGCAATTCACTGATCACCTATTTTCCCATCCATATCTAACTTCAAAGCACTCGTTCATCCTTCTTAACACTTATGTGTAATAGTAATATCCATTGCATATATGCTTACAGCCCATAACGCTTCGATCATATTGTTGAGAAGCTTAAAAAAAACCCACATTCGATCCAGGGATCAACACTCACTCTAATACTTTCCCCATTCCCAAACTTCCAAACTAACTATTTCCCCACTAGCGGAAAGGACAAATATATGGTTTTCCATAAAATACACACATTGATAATTGGTTTACTAACTTTTTTAATCCATTCAATAAAAAAATTGGTTTAATATACTTTTAAAGAATAACTTGTTTCCACAAGCCCTCCTAAGAAATAGTTCCTTCCTTTTAATTCTTCAAAAAATAAAAAATAAAAAAATGAATGTTTTTGAAACCCAACCCTCTTTATTTTTTGGTTTTATAAGGATTTTCCACTTTACCAGTGGGATTTTTCTTTCTTGCATTTCCTTCTAATCTTTTCTAAACCCCTTGAAGGAATGAAAGTTTGACATATATATATATATATATATATATATATATATATATATATATATATATATATATATATATATTTATGATTTATGTATGTAAGGGAGGGAGGGGATCCTAATCTTGAAATATTAAAATTAAAATTAAAATTAAAATTTGATTTTAATATTAAAGATGTATTACAAACCATTTAGAATCTACTTGAAAATAATATTAAAATTAATACTAGTATATTGAGCATATATTGATTTACTAGAAAATAATATATTGAACATAGATTGCTTTAAAAGATCTATCCTCAATTTATCCTTTTCCATGCTCAATATATCCTTTTCCAATAAATTTTAGTCTAAAAAATCTAAGCTCAATCTATAAATACTAATAAATTTATATATCTTTTTTCAGCAAGTATTTTGTATATTGGAGATTCGCTAACTTGTTTAACAAGAAAATTCTTTTTTTAATGCTCAAAAAAGTTGAATTGTTTACTCAAATAGATTTAAAAGGCAACCCTTTAAAACACAATACAATTTTAGAAATCTCTTAAATTAGCATCAGTAATTTTGACCATAAACTTAATATTTATTTAAATATGATATTTTTTTTCTAGATACAACAATTAAAAAATTATGATATCTGAAACAAGAAAATTTTCAAAAAAGATACTAGAGTCATTAGATAATATGATATGTGACAAATTTAAAATAGACTCCTCAAAATTAATATTTTTTAATAAATATATTTAAGATGTTTGTATTAGTTACATTGTTGAACATAACTTACAATGGTCGTTGGGATAGTGATAGAGTGTAATAGTGTGAGATGTTAATAAAAATATATGATCTTAAATTTTATATTCATTTAATCATTATATGGTAATTTTAACTTTAAATTTGATCCATCTTGACATAAGGTAGAATTTGGAGACTATTTTTTTCTATTTCTTTTTGTTTTAATATTCAATAGAACGACATAGTTAGATTAAGGCCATATGCCACAAGTGATCGAAAAATTCGCAAACAAGATAATGAGTTTGGGAATCAATATAATATGTAACAAATCTAAGATAAATATATATTGAGATTGATATCTCTTTGCTTTTTTTTAAATGAATGTATTTAAAATATTTGTACTAGTTATATTAATAAATGTGTCTTAAAATGACACTTGAGATTGGTGATGGAATGTAATAATATAAGATCTTAATAAAAAATAATTGATTTAAATTTAACATTTATTTTATTATTATATGACAATTTTTATTTTAAATTTGATGTTCATTTAATTATAATATTATAAAAAATATTCTTATTTAAATAATATGATTGATAATATTTTTGATATAATAAAATTTGGAATCCATTTTTTAAATCTTCATACACATACAATTAAATTAAAATGCCTATCTTTTAAATATAAAATTTATTAAAAAAATTATATAATCATTAATCAATATAATATATAATAAATCTAAAACAAATAACAGAAAAAAATAACATCTTTTTCAAATAAATATATGAAAAATAAGTAATTATCATCCATAAAAGTCCAAAGAGAGCAATCCTGTTGGATTTGGGCAGCAGGCATTTTTAATGGAATTTGGGTCTCTAATCGCGTGGCATGCGGGTCAACTTTTTAGTCAACAAATTTGCACTGCCATTTCGACAGATGGAGACTCGATTTCTTTTATGTCTTTTTCACTCCTAAACAAACATGAAATGTCCGTCCCGTCCCTCCACGTGGGATTGAGGAAAGCTGTTTCTAAGATTAACAACTCGTTACTTACACGTGGGATACAAATTCTTACACGTTCCAAACAAGATAAGGATAACCTTCAAATGATGACGTTCTTTTAAGCTTTATTATACATACTATTATTATCTATTAAGCTTATATATTTTTATAATGACTGTAAATATATATTTACAAGTTATATATATATATAAAAAGACATACAAACAAGTAAAATATATAGGATTAACGCTAGATTCAACTCACAAAGAATTTAAGGGAAATGATATAAATGATTAATTAGTTAGTTTTTTTTAGAAAAATTAAAATAAATAAAAAAGATAAGAAGCTTTAAGTTTTATATTTGGGGTGAAGTTTTTCTTTTTTATATTTTGGTTTTATGTGGGTTTTTTCAGTCTTTTTTTCATAGTTTATTTGTTTCTTTTTTTAAGATTGTTTGTTGTTTGTGTTTGGTGTATTAGTATTTTGTGTTGTATTGTATTGTTTCATTTGTATTTTAATCACAATGATTTTTTGGGAGAAATGTTAAGATATTAAACAAAATTAAAGTTATAATTTTGTTCTCCTTGCACATGAGAGATGTTATTGTACCATCTAAACTGGTGAATAATATATGTGATACAAAAAATGGAGGACTTGTAGTTGCGAATAGTGTTGTTGAGGTTAGTGAGACTATAAAGGGAAAGAGGAAGTCATTTAAAGATGATGTTTGAGAGGAATACACTATTACTATCCTAGTGGGAGCTCACTTTGTCATTTACAACGTCGAGATGAGACACAATCAAATGAGAGCAGAGAAAAGGAAGTTGGATCAAAAGGTAAGCCCTCTACCAATTCTTCCTCTCTTACCCTAGCTCCAAACAAAGATATGAAATAGGTTTTGAGGAAGGAAGAATAAAGGCTAACAAATGTAGGGGTTTTCTTTATTTTCCTAAATAAAAATGAATTTCCTTCTAAGAAATTATTTGATGATTAGGTAGTCATAGTTTTGGGAAAGCAACTAGGGATGTATGTCAACTTTTGCCACATGGTTCAGCCTAGTGTTTTTATTTTCTTTATAAATTTGAGTACGCAGAGGAGACTAATTTCTAGACACTTTTGGAATATTGGTAAGTTTGTTTGCAAAGCCCTCCCTTGGGTCCTTGAAATGGAATGGGATAAGCTTGCCTTGCAAATGGCACCTAAGTGGTGGAATTAAACAATGTTCCTCTCCAAAGTTGGCACCTTTTGCCCCATCTTTTCTATGAACTATTTGATTTTAAATTTAGTAACAAGGGTTTCATGAAAAGAAGGATAAGGTTTCAAGGAGACTAACCACTTGGAACTCATGTGTGAAAAGGTAACCCTAGTCTCTTCAACCATTATAACATCACCAATGGAAGCTTGCCTTGCAAATGGCACCTAAGTGGTGGAATTAAACAATGTTCCTCTCCAAATTTGGCACCTTTTGCCCCATCTTTTCTATCCCATTGGTGATGTTATACTGGTTGAAGAGACTAGGGTTACCTTTTCACACATGAGTTCCAAGTGGTTAGTCTCCTTGAAACCTTATCCTTCTTTTCATGAAACCCTTGTTACTAAAATTAAAATCAAATAGTTCACTTCACCTATTTTTTGTTTGGGTTGCTCAGTGCTTGTTTCTTTTGTAAGAAGGATGGCCATCTTAAAAAATAGTGTCCTTAAATTATGCATAAAACCCAAGCCCCTTCAATCCCTGAGTGTGATCCTAATAAGAGTTCTCATTTACAAGATCGTCTGCAGGTTCATAGTGTTGTGGTTGCCCAATTTGTTCCTTTAGGTAGTATTGTCTCCAATGTTTCTCCCTCTAGGGTGCCTAATATTCCTTTAAATGGGAGTTTGGATTTGGTAGGTGTTCTAGACTCATTTGTTCAATCCATCAGGGTTATTGATTTTGTGATTCCTTTAGTTCCTACCCCTACTTGGGTGGATATAGAGATTTATTTTATAAAAAGTAGTGTGGGGTCTGATGAATATGAAGTTATTCTTGTTATATTTTGGGATATGGTGCCTTGCCCACTAAAGAGTATTTGGAAGCTTCAACTAAAGCCATTGAATTAGTATAAAATCATATAAAAGAGTGGGAAGAACTAACCCCTTGTGTCAGAATGAGAGAAAGTGGGATTCCATATTCAAGTCATTTGTTCCCAAGCCTTCCCAATTTGAAGAGGATGTGGAGGTTCCTACCTTAAATGATAGTAGATTCCATCCTCGTAGACCCAAGCCTAAGTAGGGTATGAAAACATAGAGAAAATATGGGGCCTTAGATGAAATTGATTCAAATACTCTTCTCAACGAGGAATTGAGAAAGAGGAAGACTTATTAGAGTATGGTGGTCAATAATCATAGAAATAAAAGGTGGGAAGATAAATTCCCAACATGTTTTGAAAGGTTGTATAAGAATATAGGAGGGAATAAGATTCCTAGTGCTCCTTCCCCTTAATTTATGAAAGTGTTAAGCTAAAAATGTCAGGGGATTAGAAGCTCATAATAGAAGAACAATTGTTAGAAGATTTTGTAGGGCTAAGGATGGACATGATTTCTTGGTCCTATAAAAGGTTAAGTTAGTTGGTTTTAGAATGAATTGTAGTCATTTCTTTTATTTGGCCCAGTGCCTCCTTTTTTCACCAAGCATAATAAGGGAAGAGGGGAGTTTCCATTGCGAATAACATAAAGAGGGCTTAGTCTGCAGTAGATTTTGGTTGCTCTCCCTCTAATAAGGTTGTGTACGTAACCCTTAATATTGAGTATCTTGAGTTTGGAATCTATCCCCTTTATGCCCATAATGATTATACATAAATAGTTAACCTATGGAACTAGATTCCCATTAATTTCAAGGATATGTTTTGGATCATTGGTGGCGGGGGGGGGGGGGGGGGGGGGGGGGGGGGGGGGGGGGGTGGGTTGGGGGTGGGGGGGGGGGGGCAGGGAGGGGGGAGGGTTTCAAGATAGTTTAAGATAAGGAGGATAAGTTGGGTGGCCACCCTTTAATTGAAATGGTAATGATAAAATATGTTGGTAGAAGATAAAGAGAGTTCTAAGATTGGTTGACCCCCTATACAGAGTTAAGAAAGATAGTAAGGGTGTTTAGTACACTTGGTGTAACAACTAGACTGGGATAAATAGAGTATAAAGGAGACTTTATAGACTTATGGTTAACAAGGACCATTTCCTTCTCCTTTCATTTGATAAAGGAAACCTAGTTAGTGTTTTCCCTTATACCCTCTTAGATCATCAACCTATTGAGATGATTTTTGAATTCACTTCTATCCCCCATTCTATTTATAAGGAGTGGAAAGGGATATATAAGCTTAATTTTTCTCACTTAAAGGATCTAGACTACATGAATGGGTTGAATACCTTGTGGCTCAATGGAAAAATATTCTCTGCCCTCCTATAATCAACTAGTACCTAAAATCATTGCATCACCTTGTGTCATAATTTTATGTGAGAATATGGTAAAGTTAATGCCTAGTTAATATAGAATAGAGAAAGGAGAATCCATGAGGACTTTATTAATTTTTATTTTGGACTACATGTTACACTAGAGGATGAAGGCCTTTTTAAAAACCAGATTTTTGTCAAAAACCAGTGTAGGGTCCACCAGTGTTATCTTGCTCAAGTGGCTATGGTTAAATCCAAAATTATGTGGCTCAAGCAAGTAGATAAGGGGACTAAATATTTATTCATATATCTTAAGGCCAAAAATGTGATGGAAAAATTTGGTGCAATGGATATTGGAAGTGTTATTTCCGGTAAACCTTGTGAGATCAAACAAGCCATCTTATATTTCTACCAATCTCTCTTCACTCAAATGGTACCTATGATCTTGTTAAAAATAATATGTCCATATATTATAGAATCATTCCCCACAAATTCCCAAGCAAGTCTACCCTTGAGTTGGATACAAACATTTATATTGATGAGATCACAATTGTCATTGAAGATGTCAAAAATGATAAGTTTCATAAATTTGATGGGTTCCCTATTGAATTCTATAAGGAAACTAATGATTGGAATTTGGATGATATTTACTCTATCTATCATGAAACCATTGGAGTGGGTAGATTGGGACACCTTATCAATCGAGGTATTATCAAGCTTATTTCAAAATATGGGGATTATATGGATTTTAACACTTGATAACCTATGACTTGACCTTGAAAATAGTATTCAAACTTATCTTAAGGTTTTTTGATTAAAATGATTTCATATTTGTGATATTTAGGATAGTTCCTCTCAATATGTAGATTGATTTCTAGTGATAGCTATATATGTGCTAGATAGGCTAATGCTTAGGCTTGATATGTTTATATAATTGACTCTTTTCATAATTTCCTCTTAACCAACATGCAAAACAAGTGAGATGATCATTTTGAAAAAATTTAGAAACTAATAATTAAAGGACACTGACATAGGTCCAACCTAAGTGGACAAGTTTGTAGCAACAAACCTATCTAAGAGTCTTGGAGTTGTCCAAAAAATAAGAACAATGACCTGAGGCCAATAGTCAGTCTAAGAATGATATAAATATGTTTGGTTGGAGACTAATAATATAATGTGTAATAGTAGTGACAAATTTTAAGGTTTGGATCTATATAAGATTAAATGGATATGATGAATGGAAAATAAAAATCAAGTATGCAACCATAATCCAAGTAGGTTAAGATTTGGTAAAATTACACATTGTCAAGTGTAGAATACTAAATATTAGTGCCTACATTTCCACCCCTTCTATTATAGTAATGGAATTACTATAGTAAAAGGATAAAAGATGATACTTGAGGATAATTACAATGGTCGTGCTCAAGTATGTACTATGTGTTTCACCTTGCTCCATGCAAACTTGTAATAAAACATGTAGAAATATTTTTTTACTTATAATGTAAGATCAAAAATTAACAACATTGAACATATGTAAAATATAATATAAATGAATGAATACACCTTTATGCAGGTGAACCAATCTTGTATTTTGGAGACAATGGAGAATGGGATGATCATTCCCCTTATATATTGTTGTGTAAAACCATGGGTTGAGCTAAATATGCCTCAACCCTCATTTAAAATGGAGAAGTGCCTAGAAGTAATTTTATGCATAACTTTAGGCCCACAAAACTTCAATAAATATGAGTAGATAGAATCCACTGTTAGTTCTAATAATTTTTAGTAAATGGAATCCACTATGATTCCCAACTAATCTAAGTGATGCCTGAGTAATACATGAGAGTTTATGTAAAATTTATAAATCATCCACTAAAAATGGATTATATGATTCAATCTTCATAATGCCTAGGTATAATTTATTGTTTGAAATAAATAAACGTAATACTAAGTAGAGATTGACATAATGTGCCATTCATTATAATCTAGATAATATGAGTCATAAATCATGTGCCAATATATCATGATATATATGAAATTATGAAATACGGCATGCATATACCCCCATTATATAATATATATATATATATATATATATATATATATATATATATATATATATATATATATATATATATATATATATATATATATATTGATTAAGTCATGTAATCTGTGTAATAATTTCATAAAATATGTGAAATATTTTATATATTCCATACATATACCCCCATCCTATGTCAAACATATCATAATATGAGTAAAACCTATAATAATCTATCCAAACCTGCAATAATTTGTGTAAACCTATACCATTCATAAGTAATATGTACCCAAAATGTAAATAATTTATAACTATGAAGTCTTAGTCTTTAAGACAAACCACCATGTATGCCCACATTTTGAGGTGAGGAATGAAGCCTATGAATTACTCATCTCAAAAAGAGTTAAAATCATTATGTTATATATAAAAAGATATAAAAAATGTAAATCATGTACTAACACATGGAGAATATGTCATCATAGTAAGAATAGAGAATTTAAGTATATATTAAACATGTATCCTAAGAATACAAATTTCATGTCAAGCTAGATATATCAATGAGAAACACAATGAATAGGAAACATATAAATGAGTATCCATAAACTAAGTAATAACTATGCAAAAAAGTGTGATATGGTAAGTAATAACTATGCAAAAAAGTGTGATATGGATCACACCACAAACAAGATCAATGGACAATCCTATATTTATCTACACATAGAAAATGTATACAAACATAATTTTATGGCTATGATGCACATAATAAGTACACACAATAACACTCAATATCATGCAAGGAAAAAACCATGAAAAATGGACAATCAAATGTCACGCACTCAATGGATAATTTAATGTCACACACACAATGGAAACCAAATGTCATACATGTAAATGATAATCTAATGTCACACACAATTAGAATCAAACATAATGACTGATCAAATGTCACAAAATAAGTATAGTCAAACAAAGAACAAATAATACTATCAAACATGCATAGAAAAATCAAGGCTAATCTACACAATCAATGTATGTCATCATGCAAACACTAAATCTAAATTATATAGCACCTCAGTCTTGTATACTTATAAATTACTTCTCATGGTTATACCCTTTATCTCTTAAAACTTCTTGTTATCAAAAGGATCGCATCCAATATCTCTTATGCCTATTGTTTATCTCTTAGTCTAAACATATGTTATTCTGATGCACATGCCTTATATACTACTCAAAAGTCTATAAACCTACTTATTATCATCCTATACAAGTTTTAGACTTGTATGTGTTTCCTAAATTCCCAAACACTTGCATCCTATCCAGATGCCTACATCGATGCAAGTGTTTTATGCCAAACTAAGTATCTAGTTCCCTAAAGTCATCAAAATTATAATTGTAACATATCCTTATGGTTGGCCTAAGTGTTTTAATGTGATATATTTCTTGAAATGATTGGTATATATGCATGATCAATCCTCATTCATTCCTCACCTAGAAAATACATAGCAACTCACAAGGAAACTTACCAAAATCACTCAATCAAACATTCAAGTGAGGAAAACTCCCTATTCTTTCTTATTTTAACATCAATAATAGGGATATCCCATCTACATGTCTAAATTAATGAAGGAGCATCCTATGAGAAATATTTTCCAAGTTACAAGCTAGGTCACTCTATGTACTTTTTTATCACACACTACATCCTTATATACACACAAGACAACACGTAGGGGAGAAATGCATAAGTTTGATTCCCTCTTAAAAATATTGGCTATGTAGGAAACACGCATTGATAGAGGGGTCCTTGGGTAAGCTTGACACCATTTTCCCACTAACCCATTTTTTCATAGTCATTCCAAGGGTGAGAAAGCTAGGGTTTTATAATTTTACAAAGAGAGACAACATGTGCCTAAGATCTAAACACACCACATAAAATGTGACAAAAAATCCATAAGTTTTTAGGTGGTCACATCCATATCGAGTCAATATTATATATAGACACCTTTGTCTAACTTAGACACCAATGTTGATGCAACTATCTAGATCTAATGCAAGCATCTGAGGCTACAAGGTACAATATTTTAGAATCTGATGACTATTCCATAATCCTTATCTAGTTCACTTCCATCTTATTTTAGCATATATTTGTATGTACACAATAAACTATATAAGTTCTCTTATTTTTTATTTTTTATAATATCAATCAATAGTTGTACTTACTATTTTAGCATATCTCAGTATTTAAATTTAGAATATTATTTATTTGAGTTTGCAATTTATTAGCCTGCTACAGATCTATTTATCAACCTTGTACTTATTAATATCTTTATTTTTAACCCTATACTATATTAACCCATCTCAATTTAGGGTTAAACATTTGGTGAACCTATATCTTTATGCAAAACCTAGCTTGTCATAGGGTATTCAACCTTATAAGGTTTTTCATTGTCATATTTTTTCAATTTTTTTTATCATTTATATACAACCTAGGCATAACCATAAATTAGTTGGTGTTACTATTTAACACCTAGAGCTTCCTCATTGTCCACCTAAGATGGATCAAGCTAATGAAGTAATTGTTGACTACTAGACTTGCACCCTTGTGAAGGTAGTTTTAGGCCTTAACAATCTATAGTAACATGGAGATAATCCTAGGATATGGGTGGCCTAATAGTTGGATTGAATCTCTAGATTATAAGGTCTATCTTACCTTGATGTATTAGTTAGGATCTATACTCTACATTACCACCTTGCAAGGGAAAAGGGAAGAAGGTAAACTGAAAAGAAAACCTAACTAGGGTGAAACACCAAAATGTAACTTTCACTTATGTAATATGCACTAAAATGATGAATAATAACATAAAATATATTACACTTCTCAAATGAGATTTATCCATACATAAATGTTTCACACAGAGGTTCAACTTGATGGATGATCTAAGGTAGTTAATCAATAGGTCTCTCAAAGACACTAATGAAAGCTCACACTTACCAAACATACAAGATGATTAGAGCACACTATGTAACCTATAAGTAATATATAACACCTACAAATAGGTAAGGAGTAAAGGATAATATGAGAGGCAACATGTACTATCATTGTCATCTATCAACAAACCATGAAAATACACTAACACGAGCTTTGAGGAGGCATGAATTATATCTTATTCATTAAAAATATGAAAATACAAGTGTTTTCTAAGCATGGCCTTACTACAACTTAGGTTAAGGATTGTTCAAATTCCAAAAATTGTATTACATATAATGATAATGAGAGAGAGAATAAAAATAAAGACAAGAGCCCCCAAAACTAGGAAATATGACCTTTTCTTGGTCCTTTTCAAATTCCAACATAGTATTTCATGATCAATCTCTTTTATTTCCATCTAAAAAGTGGTTTAGGTTTATATATGATACATGTATTGAATATTTGAAGGAGTCTTTAATAGTTTATCATCCTTGATTGATGGAGTTTGACTCTAACAAGTGTTTAAATCCTTGCTCAAGAACCCTATATTCTTGGTTGAATGCCTCCCTTGACTATAAAATGTCCTTTATTTGAAATTAAGATATCATTAGTTCATTAATTATTCATTTAAAACCTTCTAAAAACTATTAATGAGGTATTTCTATCTTACTTGGGCTATTAGATCTCTTTTGAGTGCAAGTTTGACCATTTCAACATATTACACATTGGAAGGAAGAAGAGTGTGATTAGGAGTAATTGAATAAATTTAGACATTTGAAAACTTATAAAAATTTGAATTGAATTATTCCACACTTGAATAGGCATATGATGGAATTAAGATCGTTAATATAGTCCTTGGAAAACTTCTATGCGTCATTTAGTACTTATGAACACTTGATTCCTTCATTTGAGCAAAAAGCAAAGGAGAGAGAAAGAAGAGTTTTTTACATTGGAATAGGAAAAATACCACTATTTATATATTATCATAATGTCATAATACCTTAAAAAATCTATTTGTATCCATAAAGTATCCCAAAAGACATCATTTTGCTTATATAGCATGTTTGAGCACCCCTTCCTTGTAGCCCTAAAAACCTAAAAAATTCCTTGTATAGAAGATTTTATAGACAAAATTAAAAAAATGGGAACATATTTGAGTAATATATATAAATTTACAACTCCACACAAAATTTCATGATCAGAATCCAAGTGGAAGCATTCATTTTCTTCTCCAATTAGGCCTAATTAGCCCTCTTAGGCCTAAAAAGAAAAATCTTGATCCAGAAAGATCCCACACATGTGAAACCACCAAAAATTCCTATGATTAATTTAATTATTATAATACCATCATAAATAATAAATTTGGGGTCATGAGACCCTATAGAAGTATGCAAACCAAGAAACCACCTTGTTTCCTAGGCTTATTTTGAGCCTGTGTAGGACTGCCTTAGAAAATGACCCTGGTTTGGCCACTTCCATAATCTATCATGAATTTTTTTGAGATTTAATATTTATTAAAAGTCTCAAATGACCTCATACCATGATTGAGAATCACTCTCTTTCTTAGAGCACCTAAAAAACACCAAAAATCATGAAAATAGGGTGTTTTTGGAAATTCATAAAATTGACATAAGCATGATAGTACATTTTAAGAACATCCTTGTATTAATAGAAAGTATACATGAGTTTTTAGGATAAAAATATGTCATTGTATGTGATGTTTAGGTATTTATCTACAAACTAGTCATAAATGGGGTTTTAAGAGGGTTTAAAACCTGTTTGGGGTCTTAACGATTATTCATAAAGAATAGCCCCTCTCTCTCTATCTATCCTAATGAAAATTTAGGAGACCCCTATAAAAAATACAAACACCATTAGGTATCATGCAAATTATGAGAGATAGTACAAGCATATGAAGTTGCTCCTCGGGTGGCTTGCTTAGCTCTCTTGCTAGCCCTCAAGGGCCTTGGAATGAAAGTTGAGCATGTCCTTGGAAGCATTTCAAAACTTTTTCCATGATTGTTTACCACATCTAGGAATCTCCCTTAGTTATTACATACTTTTCTCATGTCCTTGGAGTTCAAAGAGATGCCTTAGTCTCATAACTGCCCTTTACCAATGGAGTGGGCAAGGTCTAAGACAAAACAATAGGCATGTCCCCTATTTGAATTAATTTTAAGGGATCATTATTATCCTAATCCACTCATTAATATGATATTTACCAATATTCAACACCTAATCACACCTATAGAGCTCTCAAACATCAATTTTCCTCAAGACTAGTTGGATCTGCTTATGTGAGAAGAGCCTATGAAGGCTATCTTGGGTTAAAAGACCATATAAGTGACTTTATGTAAAAATTTAACTCCTTATCATGTTTCAATAACCTCCATGAAATGACTCATGATCATTCTCCATCATCAATTACCTCTTAAAAGGGTCTAAAACCTTGTATCCTACTATTAAGGGTTTTTGTGCAAATAGTGCTTGTTGACCCTAAAGGTTTGTGAACTGTGTTTCTTTCATCAATTAATGAATGATAACTTTGATGGAAGTATGTTATAAGGAATCCACACTTTATTTCAACTATCATACTCCAAATTCCTAGTGAAAGGCATGTTTTCTCACTTAGTTTGAGTAGGCTTGTAGGTCTAAAAGGAACTATGTTCTTTTGTGTATTTAGGATCTCATCTTTAGCCAATGATATTCTTAGATGCTCATGAACTTGATAGTGGTTTATATTGACTCTTTTCACCAAAATTAAAAATATGTGAACCCCATATATTTTAAAACTTATATAGGGGTCTACTAGGGTCAAAATTGTTCAATGGTCCTAGATAAGGGTTTTATAATGTGTCTTTAGCCTTGGTCATAGTCATTTTTAGTCCTTAGTTGGTTATATGCAATATAAAGTAATTTTTTGGTCATTTATGAAGATTTTATGATTTTAATATAATTAAAAGTGTTCCAACATGTCTTTCAACATATTACATGTCAGATATGGTAGCCATAACTAAAAACTTATAGGTGCTACATTGAAATCAGAAAACAATTGAGAAAAGGCAATTTTTAGTTAGTTGTATGGATATTCAAGAGTTTTAGAATGTTTTTAAGCCTTTAAAATGACCCTTTAGGTCTCAAAAAATCAGTTCCACACCTGATCAACTTTGACAATCTCAAAAATGGCATAAAACCATTCTACTTCTCCATCACTCTCCTTTGCATCTAAGAATGATCGACTGATTTTGGTTTAGTACAGATAATAGGAGATGAATTGGGTAAAATTATTTTCAAGGATTATATTAATCCTTATATACTTCAAATCCATGGTATTATTTTTTATTTTATTTCTTTTCCTCTATGAATCATTACTAAGAATGTCTGCCACTCATTTTTACATACACTTTCCCATACCCTTCAGGTTCCCTCTATGATTGGACTGGTCTATACAAACCAAGTACTATAATTGATTCTTAGGAGCATAAAAACTATTTACACATGAATCTCAATCTATTTTTCATGTGTATAAGTCAAAATATTGAGCAAAACTTTCTCATCTTGCTAGTGGAAAATTATGTCACAGTCAACTCTCCTAAAGGTAGGTAAAAGGAGTTTTGCACAGTCATTATGATGTGATGAGTAGATTCAATGGTGGTAATAAATATCATAAAGTGTTTAAATATATGTTTGAACCTTCCAAATGGTCTTAATATTTGTTTTGAGTACCCAACTTGACATACTATGTTATATCCTACATGTTCACCTGCAAGTAGTTCTAACATGGGATGAATGTAAGCTATAGGGGTCTGAGAGAGTTGGAGTACAAGTGTTTGAGCTTGTTTAGAAACTTAATTAAGGTTTTATAACATGGATAGTGTCATATTAACAATGATGTAGTCATAATTTTCTAGACAAACCTAAATCCTTGCCCTCAGTTTGAGAAAGTTGCTTGAGAGATATATTACCTTAATGTATTTGAAGCACATTTTGTCCATAATTTTTATCCTTTCATGGTAAGGTGACATGAGGTCTAGACAATTTTGAGTACTTAAAACATATAGAAAAAACACATAATAATGCCTTGAGGTGATAAATTAGTTATTTTGTCAAGACAAGGTAATGTAGAGAGGATTTTTAATTCATGAAATCTTTCATTGTAGACACTCAGTCTTTTACAGAGTTCTTGAAGCTTAAACAATATTTTCAATGCAATATGACATGATAGTGGAATACTTTCAAGAAAAGTGAAATTATGTGAGTCAAATATGATATTATCCATCTAATATCAATAAAATATGTTGATTTTCAATTATTTATATAGGTCATCACCTACAGGAGGACCCCATGTTTCTCAAATAAGGTGTCTCTAGTTAGTCTGCAACATACAATATGTTGGCATTGGAAATTGAGATCATACCCTATGCACAATTGAATTATTTTGAATTAAAATGGAAATAATGTCCCAAATATTATTTTATGGAGTTGAGACACAATATTATGAAAATGGTAAGCACCTACAAGGGTCTTTTTGCTCTCAGAATGATCACCTATAATTTGGTTGTAGAGTGACAGTACATTGGAAGCATGACAATCTAGATGTTGGAAAGACCCAGGACATTATATGAATGAGCTAAAACAAGTATGAAATGAGCTAAAACACTTCAAGGATATCTCAAGGAATGATATACAATGTCTATCATGGAAGAGACCTACATGCATATCCTTTTTCTAAGTAGATAACATAGTCACACAGTATGCCAACTAGGCTTAGGTAAATGGAGAGAAGTACAAGTTAGAGGATATTAAAGGAGAAAAAATGAATTTAACATGATTATAACACCCTCATAGTGGTGATTACCATAACACATTATGATTAGGGAAAGGAAATAGATCAAATAAGGTTTCAAACTTCAATCTATAGTCATGACCCAAAGTCTCTACACAACCACTATCATCAAAGTCTGATATGAACTTTGTAATGTTTGAAGGTGCTAGGAGGGTGATCCAACCTTGAATTTTTTTAATAGGGTCCCCATTAACTATTTTATCCTCTCATAACTTCACATTATATGAGACAATAGGGGAGATGCCCTCTATTCGATCTCAGACAGAGGGCACTCCTATATAGTCAAGTTTATAGACTTGATAGGTAAGTGATAAGGGGATGTGTTGAGGAGGATTGGAACATTAAAATAAGGATTTATAATGTTTTTTGAACATGAAAATTCATGTAAGATACCTTTAAATCATGATAAACCACTTAGATATGGTTATGGACATCAAGAACATAGTCATGCTTATTAGGCCTATACTAGGCCTAAAGCCCTAATGGGGTCTAGTTATCACTTTTATGACCAAATGAACCTTATAATGAACTATATGACCTTAAGGGGAGAGGTTATGATGATTTAGAGTCATTGGTTTATAGAGAGATCACACTTTTTGGTCAGTGTTTATCCAATTTCATCACAGGGTATGCATAATACACTCTCAAGCTCGATAGGCCATCTTTGAAAGCTCACATCTGTACGGATTGGTTGAATAGTGACCCAAGTACTTAGGGAGAGTTTATGGAGGTCCTAAAATTTCCTTTAGCAGGATTTTTTCATATATTTAATGTCTATTTTTTATGAACAATTCCTAAGGACCATAACCACCTAAAACCCTCCTAAACCCTTGGATTTGATTGATTGGAAAGAAATGAGTAAATATGCATTTGGGAGGACTAGTTTGGTATGAAAATGGTTTTAAACCTATAGATATCTCCCCCATTATTTTCCCCACATATTTGGTCTATACCCTACTTATATGGACATGGTGAAAATGGGGGTTCTAACAAGGATTTATGTGTTTTGTAGGTATAAAGCAAATTGAAAAGAGGATAATATTTTGGTTAGGTCAAGTGGAACTTGTATTAACTCCATATATACATTTATTTCCATAGTTTTTTTCAAAATGTCCTCTGCTAACTCATTCATATCAAGTAGTCTTAGACAAATAGTAAACATGAAGAGTGACTGCCAAGTGAAGAGATGAGAAGTCTAATTGGGGGTCCTTTTAAGGTCTGATTCATGGATTGGAAGGCAAGGGGACTCTAGACAGGTGTCATATCACCTCTTCCATGGATTTTATTGAGAAACTAAAGATCATTTGGGTGACAAATGCGAAGATAGACCTATAGGGCTAATGAATGACTATAGATGATGAGAAAAAGTGTCCATAAGAATACTAGTGGTTAGGAAATCATCTTATGATTATTGAAACTTGTTTCTAACCCCCATTAATAATACAAATGTTTTAACTCTCCCCAGTCTAGTTTCAAGTGCTCAAAAGAGGCCTAATCATGAAGGAAACTTTAAGAAGGCAACTTAGAAGACCCTAAGCTAGTTTTGGGGAGTTTAATGCTTCTAATGGATACTTGTCCAAGAAGGCCTTTCATGGTATGTTTCATAATCCATTATCCTAAAAATTTAACTCTCTCTTTTAGCTTGACACTTGTTCTATTGACCTTTTTATCTCCACTTCTCTCACACATTCTATAAATGCAAGACATTTTGGCTCTTGTAAAAGAATTACACACCTAGTATGGTGAAGCCCTGTTGATTTGATATTATAATTTTCCTTTGAAATAATATATGTAATTTGGTTTTGAGTTCATAAAATATATTGTAAAATTGTGTGAAGAGATGTATAGTGAATATTCAAGTGATTGATATCCATCCTTGCTTTCTCTCAATCCTTCCATGTTTGATGCAAGTTATTTCACTCTAACACGTCACATAAAGTGTTGTGAAGTGTATTGGTCTATTTTAAAGTGTTAATAATAGCCTTAGTTTCTAAAAATGACCTCTATTTTATTCACCTTGAGTATTTTCATGCATATCACCTCCATATTTGAAATACTAATGTTAGAGTAATTCAGGATTTTAGGCTAGTATTGTAAGTCATGTCTCTTAGTGTAATTATATGATGATATTGTGGAGATATTTTTGGTGTATAACCCCCTTAGAGTAGTTTAATTTCATTTATTATTATATATCTTTTCACATAAGCAACCAATTAGAGTAGGTGATAAGCACTTAAGGATCAATTTAGAGATCTAGCCCTTAAACCTAGAGGTCTACCTCTACTATAGGCAACCCACAAGCCTAGAGGTATTCTAATGTTGCCCAAATCTTAGATTATGATTGAAAAACCTATACTAGGGTGAAATATTTGGTGAAAATAGTTTAAATTAGACTCATAATACCTTCAAATAGTCTCAATCTCTACCCTTTCTTTACACAACTTTGTCATGATCTCAAGTACACAACTAGTTGTATCTCTTCACTTTACTATTGTAGGTGACTATTTAGGTCTTTGACTGTGTGAGGTTTTGAGCCTTATCCTTAAATTTCTTGACTCTTAAAAAATTATTTAACCTAGTTACCATTTCAACTAGATTTCAAACCCTTAATAACCTATGTCAAAACACTATACCACCTCTCTCATTGCTCCTCAAGTACATAGTACTGTAGGTGGGTTGTAGGTGGTGTTGGAAGGTTTGTACAGACTATAGAAAGAGGTTAGATGCTCCAAAACCTTGAGAAGGTTAATGCCATGGCTTATGAACTTATTAATACATTTAATACAACTTAAGAGGTAGTTCAAACTCCTCTCATACCTCCAATCTTCTCTATACACCACCTCCCATGTAGTATACCTAACTGTACTTTCACTTGGTTGTAGGTGAAGATTCCCTAGTTGTATATATGAGTTTCAAGGTCTTGAAATGGAATATTTATATTCACTATAAATATTGAAGTATATCCAAACTAAGAACCACTCACACTCACTTTCCATAGGGTTCATAAACTTCTTTTGACATTTTGAAACCACTTACCACTTATCTCCTTTGTATAGAGCACTGTATGAAACTATTGGTGGCTTTTTTATTATCAACTCAACTCCAAATTTATCTTGATTGATCAAGTAGATTATATAAATTTTGAACCTATTATAATATTTCTCCATCATCTCATAGGTTAGGCTCTTCATGTCTTGAATCCTGACTGATTGTAGGCCATTTAGTGACTGTAGGTGAAGATTAGCTATAGGCTTGGCTCTAGGTTTTATGCGGAACTTCACCAATCATTTCATATCTCTTACTTGAGTCTAAAATTTTTATGGAGACCATAATTAAACATTATCAAACTAGGATCAACAACTTTCATCCCCTGAATATATTTCCACAGACTTGACTCAAGCAGGATTCTCATGGGGAGAATAGGCAGACCTATAAGTTGCCTTTTGATCATGCATAAAGGTTTTGAAAATTATCTTGGTTAATCATTCACATTATATTCTTTGGTTTCAAAAAATATTTTTTGTAAATTGAGGTAAGCTCAGATATTCCATAGGATTTCTTTTATTTCCCTTGAATTGCACTTTTAGCCTTTAAACACACTCTCACATCAATAGCAACCTGTAGGTATCTTATTAGTATTATGACTGTGTGTAGGAATTGGATACTCCACCTTAAAATTGTTGATCCTCTTTAATGGAATAAAACTTGGTTCGTGTTCCTATTATATCTTTAAACTCCAACTCATACATGCCACAATAATATTTATCCTATCATAACACAATCACATAAGGAGAAACTTGAAGTTGATTGTAGGTGAACCTATCATGATTGTACGTACTATAGATAACTATCTTAGAGAATGTGAGGTGTAGTCCTAAATGAGAATAAACAATATTTTACTTTGAAGATTTACTTCCATCAATAATTATATCCTTCCATTGTTTTCTCATCTTCATGATCAAAATTAAACCATTTGAAATATCTTTATAGGTGACTGTTGTAAGTCAAGATTACTTGTGTATAGATTGAGGAGAGGTGGGAAGTTGGTCCTAAAATACAAAGGTGTGTAAAAACCTCAATTGACCTTATATAATCACAAATATCTTGAAGAATCATTGGATTACCATGAGGATGTTAGCATAGTATGGAAATATGAAACAACATATTACCTTAAACAATGTTAACTTACCTTAAACTCTACTAAATTGAGTTCTAAGGAAGTTAGCATTGTGATTTTGATTAACCTTATGAACATTGTAAGCATTAACATCCCTTGATAGGAACTAGATCACCTTGAAAACTTATTTTTCAACCTCATAACACATTCATAAGGAATAGAGTCCCTTATAACATCTCATAAGTTGAAAACACAATAGCGTACAGTCTTTTAGTGTGATTTAGGAATTAAAAGATCTAGAAATATCTTTCTCTCATGTTGTCACATGTATCTTGAATACCTTATGAGAATTATTAAAAACATCATGACTTAAAAATAAATACATTCACCTTCATTATTCCTCATATCTCTTATTACTTGCCATTATGTTCCTTCTAGCCTGCTCATTAGGCTTACAACTGAGATTTTGAGCTCTTCAAAGAGCATGGTAGTTTGACCTCATATGGAACATCATCTATAGTAAAATTTATAATTTATACTCCCCTAAAGATCATTACAACCTTACTAAAATTATCTTCACACACTATACATCTCATTATATCTACAACTACACCTTGTGGAAGGCCAAATGACTAACCTGACTGTCTCAAGAAAAAAAATTCAAGATGAAAGTAAATAAGAAATTTATTGGATGAAATATATATACTTTACCTTAATAAAAATTATCTTTAAAACTCTTTAAAATAACTACATTCCATTAATATATCAAGACTGCTTGAAAATTGCCAAATCTCAAGTCAAGATAGGCAACCAATTTATTATCAATAAGCCCCTTGTCAAGAAAAATTAACTAATTATTCATAAATTAAAAAGGTATTATTTACCCCTTAAACCATCCTCATAAAACAATTTTTCTCTATCAATATCATAATTGGAGGAATGGAGGAAAAATTGGACCCTGGCTAGATGACTAGCTCATAGTGACCTCCTTACACTCTTAGCGATTGTTCATAAATATTTGGGGATGAATATGAAAAAAAAATTACACTAATTTTAATTTAATTATGTTTCCTATTATTTTACAAAATTTCATATCCTAATTCTCTCTCCTTTATCCATACCGAGCATTTGAAAACTACCCTTCTAGAGCTACGAAAGAGGTCGATATGAGAGATAATATGGTTTTATTTATTTTAAGATCTAAAAACTCTTTAAAATATATTTTTTGACATTATTAAGTATAAATAAGGTCTTTAATATTTTTTTATCTCAATTTCACCTTGATAATTATATGAATGGCCTCAAAATACACCTTTTTGCACTAAAACTATCAGAATCACTTGAGAGGTCAAATGAGACTAATGTAAAATGTATGAAATAGAT
This sequence comes from Torreya grandis, assembly GCA_037957365.1. Lineage (NCBI taxonomy): Eukaryota > Viridiplantae > Streptophyta > Pinopsida > Cupressales > Taxaceae > Torreya > Torreya grandis. Next base: position 3,008,255 of record JARHVA010001556.1, on the reverse strand, counting down.
ATTTTCATGCCTTAATAATTAAATAATGTCATAAAAACTAATATTTCAATTGGTATGGGGGAAAATTTGACCTGTGAGGTCAAAATTATCAACAGTAACCAATCTTATACCCAACGAATATGCTACTAATGAAACTGAACCACATATTAAAGAGGCTATCATAGAATATGATTATGATCATGAAAATGATGAAAATAATTAAAATAATTAACATGAAAAAATATATCAAGATAAATTACAAGCTCTTGCTATGTTTTGATATCATATCTAGAAAAACCTTGAATATCTTGATGAGATCTTAATAACCATATTAGAAACTAAAAAAGCAAAAATCATATAGGAACAACTAGGTCCATAGATCAATCATGTTATTATATCTATGTATCATCCCCATATACCAAAAACCATCCCCTTAGGCACATAATTACTTCATACTTTTAATGTAGGCACATGTTATGTTTTTACATCATTGTTCCCCAAAATAAATCTTACTATTGCTACATCTTACATTGGAAACATAAATATTACAACCCAGTTACCAGTTTCAATGCCTATATCCAATAAAATTATGGGTACACCTATTTTGGTGACTTATCAAAATTCAAACCTTAATGACCAAGAGGTGTAAGCTCTTGTCAAAATTATAATTTTTTTACAAACTAAGGTTAAAAATATTGAACAATATTATAGAAAATCACCTTATGCTATTGATTCACAAGAGGTATTGCATAACCCTCTTCCACCTAAAATATATTTTCACCTCTTTCCAACTAGATTTTTTTCACCCAAGTTCACATTTTATGATGTTAAGGGTGATCCTGAATAATATCTTTGTTATTTCTATGTATCATGCCTTGATTATGCCTCCAATGATAAAATTTTGACTAAACTATTTCCAAGAAGCCTCAAGGATTGTGCTTTACGGTTGTTATATGGTTTATGAATCCAATTAGTTAAATCATTAAAAATTCTTATAGATTAGTTTTTGGCACACTTCTTGATAAATATTACCAAAAAGGTTTCCTATTCCCAAATTGAAAAAAACAAGCAAGGAACCAATGGACCTATCAATGAATATATCTTAAGGTAAAAGATAATGTTGGCTAAAATGACCAATTCAATGGAAGATAAATAGATTCAATACATCTTCAAATAAAGCTTATTTTACCCATTACATGACTCCATTGTTTTCAAAAAGTTTAAATCTTTCGATGAGTTATGCCATATTATTCACAATCATGAAATGAAACCTATCTCATTGAAAAAAGTTAAGTATGTATAAAACACACCAACTACATCAAATACCAGGTTTACTATCAAGCCAAGTTATAAGGTGAAACCCATAAATCCTAAAAATAAAACAACTACTATGGTTTATGCAGTGTCACAACAACCTAAATGACTTGTCTTATCCAATGCACCAAGGACACAATTTACATGCTTACCTGAGTCTATAGTTTTTTACTTCTGAAGCTTATAGAGTGTCACCTCATATCTCTCCCTCATCCCATAAAGGTTGATATGAGTTGACTTATACCCAAAGGATATGATGTCAATGATTATTATGACTATCACTAAGTCCCTGGTCAATCTACAAACCAATGTTTTACCTTGACTCATAATCTCCAAAACCTTATCGATGACTAAAAAATTACATCTGATGATCTTTTAAAAGAATTAGGTTCACAAGCTGGTGATCATAAAAATTAGAAAATATTTAACAACCCTTTACAAGACCATTACATACAAATGGCATATAATGCACATCATCCTCCACCAATGGGCACCTATTGGATGGGATTATTGGTACTTATACACTACATACATCTCTATGGTTCAGAGACCTTCTATTACTTTTTAAGATATTGATATTGTGGATGATGACTCAGATATTCATTCTTTATTCATTCAAGCATCTCTTGATCATTAACCTATACAAAGTGTTATGATTTATAATGGTTTAAGTGAGAACATTTTCACCATGACATTGATTACACACTTAGGTAATACACATGATGATTTACACCCTTTGGCTAAATCAGTTAAAGCATTGGATGGGACCTCACAATAGGTTCTTAGTGAGATTGACTTACCTTTACTACTCAATTTGGAGCATTTGGTCACTACATTCTTAGTTTTAGGATACATGGGTTTCTTTCACATGTTATTTGGATGACCTTGAATACATAAAATTCATGCAATACTTATATAGTGTATATTTGTGTTAAATATATTCATGCCAATAGAGTAATATAGTTTCTAAAATTCCATATGAACATTCACTTGAAAAAAATAAATCTATATCTAGATAGTTAATTATCAAACCTACTAAGGTTAATCCTCTATGAAAGGATAATCAATAAGAAATCCCATTTATTAGGTGGCCAGTACTTGAGAGATCATTGCATCAGTGACATATAGTGGATTCCACAGAATCATTATCTACTGCCCACCATATTTAGATATCTAGAGCACCTAAACATGTTCTTATTACTGCTACTTCAAAAAAATTGCACACCATTCATTGATGGGTTCTATGAACCCTTATTATTTTTTTGTCTTTTCATGACCACATAGTCCTATTATACATACATGGATCATTATAGATCCTATAGTGATAAATATTAAGCCTATGCATGCCCCTTGGTTACACCACAAATTATTACACTAGGTTCCTCGAGGGGAGATACCTATGAGCATCCTTTGGATGAGATCATAGAATAATATTTTATGTTCCAATATTTCCCAAAATACTAAAAAAAAATAAAAAATCTAAAAAAAATCAGCATTTATATGTTCTATTGGCTTCTTGCAGGGAAAATTTTAGTAGCAAAATTTTGTTAATTCATGAATATTCTAATCTTAGATATCGGTATTTAGAAATTTTTTGGGTTAGTTAATAGCAAGTGAATCACCTAATTTTTTAGACATAATTTTATTTTGAGGGTCAACTCACCTAATTTCTAATATAAATTTCTACATATATATGTCTTTCTCTAATACCTTGAAAGTCAATCTGGGTGGATTTACCACTATATATACTATATTAAACAATATTTTTTTCTCTTCACTAGTGACTAAGGTCAAGTTTTTGTACCCAAATCATATTTGATACATAACATTAAAGCATATGTGTTTGTTGTCAAGCATCTACATTCACTAGTAAACATTTTCATTTACTATCAAGCATCGATATTTACTATCAAGCATCAACATTTACTACCAAGCATTTGCATTTGATGTCAAGTGTTGGCATTTATTATCAAGCATCTGTAATGTTTGATTTGATGGCTTTAGTAGAGAATGTTAATAAGGCAAAAAAAATTAACAAAATAAAATAAATTATCTTATTTTAGCTAGACACCAAACATAGGTACTAAATATCAAAGGATTTCCTATTGTCATTTATTTGAATTTTCTTATTAAGGTTTAATAATAATTACAAGGTCCAACCATTTTGTATGCAGAACCCATTGATAACCCTTTTTAATATATGCCTCCACTAGAATATGTACTTAGGTATGAAAATCTAAATATATGTACTAAAAATTAAATTGACATTTAAATTTAATGTATGCCCTTTAAAAAAACACTGGTGGATAGGAGTCAGAAATATAGATGACCACCTACATACACAAATGATCATCTACATATGTACATGGGTGTCTACATATATAGGCAAGTGTCTGCATATGTAGGTGGGTGTTGGCATATGCAGGTGGGCATTTGCATATACAAGCAACCATCTGCATATGTAGACAACCTTTGTATACACAAGTGGATGTTTGCATATGCAAAAAGTTAAAAAAACTATTTATACTAAATATCAATTTATTTACTATTATTATTTATTTGAACTTTCCTATTAAGGTTCAATAATAATTATAAGGTCCAACCATTTTGCATACATAACCCAATGATAACCCTTTTGAAGATATGCCTCTACTAGAAGATGTACTTATGTATGAAATGTCAAACATAAGTATTAAATATTAAATGATTTATTGTATTGTTATTTATTTGTACTTTTGTATTAAGTTTCAATAACAATTACAATGTCTAAAAACTATTTTGCATATAAAACCCACTAATAACCCCTTTGAATATATGCCTCCACTGGAAGACATACCTAGGTATGAAATCCCAAATCGAGGTAATAAACATTAAATGATTTAGTGTATTTTTAATTATTTACATTTTTATATTAAGTTTCAATAATAATTACAAGATCTATAACTATTTTGTATATAAAATCCACTAATAACCCTTTTGAAGATATGCCTCCACTAAAAGATGTACCTAGGTATGAAATGTCAAACATAGGTACTAAATATTAAATTATTTATTATATTATTATTTATTCAATTTTATATTATGTTTCAATAATAATTACAAGGTCCACAACCATTTTGCATATAGAACCCACTAATAACCCTTTTGAAGATATGCCTCCACTAGAAGATGTACATGGGTATAATAATTCCACCCCTGGAAGATAATTTCAAAACAAATGAGTTAAAAATAGTATAACCATTTTTTGGATCTCATGATAGAGCAACATTAGTATAAAATTCAACTCAAAAATACAATACAAGAATAAGAAGAGTAGAGGACATCACTAATGTCAATGATGAGAACCTAATACCAAATGATATTTCTACTTAACCAAAACAAACTTCAGTTAAAAACAACACTAAAAATCTATGTGAAAGAAGAGAAGTACATTGACAATTATAAGGCCATTTAAGTTTGAATGGGAAAAAAAATATCCATTCATTGAACTTGTGGAGCCATAAAATAGAATGAACACACAAACATAATGTAATTATATAATATGTAGCTGGAAACTTGGGTAGGAGCATAAAATGCGAATCAAGTTGGACACAATTGAGAAACATTTTAGAAAAATATATGTGTTAGTAAAATAAAAAGATGGAAAAACTAAAATAATAGTGAGATGGAAAAATGAAAAATAATGCATGTATCAATGTTACGTAGTAGAGTATAAAAATCATCAGAAACATCAACAACACCTCATTAAGAAAGGAGGAATAATTACAACTCAATTTGAAAATTTTGCTAAGTTAAATCTACATGCAAAAAATATACAGTTCTCCAAAATATACCACACTCTAAAAGGAGGTAGACCAATCTCTAATTTTTTTTAGAATATAAAATATTATTTCAACATAATAGATTTCATAACATTCCACAATCACATTAGTCAGATAGTAGTGCTTGGAAAATGGCAAAATGTCTCGTGATAATTGAAAAGGAGGATTTGAAATAAAAATTAAAAGCATCACAGGTTATCTCATTATCCATTGAGAAGGTAATAATAGTTGACAACACATCATGGGTTTGTATGCATATTTATACATGTGAGAATCATTTAATGTAACCTCACCTATTATCTATACATAAAATGAAAAAAATATGTAATGTTGAGAACCTTTACAAATTAGTTATTTCTAATTTGATGGACACATCTAGGATGAATTATTATGATATAAGTACCAAGTTAGTGTGTGTTAGTGTGGTTGGTCCATCAATAATGCAGGGAAACATAACTAGTCTATGTGTTTGACTACAAATAACAGTTTCCCCATATATGATTTCAATTCATTGCATGGCACATAGAATGAATCTTACTTACAAAAATTTTAGCACATTTTAAAATGTCATAAAAGTGGAGGATTTTATTAATGACTTGCACACATACATGTAAATCAATCCAAAAAGTTTTTTCAAGTTTTATTTGGAGTGACTGATGGGAAAAAAAATTAAAAGATGTTGATACAAGATGGATCTTCATGTATGAGCTTACATGTAGAATATTTAAAGAATATCCATCATTAGTATGTTTTATGTTTAAATACTAGATGGAAGCTGACAAGTTAAAATATTTGTTTTACAATTTGATAGATTTCAAAAATTTGATAACATTATGTGATATTTTTCCCATGTTGAAAGAAATACATTGTTTGACGAAACATGCACAAGAGAGATCCATTTATATTATTGACTTCATACATTTGAGGAAACAAGTTTGTCAATCTCTTAATATATTATACTACTCATAATAAAGTTTTAAGGCACCGATATTTATCAATTAAAAAATATTAAGATATATTAAGGACCCTAAAAACTATTTGAAATTTAATATTAAAGATCATATTTATATTTTCATTTATGGAAAGGAGATACCACTACACACTTTTCAAAAATGAACTGATTTGATTAGAGTAAAATTTGAATAAGTCCCTATACCATGGGTTCTATATGATAATGTCATATATGATACACAATGAAATTGAGAAACATTTCACAAAGTTTATCTACTAAAATTTGAGATCATTTTAAAAGGGATGAGTTGCTTGAAGCCATGGAAGTGATGAATCCTATATTTTGGAACACTGTTGAGGGTGAAAATATAACAAGTAAATTATTTATCAAATACATGGGTACTCTCATTAACCATTTCAATAGGTCTGTACATATCAATGGATTTGAAGTTAAGGGTATTTTTTTTTTAAATATTTACTGATGTCTTAGTCAACACATTTTGAACTTACAATGATTGATCAATTTTGGTGCTTAAATGAACTAAAAGAAAGTGGTGATATTATAAGCCTATGTAAAAATTTGTATCCCATTAGTGTTCCACAAGAAACTATTAGCGAATATTTTTTATTATATGACTTGTGCCAAACAATGATCTTGGTGTCTATGGAAGATGAAAGGGTGTTTAGTGCATTATCTTTTGTTAAATCAAAACTTCATAATATATTGGACATAAATATTGAGACGTGTTTGAGGTTGTATGTTTTACTTTATACAGTGGATGCATTTCCTTATGAAAGAGTGCTTTCAATTTTGATTTCTCTCACTGAAAGAAGAGGAATCACTAATATGACAAATAAGTTATTGAAAATGCCTATGAGATGGTACATAAGAATGTTAGCTATGAAGAACATGTTTCAAAAATATTGTTTCAACTACCGAAGTTTTATTTTGGTATGTATTCTAAATATATTGAAATCAAATTCATATTCATAATATATTTATGATATACTTATGTTTACTAAACAATGTTTTTTTTTTTAAATTCAAGGAATGACATTAAGGATGTGGATTTGAATTTGGACTACTATACCACTTATATTCTTATAATATCAATTTTGTACAATTGTAGATTGCATTTAAATGGCACCCTTAACTCAGTCTTTTAAAAGTGATAAAATAGTTATTAACTCTTTTATTATAACCTTGAATTGGTACCACCATGTGTATGCCCTATTCAAATAAAAACACCAATATTAATTTCTTTGTTGAACATCTACGTTTTCATGCTTGGGAATTTATGCAAGGTTGCAGTATTTATCACTTAATTCAGTGATATGGACAACTTCTAATTGTTAAAGTAATCAGAATTAAATGAAATCACATGGCATAGGGTTTGTGAGAAGTAGGCATGAAATTAGGGCGCGGATGATAGGTTATTATTTATGATGTTTTCTTGATGTTTGGATTATCAAATACTATTGAATTATCCTAAAAGGAATGTTTATTTATTTCAATTGAATTTCATGAATTATGTCACTTATTATGAAATTTATTGAATTGAGTGCTCAATGTTTCACTATGAGTCATAATTACCTAGGGAGAATTAGGTATCACTATGGTACCTATAAAATAAAGAAGTTCCTATTGTGGTAATATTGAAAAAAATATTAACATGAGGTATAGTAATTATTTAATCTCAATTATATTGTTTATGAATCCCTTGATTGATTTGTTTACAAATCTTAATTGCTGAATTATCTAACCATTTCAAATGAAAGCATATATGCAAATTTTAAATATATACGTGAAGAAAGACACAAATACAAAATGTATATTCATTATTATAGATAAATTTAATTACAATTGTTGTTTTTAGGCTCAATCCCTTAGATTATAATATTTATAAAATATAAATATGTTGCCAAGTAAAACTATCATTATTTGTCAGACACTTGGGTGTCTATCTGAATTCTTGCATGGAAGATATTCCACTTCCTGGCCTTCCACTTGGATAGTAATTATGTTGTATTTTAGGATACCTGACTCCATAAGATCATGTGTTACATTATTGATTTTATCAAGATTTGCCCATTCTTCTCTAGAAATATCTCCTATTGAAAGCAAGGTGGGGTCTGATTCAACCTTACATTTAAATAAAATGTCAAGATCCAAGCGGTGCTCCCTAATTATTTTATTCAAAGTATTATTTTTCTTATTCATTGTTACAAGCTTTTCCTTGAGTGAAATGGCCACAGTTAAAATTTTACATGCATTTAAAAATGTACAGCAATGACATGAACTTAATTCTTCAAAATTTTATATTTTTATTGCAAATGAACAAAGAATATTAATTATTAAAAAATTATAAATCAAATTTTATTTTCAAAAAATAAGTGTAAAACTTATCGCAACTTTTTATTTTTTCATGTAATTTCAACAAGATTTTTGTTTTTCACCCATTTATTGTAGTAAGTTTGGGATTATGCATTTAAATTTTAAATAGTATTTAACAATATATCTAAAACTTTATCATTAAATCTATTACTAATAATAATATATTTAGTAACAACTCAGTTGAATAAAACATCATTTTTTGCAGGCTGATATTCAACCAATGAAAATAATTGATTATGTTGTGTGTGGTTATGAAAATGGGCTTTTATTTCATGAATCAAAACTTTAGCTCGATATTCCCATGTTCTCAAGTCATCAAAGTTACTAATAACAACATCAATAATAAATGCCTTAGCATTATCAGACATTAAATTTTTCAATGGAAAAAAGAGTAAGTTGATCATCAAACTGTGGAATTTCATCAATAGAAAGGGCACCATTGGCTAGGCCAGGTGGACAAGTGCCTTCAAAAGGTTGTTTAAAATTCTCTAGTACATCGTGCTAATAACACTATAATTTCATGAGGATTGAAATGATTCATTTGGGTGCTACTGTCAATCCCCAAAAACTCATAATCAAGATTGATCTACTAAAAAAAATGTGGTTCTCATTGCACTAGGGAGAACAACAACCGAAAAGGTCAAAAAATCATATGTTACTAAACATATAGTGTTAATGCTCTATGTAAGAAATGGTAAACATTTCCCTCTCACATAGTTATAGGTCAGGGGGCTGGTGGTGGTGGAAAAAAATTTCTCCTTTTGGGAGTATTACCTACAAAATGGATAAGACAATCACAACCCACAAATGGAAAATAGATTAAATTGCACATTAATTTAACATTTACAAAAAATAGAATCTCAATTTTAAATTACTTACCTTTTTCTTGTTGTTAAACAAAATGTTGTAACGACTGAATTATATAAGTTGGAGGTCTTTATAATGGAATATATGATACGCTTCCCTGCATGACTAATTTGGCTTGAAATATTTCAATCATGCCAAGAAGAAAAGGATTTGTAACAGCTTCAACTTTAAGCCCCCTTTAGTTATGACTTTGGATGGATGTAAAATTTAAATAAACAACATTAAGAGGGAATTATTAATATTGTAAAACTAATATATAAAATTGAAGAACTATAAAATAAAAAACAACATACCATCTAGTTTCAAGTCATAATGAGACTCCAAATATTTTTTTCATTATCGAATAACAAGACCATAGAGACTGAGTTTATGTGCTTGTGTGATAGCCCTATTAGTCTATGTATGTCTTCAAAACTGATCCCAAACATAAAAGAACATGAGTTAATGGTTATTTGAATAAAGATGAGGCATTGTCAAAGCTTGCCAATAGAAATTTTAGCAAGCAAGGATATGTTCCATATTGGGGCATGTAAATAATCCCCTAAAAATTACACTTTTTAACCCAATCACTATATGTATCTTCTTGTTCAAAAAGTTTTAGGATCAATGTGTACATGATATTTTTGTATTAGGTTTTAAGGTCTCTAAAAACCATTACAGATGAGCTTTGGGAATGGGAAGCTATTATTGTAGTGGTGTTTCCAGTTAGAAGCCTAGTTGGAACTTTAAAAAATGCCTATGGTAGCTTTGGAATCAGGAGGGTTATCGTCAAATACGTGGAACACTCACAAGATGTAGGATGTAAAGTGATAAATGATCCATGAGGATCCCTTTTATAGGTGTTTAGTAGGTGGTCAAAAATATAAACAACCACCTATATATGTAGATGACCATCTACATATGTATGTGGTCATCTGTATATGCAAATGCTCACTTGCATATGCAAATTCCCACTTGTATATGCAAATGATAACCTACATATGTAGACACCCACCTGAATATGTAAATGACCACCTACATTTTTCATCCATACCTTTAGTCAATAGTGCATGTGTTAATGCAACCCATATGATCATCTACATATGTAAATGACCACCTACACATGTGTGATGACAATTATATGCATATACAAAAAATTGTCTAAATACATGTGTATATGACCATCTACATAGGTAGATCTAGTTCTACCATGTTCAAACACATTTACCATTTGGTCATCTTTGATTTGACTTCATAATTATTCAATGCCATTTTGAAACTGATTCTCCAAAATTTTACAAAGGGATTTTTCCTAAGCACAATTAAAAAACTTGGATCCTTGAAATCTATGTTGTTAGTTCCATGCTGATAGATAACATATCATTCCTTATATATACACATGTGTTTCATATATATTTTGAGTGTGATATAAACATACCTAGGCACATGATATATGCACTTTTAGATGTTAAACCTTCCCTCTACTCATGTCATATGTAAATTAGGGGCCATCCACTTATTTAATCATGATACACCTAGGTTTTATATTTCTATGATCATTTTCCATTATCATGTTTCAGCTTATATACTTACACATGCCTTATCCATACCTATATCTTTCATAGTATACTTTATATGCTGCGTACTTAATCTTTTTACTAACACATATATCCAAGGACTATTATAATATGCTTGTGTCATTTTATTATGATTCCATGCTTTCCTTTTTTTTCATTTATTTGAGTGTGTTCCTTGATTACTATTGTCTTGCATTGTATTACATGTTCAATAATTTTAATTTACTCCATTGTTTGTGGACCCCATGCCTATGTTTGCCTATTGTGACATTTTCATATGTTTTAATTTATTGTGTGTGGACCTTTAAACATGTCTTTCTATGATTTTTAGATATTTTAATAATTTATGTCCCTTCTATTGTGTGGCATTTCAACATGCCCTTATTTGAGGTCTATTTGGATCATTGTGGTTTGATCTAATTTTGAGTGCTCTTGTGTGTGTGTTTGATTGCTTGTTGAGCTTGTACTATTGCTATCTTGATGTTTCCATAATCCACATCATGTATATTAGGATTTGATGTGATCACATACTATGTACCTCATTGCTATATCTACCTCTAATACATGATACTCATGTATACTACATGATCCATGCACATATTATATAGTTATCTTATCTTTTTAAGGTAAGGTAACTATCAATTTATACTACCCCTCACCTCATAAGGGGGAATATTAATAGAGTCATGTCATAGAGGTATGGATTTCACACCTTCACAATTTCATATTTTAGTGGGGGCATGCAAAAAGGCATCACATCCATACTTGTTCAACAATCAATATTTTCATATTAGAATGGGGGCATATTATGGAAACATGTTCTCTACACTTACACCAATTCTCAAATTTTTTATATTTAGTGGGGGAATGTCATCAAAACATAGTTTTTCCACATTTAAATTTTTTTAAAATTGGCTAAATTACATAGCTATATGATTCAAATACACATTTATGGAAACATTATATACATTGGTACCATTGTTATACCTAGGTTTTAGATTTAGACATATATGAGGTTCATATGTCATGCAAAAAATCACCTTAAATCATAGAATCAAGTCATGTTTTATTATCTTAAATACTTATATGGACTTTAGTATACACCACGATCAAGTTTTATAGACTATTATTGAACCAATCTATTGTAGTAGTTGGTTCTCTTTTGGCAAGGTTAAGGTGATTACATCTCTCAATATTACCAATTTTATATGATGGAGTTATTAAATCATCCACCCTCATCATATTTATAAAGTTATTTGAATTGGATCACCCATGCTCACCAAGTTATAAGTGTGATTAGGTTACAAAGTTGAGTTAATTTCAACTATCGGGTGGCAACTCACCTTTTCTCCAAGGTTGGGGGAAAGTTGTCCTCTCTCTCTCTCTCTCTCTCTCTCTCTCTCTCTCTCTCTCTCTCTCTCTCTCTCTCTCTCTCTCTCTCTCTCTCTCTCTCTCTCTCTCTCTCTCTCTCTCTCTCTCTCTCTCTCTCTCACACACACACACACACACACACACACACACACACACACACACACACACACACATGCATTTATAAGTTTTCAATTTAGCCTAATCTTATCTCCAATAATTCATATTGAAGCATCTTTTCAAATCAAATTTATAAAAGGCAGGACAATTACAGTGATACATAAGTGTACTCTTAACCTTTCTCTCTTTAACTTTAAGCATTTAAAATTCTTTCTATTTTAAATTATATGCATTGATTATATACTATAGCATGCTCTTGCTTGTAGTTCAGTCATCAACAGAAACTCAAGTTGGACTCACACCAAGACAAGGTGTGTTGTACACACCCAAGTACACAATTATTTTCTTTACACTAGAAATTTCATTAGTAGATTAAATGGGGGAAATATAGACACTAAATATGAATTTTATAGCACCTCATTATTGTATACTTGGTAAGTGCTTCTCATGGTTTTACCCTTGAGCTCCTAGACCTTTCATTGTTGATAGTATCACATCCACTATCTCTTGTGCCTATTGATTATATTTTAGTATGACCATGTTATTCTGATGACCAAGTCTTCTATACTACTCAAGATTATATAAACCTACCTATTATCATCCTCTTCAATTTTTGGACATGTACCTATTTTCCAAATTATTAGACACTTGTGTCACATCTAGATGCCTATATTGATGCAAGTGCCATGTGTCAAACTAAGTGTCCAATGCCCTAAAGTCATAAAATTTGTAATTATAACATGTCCTTATGGTCAACCTAAGTTCTTTAATGCAATATATTTACTGAAAGGACTGGTATATATACATAATCAATCATCATTCATTCATCACTTAGAAAATGCCTAAAAACTCACAAGGAAACTTACTAAAAACACTCAATCGAGCATTAAATGGAGAAAAACTTCCATACTATTATTTATTTCAACATCAATCATAGGAACAACCCACATAAAAGTTTGAAATACTGAAGAAACATCCCATGAGCCATATTTTCAAAGTTATAAGCTAGTTCACTCTATGTATTTTATTATCACATATTACATATTTATGCACATAAAAAACAACACATATGGAAGAACTACATAAGTCTGAGGCCTTATTAATAGTATTGGCTATGTATGCAAGACCCATTAATAGAGAGGTCTTTAGGGCATCTTGACACCATGTGAAAACTAACCCATTTTTCCATAGTCATTTCAAGAGTGAGGAAGTTATGGTTTTATCATTTGATTAAGAGTGATAACCTATGCATGAGATCTAAAAACACTAGAAAAAAGGTGACCAAAAAAATTAAAAGATTTCAAGTGGTAACATCTAGATCTAGTCAATATTTTGTACTTGACACTTGCATCTAACTCAGACAAAAATGTCAACACAACGTCTAGATCTGATTCAAATGTCTGAGGCCATAAAGTGTAAGATTTTAAAATATAATGATTATTATAGAATCCTAATCTATTCCACTTCTATCTTATTTTAGCCTAGATCTGCATGTGCACAATAAATGAAGTACACTTATTTTTCATTTATTTAAATATCAATCAGTAGTCATACTTATTTATTTTAACATATCTCAACATTTAAATTAAGAATGTTTTTTAATCTAAGTTTGCAATTAATTAGTGTAATATATATCTATTTATCACCCTTATACTTATTCATTTCTATATTATTAACCCTATAATATATTGACCCATCTCAATTTAGGGTTAAACACTTCGTCACATATAAAAATCTATAATATCTAGTGAAATAACAATATGAGTAGTATGATTTAGAGCAAGTCATGTATAGTTAATGTAAATTAATGTACTAGGATCAATGGAAATAATCATAAAAAGATAAAACATATGGAAAGTATCAATATTACCCTAGTATTAATGTGCCCTTAGTATAGGAAGATGGTCCCTAGTTGTAATAATTTTCCTCATATGGATGTCCATATCATAGATGAATTATAGGTCTTGTATCTCATTCATGTCTACCATGAAACATGTGTGAAAATAAAAACTAAATATATAATATAATATATATGATAAAGCATAAAAAATCATGTAAACAAGCAATACATGTTATGCATAGGCCCTAGGTCTGATTTTTGAATAATTTAATTTTTTAAATATTTTTCTAAACCTTTTTTTTTATCTTTTTATTTTTTAGAATATAATGTTAATCAATGATCCCATCAATGAGATCCTATAATGTAATTCTTGTGTGAAACTATAGACACATAAATTAACATTTATTGCTAAAACAACACACTAATGACCATTTCTTATACATACTTATTTCATGCCCAATTCTGTGGTCCTTGACTACCCTTCCTTTACTTTTTATGAAGATGAACCTTACCTCTTAATTGAATTCTTAATATCCCTATCCAATATCCTAAACAACCTAAACTCATTTTTAGACTAATCCACACTTCTAGTTTAGATGTCTTTCCTCTTCAAACAAGGCTTCTCCTTTTGGACTATATTGTTCCCCGATATTCTCCAATTCCACCAATCATGACCTCCCACCAAATAATAATTATTTGATCAAAATAAAAATCACCAAATAGGTCATTCCATAATTTTTGGAAGCCACATATAAATGAATTATAAAATGATCACTATAAATCCACATTTTCAAGTTGTTATTCACTAAAGGCTCATATAATTCAAAAACCTTAGAATATCTAACTTATTATTGATAAGAAAACATTTAATTTTCCCAATTTAGATTATACATAACCTTAGTATCCCTAAGCTATCTAAATACACCTCCAAGGTCATAGGTCATTGTTGAAGCATATAATCACACCAAGATTACACCAACATTTAGCATTGCACCAATTTTTCACACACACCACCATAACATGGGAGAACTACATGGATTTTGATTCCTATCCAAAGTATTGGTATGTAGGTAAAACACAACACAAGGGTGTTAAGGTCAAGAACAAATTTAACTAAACCCTTTTTTACCTCATGATTGCATTCATCCTCTTATGCCATTAATCTAATATTATGGTGAAAAATAAGGTACATAGTGGCTTTCGTAATAGATCACACATCACATGACATATACATATAACCAATAGTTGATCATGCACAAATATAGATTTTCATAGATTGAAAAGACCCTACCAAGCACTGGTGATCCTTACAAACTACAACACATGTTGGATCTATCTTATTAATGTGGCTTCACCTAGATATCAAGTAGACCCCTATTACTAATTCAAAGTTATCCAACATAATCACATACTTAGATCTAAGTTTATGTCTTAGTCCTACACTATCAGATTCTAACTATGTTGTATTTATTTGGTTCTTTCCCCTTTTGATATATTTCCAAATTTAGTAAGTTCCAAATCAATTTGTTTCATTTATTTCATATTTTTAACATTTTAATTCTACATAATTATTTGTCTAATTAGGATTAAAACTATCTTAATTCCCAAATGTGATGAAACATATTGGTGAACCTATTTATTATTTAACATTGCACAAATCCTAGTAACCTTAGTTTTGTCTTTATTTCACTTTAGCTTCCCCATTGGGGTTCAAAGTTACTAATTTTATGATCTTCATAATAATCATGATAGTAAGGAGTTAATCTATTTATCATTTATTAATTTAAAAAAATCTATATTTTTTTAGTATTTTGCCATTAATATGTAAAATATTTAAGTTGCATATAATCCATGGATGTATAATTTATAACAAAAGATAAAATTGAATTTAAACCAAGACCATAACAATGAACACACCCATGATGCTTATTATTACATGGTTCAGTTAGAATTTCTACTTATTACTACTTGATGTTATAGGACCCACTTGCTTTATTTCATTCCTCCTTCCTCTAAACCTCTTAGTTATCTCAGCTACCATCCTACCTCTACTACTCACCCTAGGCTTAAACTATTACCTGAAGTCTATGTTATTATCACCAAAAGATGTTGTGATCCCCATCATGTGAGCTAGGATGAAATAACTCAAGGGTTTAACATCATTGATCAATTTAATACCACAAAAATAAATATTTATAATTTAGAGTTATTCCAATAGTCAAATATATACAAGGATATTTTATATGTGGCAATAATTGACACTTTTTATGCCCTTAACCTATGGTGTGTCTAGGGATATGTGTGGTTGACTTGTGGATTACATACCTCTTATATTATATTATCTCATCTCTCTTTGTTCTTAGTAAGGCCAGCTTATGAAATGACCCTATCTAAATAGAGTATATATAGGAGGTAGTGGTTATTATTTGATCATCATATTACAAATTCTACTCATATTGCATTTTTGCGGAGATTGCCCCTTTGAAATGGCTTAGCTATATTTATCAATCATTCTGATCTTCTATCAATCATTGTTGTGGATATACATATTCTACTCTTATTTTTATGATATAATATTATATTATATGGATATATAATAAATTTCATTAAAAGTGGTATCAGAGCTTTGATTTGGTCAAGTTTCTACAACATTTTTTTTTTTCAAATTTGGTGTTGTGGGTCTCATTCAAGTGAAAGGATCAAGAAAAAATAACTTGATATCAAGTAAGAATTTAATTTTTATGTCATTACAGTATTGTTTGAACTATTTTTTTGAAAAAAAATATTAAAAAGAGTCTAAAAAAATTTCACCTTTGTGCAAATTAGTAGTCATTAGATTCATCTCAATGAGATGATCACAACTATTTAATTTATTGGTACACTTTTCAAGCTAAAAATTTTCACCCTTGTGCACATTATTAGTTGTTCAGTTCATCTTGGCAACACAATCATAATAGTAAAATTTTTTGATACACTTTTTTTCATGGATGAAATCCTCCATCATAGGGTTTGTGAATGGTTGGTCTTAACATAATAATATAATATATTGGTACACTTTTTTTTCATGGCTGAAATCCTTCATCCTAGTGTTCATGTATGGCCAATCCAAATACCCGTGGACATAAAAAAGGGAAAAAAACTATAAAAAAAACCTCATAATAATGACACAAAGTTTGAAACTTTTGATTCATTTGTTTTTGAGGTAGTTCACCAACTTCAGTTAGATTTATAAAGCATGGTGCAAAAATATGAACTCAATTTGATCAAAGGGGACATCATTGGCATAAGAGGGGATTGAAATGTTTTGAAGGACCAATAAACACTTGTAAATAGGAAATTATCCAATCTTACAACTTATCCTTGATAAAATAATCCTCCACCACTCCAATTTAGTTCTCCTCATTCAAATAATCACACCTCCAATCCTGGTCTAAAGGAATTGTTTCTAAAAGTGGACTGGTGAAAGTTTTATGGTAAGGATCAACTCACTTAGATAAATAAAATTAAAAATTTATTTGATCTACATCAGAATCCATGTGTGCAAAAGGTGGTCATGGCTTCTGTGTATCTAAAGCCTAAGAAATTTATTTAGTATAGATGGTTGTGTACTCAAAATAAAAATAAATGTCTATAGGTTTCCTAGTATGTAATTTTTTAGGATTTAAAGATCCACTTTTATAATAATATCTCATAAAACTAATTTAGTAAACTAGACAAACTACATAAAATAGGGACTATGAAGGATTATATTCATCAATTCCAAAATCTCTCCTTACATGTGGATAACATCATTAGCATATTTGACTCACCTATTCTTGTGTGGCCTCGAAGATAACATCTAAATGGAGGTTCACATGTTTAGTCCCTATTTAGTATATGAATCCATACCAATGGTATTCATGGTATAATAAAAATATCTAGGCAAATGAATACATTTCATGAATGTCCATGAACATAATTTCTAATCCCCATCATTTTCTCAGCCTACAAAATTGACCCCTTAACAATTTGAAGATAAGCATACAAAAGGGTTATGTTTTGGTTGTGATATAAAATGGAGAAAAGGGCATAGATGTGCTGAAAATAATTTATTTTATATTGAATGTGCCATTAGGATGAATAAGATGATGAGGCCTCAATTGAAGGTCTGAAAGAACCCAAGGATGAATCTAAATATTCTCAACCTACTATTTCTTGTCATAACCTTTTATGTATTAGTACTCCTTAAACTCTTAAGATGGTAGGTTTCCTAAAGAAACAAAAGGTGACTATGTTGATTAATATTAGGATTACACACAACTTCATCAAAATTAAGTTGGATACTCATTTGAACTATTTGATTTACCCATATCTATAATTTTAGGTCATGAGTGTAGATGGTGGTACAATTAATTATTATAGCAAATGCCATAGTATTAAGCTTGATATGAGAGACTACATGTTATATTCTCCTATGTTTGTTATTACAATGGGTGGGGCTAACATTATTTTTGGATTACAATAGATCACCACTTTGGGAATAATTGAGATGAATTTACAGGAACTATTCATGCACTTTTATTTAGAAGAACCCAAGGATGAATCTATATATTATCAACTTACTATTTCTTGTCATAAACTTTTAGGTATTATTACTCCTCAAACTTTTAAGATGGTAGGTTTCCTAAAGAAACAAAAGGTGACTATGTTGATTAATATTAGGAGTACACACAACTTCATCAAAAGTAAGTTGGATACTCACTTGAACTATTTCATTTAACCATATCTATAATTTTAGTTCATGAGTGTATATGGTGATACAATTAATTATTATAGAAAATGCCATAGTATTAAGCTTGATATGAGAGACTACATGTTATATTCTCCTATGTTTGTTATTCCAATGGGTGGGGTTGACATTATTTTTGGATTACAATATATCACCACTTTAGGCATAATTGAGATGAATTTATAAAAACTATTCATGCACTTTCATTTAGAAGGCAAGAAATTTGCATGTTTTATGGGCTAAATCTCCACAATTGGTTAGTTCTCACTAGATGATGAAAATGCCTAGAAAAGGTGTTGAAGGATTTCTTGCATGATAGTTTTCCAATAAAGGTCAACCAACCAAGGAGTCTATCCATCATGATTTATAACTGGTGATAGATGACCATCCTCTTATTTTGGTGCCATGCCAAAAGTACTTCCACTATGTAGAGCACATGATCATGATATTAGACTAATTATGGGTAGTACACCACCCAACAACAAAACCTATATGTATCCATGTGCCCAAAAGAATGAAATTAAAAAAATGGTACATGATATGTTGGAGGTAAGAATTATCAGACACAATTAAATTGAATATTCTTCATTGGGGGTCATGGTGCATAAGAAGGATGACACTTGGATGATGTGTCCAGATTATAGATAACTCAACAAGTACATTGTCAAAGATAAGTTTCTTATTCTATTAATTGATTAATTGCATAGAAAAATTTATTTTACCAAATTATATCTTCACTCTAGGTATCATTAGATTTGAATCCACAAAGAAGACATATCTAAAACAAATTTTTGAACTCATGAAGGCCATCATGAGTTTATGTTTAGGCCTTTTGGTCTCACAAATTCACCATCTACATTTTAGAGTTTGATGTATATTATTTTTAGGCCATTTTTGAGAAAGTTTGTGTTGCTATTTTTTGATGACATTCTCTTTTACAACAAAAATTGAGAAGACCATTTGAATCATGTGAAATAGGTACTTTTGGCTCTGTAAAAACATTAACTTTGTGTTAAGCCTTAAAAATGTGTTTTTAGTGTCAAAGAGGTGGATAAATTGGGTCATACTATGAAAGTTGATTTTAAAAACATCCAAGCAATGATGGAGTAGAAAGTGTCCAAGACCCTCAATAACCTTCAGGGATTTTTGGGGCTAATAGGTTACTATTGTAGGTTTGTCAAAAATTATGGTATCATTATAGCTCCAATCACATATTTGTTGAATAAAGACTCCTTCTATTGGACTAAAACATCTAACATGATGTTTGAATAACTAAAAATGGATATGTGCACCACTGTAATTTTGGATACCTTTGATTTTTATAAAAAAATTGTTATTGAATGTGATGTATTGAGATATGGCATGGGGGATGTACTCATGCAAGAAGTTAGACCACTTACATTTGAGATTCATCAATTGAAAGAAAAAAATATACTCAATCCAATTTATGAGAAAGATATGATGGTTACTTTACATGTAGTCAAGTAATGGAGACCTTATCTAATGGATCAACACTTTCAAGTAAACACTAATCATGATAGCCTCATATTTTTTGAAAAAATAATTGTCATCAAAATAACAACAAAAATGGGTGACTAGAATGTTAGAATATGATTTTGAAATAGTATATAAGAAAGGAAAATATAATGTGGTAGCGGATGTACTATCTAAGTAGGATAAATCAATTGAGGCATTCTTATGTGTAATGACCATTTGGTAGGTAGTTTGGCTAGAGGAAGTAAAATCAAAATGGTATAATGATAAGGATACATAGGATTTGATTTAGAATATTCATCTTGGTTCTGGTGGGTTTAAAAAATTTACATTGAAGAGGAACACATTATGGTATAAAGATAGATTATACCTCTATAAGCATTCTCTATTCAACCATAAAATCTTATAGGAACTTCATGCATATCCAATAGGAGGTCATTCAAGGTTTTTAAAAACATATCATATAATTAAGTAAGATTTACTTTGGAAAGGACTCAATGGGGATGTCCTAAATATGTGGTTGAAATCATGATATGCCAACAAAACAATGGTGAAACAATTAAGACCGTAGGTCTTTTACAACCTTTATCCATCCCTAGCTAGGTTTGGGAGGAGGTTTCAATGGATTTCATTACCAGGTTACCATGGTCTGAGGCTAAATTTTTTTATCATGGTATTTTTGGATTGACTCACCAATTATGCTCATTTTGGTTCCTTATCACAACCATTTTTCACTAATACAATAACTTTTGATTTTGTCAATACAGTTCAAAATTTGCATGAAACTCCAAAGATCATTGTAAGTGACTGAGATCCCATATTTACTAGTAATTTTTGGACTGGATTATTTGCATGTTTGGGAACCCAATTGGCTCATATCTCATCTTATCATACTCAATATAATGGATAAATATATGTAATTAAAAAATGTCTATAATGGTATATTTTTTGTTTTTTTCAATAAACATGATAAATGGGTTCATTGGTTGCCACTTGTTGAATGGTGGTATAACACTTATTTTCACACTTATTTAAAAATGTCTCCCTTTGTGGAAATGTATGTGTATCACCCCCATCCATAAATTTAGCTTTGAATCTGCATCCTAAGTTTTGATTTATTGAGGAACACATTTACCATCAATAAGAGGTTATTAGATAGTTTATGAGATAGTTTAGTAATGACATAGAATAATATGAAGCAATAAGTGGATAAACACTGTAGTGAGTAAAATTTTGAAATAGGTGATTGGATTTTTATGTGTTTATATCTATATAAGTAGATATTTATAAATTAAAAAAAAAGGATAATAAGTTGTCCCCAAAGTATTATGGTCCTTATTAGATCTTGCATAAAATTAGTAGTGTAGCCTACAAGATGGAATTTCCCATGTCCACTTGCATAATCCAATATTCCATGTCTCTTTCCTAAAGAAGGTAATTGGACACATAATTTCTACTTAGATTGATTTACCTAGATTGGATGAATAAGGTTGAGTCATTATGGATCCTAAATAGATCCTTCACATGTGCACCAAGTAATTATAGACCAGATAGATTAAAGAGTATTTGATCAAATGGAGTAATATGCATTTTAAAGATGCAACATGGGAAGACAAATCATTCCTATAGAAACATCCTGGTTTGATTAAACATTGAGGACAATGTTTTTCTAAAGGAGATGGGCATGCTACACCCTTAACCATTAGTGTGTCTAGGCATGTGTGGTCAACTTGTGGCTTGCATACTTCCTATACTATATTATCACATTTCTCTATGTTCTTAGTAAGTTTGACCTATATAATAACCATTGCTAAATAGAGTATATGGGTATGTGCATAGAGTTGGGGGATAATTCCATAATACATGCATGTTATTCACACAGCGTGTACACATTATGTGAATAACATGTACATGTTATTTGAAAGATGGCTTGATAATTACTGATCCATAATGAATATGTGTTGTTGTATAATGCATATGCATTATATAGTAACATGTACACATTATGTTAATATGTATGCATTATGGTAACACATATGTATTATGGTAATGTGTGTGTTACCATAACATGTACACGTTATGACTATGTTTTTTGTATAAACCTGTGACCTCCCCAATTCACCAATTCTCATTTTTTTAAGTCCTAAGTCATTTTTTGATTGTGTTTCTCCTCAATCAAGCATCAATATTCACAAAAATTTTATTATAAATCTTAACACATGCCAAACTTCACAATGCCACCATATAGATGAGGTAAGTGATAAAAAAGTACACCTATTAACTTTGTATTTTACTATTTTTTTTATTTTTTACATTATTTAATTTGTAAATTATTTGTTTTAAATAGACCAATACACTATAATATACCATAACCATCATCCTAACCCTCCAATTGAGCCTATTATTCCTATGGTTAACCATCTACCTAACCATCCTAATCTTCTAGCTAACCCTCCGCCTAACCCTTATATTTATCCACATAACCATCCTATAATTCCAAAAAATCCCATAGGAATCTAGGAGTATCTAGCTTCACATATTATGGAAAACAAAATTGAAATTGAGAAAATAATCAAGAGAATGAGGAATCCCACATCCACCAACACCCATCATACCTATCTAGATAATAACCTAGAGTCATTATTAGGTCAAGTTGACTATAATCAGTCAAATTGATAGATGGGCATCTTAGCAAGATAGTTGTAGGGATTATTATGATGATAAACTATCAGTACATGAGGTCAATAATAAACAAACATCAAAAGATAGCATTTATGCATTATTTATTGACACAACCACCAATGCACGATTTTTGGTATTACTAAACATTTACCAATCCATAGGTGTCAACACAATTTGATCAAAGCCAATTTTTGGGACTGATGGTGGATGGTGTTTGATTTCCATCATGTAAAAACCATGAAGTCCCATTGTATTTTTTGAGGAAACTCTAATATGAGTTTATCCTCAATGAGATTCCAAATTATTTTGATTATAGTGAGTTTTAAGGTTGAGTTAAAGCCTTTAAAAAGGATTGACCAGGTGTATGGCATGCATCTAATCAACCTACAAGGATCCATACCCAAAAGCCACTTCATCTTGAGATCTCCTCTGTGATGAAGGAGGTCATAGAGATCAACACTCTGCATGCACTTAGTTCCCTTACTAATATACTCATTCAACATATGATTAGGATTCAATGACTGATGCTAGAGATACGCCCCCTAGAGTGTATACCTGACCCCATCCTTATAGATCTTGTGGAGTTATATGTATTGGACCTTATGATGATTATGGCATTGGTGGTTTAGAGGGGTTGGATGATATAATCTTAAGTGAAGAGTTTTAGCATATAAATTTGGTGTACAGTCATCGACAACTATATGGATACAGGTATATTTTATATAAATGTCATGTCAAATTTAAGTTATATTTATAAATTTAATATCTAAAAATGAATTTACACAAAAGATGAAATATATATATATATATAAATATATATATATATATATATATATATATATATACTCTAGGAGGATATGGTGCCTTCATCGTCGTAGTCTGGGTTTGTAAGATTAGATCTTATGCAACCATTATTTACATATACAGAGCCATTTTTTGGCCCATTCACTACTACAATTACCTATGTTAACACAACATTTTTTACTTATACAAAGGTAAAATTTAGAGTAAATATTACACTCTTGGTTTAATAAAGGGGAAAAATTTACCATATAGCTTTGATGCTTTATACAAAACTAAGTGAGACCTTATTTGTTTAGTTGATGTCTCAAGTAAAAACTCCTCCATCACTATGAATGGAGACAAATATGGGCATTTTTGAATGATGTCATCTACACATGTCCTCATAGAGATACATATTAACTTGTAATTTTGAATTATAAAATAGATTTTTTTTTAAAAAATTACTACATACTTACCCAAAAAATATAACTTATGTGAATGTATTGTGTATAAAGAGTTATCCCATAGCATATCATAGTCTAATTTAGATGGTTAGTAGGGAAACATCTCATATTTAATCCTCATTTTATATGTATGTTCATGCATCTCAACCTGTCATTGACCCAATTGAGCATCAAAAATAGAATGAGTGGGGCCATGAGATTGTAGTAAGTGCATGTTTAAATGTTTTTTATTCTATTTTAAAATTAATTTTTTAAATTGGTTGCATACATATTTTATGTTAATTTTCTAATAATACTTGTATTTGAACAAGTTTAGGTGTAAGTGAGTTATGAGCATAGGACCCACAATCAGACCTTGGAGTAATCCAAGGCATTAGAGGGATCACCATCTACCATCATGAAATCCTAGAGAGGGTCTTATTCGAAGAATTCAAAGAGAGAGAATCTATTTGATGATTAGCTCATGTCTTATATGATGTACTTTTCATATGCCTATATGGAAATGTACGCATTTTTTATATGCCTATATGGCAATCTATATATTATTGACATTGTACATGTGTCTATATGGCATTCACTTAAGATTCTATTACATTTTTATTTTTTAAGCCTTTATGGATATTATTATTATATTATAAAACTAATTTATGAACAATGATTTTTTTTAAACTTTTATTATCAATAATGACTTGTAATGTTTGACCATTGATCCACATTTGATTATTTTATGTGATTTGAATAATAAAGTGTAATTACAAATTTGTAGGATTATACAAGAGTTGAACAATGATATTACTATAAATATTTTTTTATTAATAATGTTACAACCTCATTTTTTAAATCCATGTGCACTAGTTTAATATGTCAATATGGCATATCAAGGAAAATAGGGTCTCTTAGCTATAAAAAATTCACTAGGATGCACCCCTCATTCTCCATAGTGTCAGCTTGGAAAAATGCCACAATAACCTCAATATTTTTAGGGATGGGCTCCACTTTCACATCAATAATAACCTAATTAGGCAACCCATATGTATAAATATCAAGCAAATTATGCACCTCCATATCACTAGAGATAGTATGGTGGGTATTATAATCATCAATAGCGATAAAGATCATCCCAAAGATAAAGAGGTTATCATAGTAGCTACCAAAGTCACAGGAAATGGAACATATATTATATATATGCAATCACTTTCTATTTGTATTGGGAGGTAATTCATATCACATGAAACTTCTCATGCAATCCTTAACTGGTATCTAATTGGACTTATTGTAGAGTCACATGATATAGCATATTATGAAGGATTGTTTATTACTATGAAATCATAAGAAGGATAATATGGTGTTCAATGTGAATAAGTTAATTACTCATCCAAAATAGAAATATTTAATCTATTGTATCATCTAAAACTAATATAGGTAAAATGTATCCCACCTTTAGAGATGCCTATATAAATTCCCATATGGAAGGTGCATGAGGATAGATATTTAGATCCTGTGAGAGAGAGTGTCTTAATGAATGGAGTATCCCATTTGTTTCATTAATCCAAAATAAATATATTAGTGAAGGATATCCTATGACTATCGATACCCTGATGTATGAGAAAATAGTGTGAATAATGTGATAGGAATGGGTATTTATAACTCTAATAGACCTCTTAAACTAGTAATTACTTTTCATAATGAATATATTTCTCCAGATATCACAAATTTATTGTATAATCTACTAAAATTTGCAAATAAAGGGTATAAAATATCATAATGAATGGTATAGTATGTAAATACTAAGAAGTTATTATATGTCAATGCAATTATGGATATCAAGCTCATAATCTATGAAGTCTCTAATGCAATATTTTTCTTTGGGATAAATATAAATATGATTCCCATATCCACTTGGGAATCCATCTAAAGGCCACCTCTAAGTTACAGTCCTATCACATTGAGTTTTGAATATTATGGTTGTGTTGCACCTATTGAAAGGATTGAAGATTAGAAATAAAAGTAGATGAACTGAGTTTATGTGGAGATTTTTAGGTTATTTAATATTAATAATGGTGAAACTCACTACCCTAATCTAATTTAGAATAAATAATACTATGACGATCACATGACCATCAATACAATGGAAATATGGTTAGAAGCACATCAAGGTGATGTTTGTATTGTCCTACCTTTGAAAATTTCTAAGAATAAGCCATAAATGATACAAAAATAACCCTATACTCCATATGTGCATAGGGAAGAGAGTTGATTTAAAGTTAATATATATCCTAAGATATAAGATTAGTGAGATAAAACCTTTCCTTATGTATCACATCATACACAAGAAGCTCTAGTGTTTTAGAGAAAATATTTACAATTGATTATACAATTAAAATATCTTAGGTAGCCCCTTAGTTATATAATATGAGACCATGAAATTCACCTTCTATGTAATCACCCACATAGTTAGAGATTTATAATAGTTATTAGTTAGGTGTAATAAATATTGATTGTATTGAGTTTACAAGTGAAAGTCTAGTAACATAGTTATTGGCTTCATCTACTAGTTAAGATTGTAATATTGTTAATTTGAATTTTTTAGAAGTTCTCATGAAGTTACATCCATCTAGATGGTATTATTAACCAAAAAAACATTCCTCAATACTTTAGTATAGATAATTTAATATATCTAAAAGGAGTGTTTTAACCTGAAATGATATGATGAAGATGTTTTACCCACAAATTTTAGTGAAGTAAAGGGCATAGATCCTTCATTAGGGGAAACACATATTGAACTTAAAGAGTATGTGTTGATGATGAAAATTTCTTCATTAACTAGTCAACCCTTTCACCTATTTTTAAGGTTAAGTTAGAATCATATCAATTTAATAGTAAGGTTCTAAAGGTTCGATTATGATACTAAAGATACGAGGGTTTTTTTTAGATGTTCTAAAAAATAATAAATAAGATATTGAATATAACATATTCTATTATAATTTTATAAATTCACTTATCAATAATGAATCAGTTTAGATATGAATGTGTAATCTATCATATCCAACAGAGAAGGCCTATGAACAAAACAATCTCTTGAAAGAAAGAAATCGGATTCAATAATATAATATATTCTCAAAGTATATCTTAATTTTGTTATTTTAACTTCCAAATAACTACCAATACAATAAACAAGAAGTAAAAAATAAAAATATGTTAATATAAATTAATTATAAAAATATCTTTAATAAGGCAAGTAACCAAGCAGAGCTCAACAATCAAGAAAAAAAAACAAACAACAAACTAAAGATAACAAACTAATTAAGAAAAGAATAAAGTATTAAATTTAAACTAAACTAGAATAAAAACAAACTAATCTAGAATCTAATTCTATCAAACTAAACTAATCTAAAAATAACTAAATCTAACTCTAAATTATTAAAGAAAAAATTAATCTAAAAAACTTAAAGAAAAATAGGAATAAATAGTAAGTTAAATGCAAAATCAAAAGTAAAATATGTTAAATTAGAAAATAAATTAGATTAATTAGAATTAAAAATAAATATAAATTAAACTAAGTCAAAGTAAAGTACAATATAGACAAAAACATACGAGTCTCAATGAAAAGAGTCATCTTATCAAAATAGATCAATTTTATATCATAATCCAACATATTCTTAACAAAATATCTTAATAAAATAACTTTGGAAATCAATTAGATCAATGTAATGTCATAAATAGTGAAATTTTTATCATTATTCAAGTTGAATATTTAGATTTTATACATAGAACTGCAAGAAGCAATCATCAAAAGATGTTAAACTTGACAAACTTTAGATAATCTATTATAAATGATAATATAAAATTAGATATAGCTGCATTATCTAATAAATATACTCAATCATCATATAAAGTACCATTAGTCTATCTACAAAAGTCATGCTATCTCAGAGAAGTTGCATAGAAGAGAAAGATAAATGATTGACTTCACAATGTATAAGTCTTCAATATCTGTGTTGTTCCTCCTCTTCAAATAAATCCTTGATCTCCTTTTATCCTTCAAACTTGGTTGAAAATAGGTTATAACTAACCTTAGTTATTTATTAACTTAAATAATTAAATTTTAGAAGTCAATTAATATCGATAGTTATTAGTTAAGGTTTATTTAAGACTTTAAAAGTCTTACGAGATGAATTATTTGAATATAGACTGAATATTTCTTAATGAGTGGGGATCCTATAATCAATTAATAATAAAATAGAATAACATGTTTTAATAAATAATAAGATAAATTAAACTTAATGAAACTCTTAGCTATATTAATTACATAATGCATATAATCAAAAATTATTTAGACATATTTTTTATATCAAAATGTTAAAGTCTATTGTACCTCAAAATATTATAACCAAAGTATCAAATTATGAAATATAGGTGAAAGTTAAACTCAAAATTAAAAATTTATCTTTCTGATAATTAAAAGTCAGCATAATCAGATAGGACCTCAATCACTGATTTTCCCTCTTCATTCAAACACTCATTATAATCCATTTCAACTATAGGAAACTGAACTAGTTTTATTTCCAAATCACTTGTATTATCATCTACCTCCAACTTAATCCATTTCACAAATTTGATCTCATTCAAAGCATCTGATTCATCCTAGCTAATTGAAAATTTCTTAGAAGAGGTTAGATGTATAATAACAAGTGGTTTTTATATACTTAGCTTCCTACATCTTGAAATAGGCTTTTCCAAACTTAACTTCTTACACCTTATAATACGTTATTTTTGAGGTGGTGTAGGTACATCAGAGCAAGAAGGCAAGGCAAGATTGACAAAATTATTGGCATGGGCTTTCTCATTGTCTAGCTGAGTTGGTTCATTAACATGATGGACTTTTTTTAAGCTAGTTGACTAAATAAGGAACTGGTTTGGATTATTCTGTAGTTGATAGGAAGAAATTCTATGAGATTGAGACCTGACTCTAAATCTACAACCATGAAATCTTCTATTAACCTTATGTTTTAAAAAATTAAAAGATAAATTATTCAAGACATTCTAGCATTCAGGATCAATGGCATCAAAATAGATGGACATTATGGCTCCTCTACTAGCATACCTAGGACCAAACTTTATAGCCCTAAAATCCTCTCTAAAAATTGTCTATTGGGTACTTCTTGATTCATACTATCAAAATTCTAATTTCTTATACAACTTTTGCTATCATTATCTCTACTTAAACTTGGTTTGTCCCAACTTGACATCCTACATCTAGTTTGAAATATATTCAAAAGACAATTATTATATGACTAAGAATCAACCTAAATTTATCAAATATGAATCCATATAACCACTATATTTTAATACAGAAAACCCTTAGCTCCTTATATAATTTCCAGTTATCAACAAATGATCATTCAACTATCTACTGATTGAAACTAAAATTGAACTATTCTAACTATGTTAACTATCATCAAAATATTCCATTCTGACTGTATTAAAATATCATCATGATATTCCTTCTTCAAACCCCTAATAAAATTATATTTTCATAATTTTATTTTATAATATTCTATCATATTTCCTTGAGATCTATTTTTAATTTATGAGTGTCATCTCAAGATATATATTATTCTCAAACTGAACCAACCACTAAAAGAAAAATTTCTATAAAAGTTCCATTTTAAATTTTTTTTTCAAATTGTAAAAATTCTAACACCATCACAATAATTTCAGTAGAATCCTTTCACCAAAATAAATATTTCAACCATACTATCCTTTCCAAATCATAATTTCAAAACTAAAAAAATAAATTATCATGGCTTTCTGAAATTGTTAACCATTTTATCTATCTTCAAATATTCATGACTTTGAATAAAAACCAAAAAAAATACTTTTGAAAAAATATAATTAGACACAATTCAATCTAATGATATTTTCATAAAATGAGTATATAAAAATTCTCCTTCCAAACCCATATATGCATGAAACTGTAGCTTCAAAAAATATGAACAAAAACTACCACTATAATATCATATATTGTATGCTCAAACAAACATTAGTTTATTAAAATGTTTAAAATTGTTTCTTCATAGTAGACCAAAAACATTGTTGAATCCAATAATATTTCTATGAATATGAACATAAATAATTCATATTTATACCAAACCCTAACATCAATGAAATATGACTTCAAAATATAAACTATCATTCTCAAAAGCATCACTATCAATCAACAAAAAACTAAAATCAAAATATTGTAAGCCAATAAATAATCTATATTATCCTTCTCTGATGTAGTTCAATCTCACTATGTTTCCATAAAAATGATTATGTAGAGCTCAAACTCATTAAACTAGCATGTGTTTATGTAATCATAACTTGCCACAAAATATAAATGACCAAAATTTTCACTGTGTCAAACTAAATGATAAACTGAAACCCAAAACCAAAAATCACACTTTCACAAAAACCTCCACATTCATTTCTAGAATACCATGCTAACTCTCTATCATTTAGAATCTTCCATTTTAAGTTAAAATGAATAGATTTACATCAAAAATAAAAGCCACTTTCATCATTATTATCTCATACCATAGAAAAACAAAGTGAGAACCAGAAAATAACTTTCAAATCAAAATAAAGCTCAAAGATATTTCTACATTTCTTATTCCAAAAACTCATGCATGCAAAAATACCTAAGAAGAGTCATTTATGTTAATGAAAACTTATCAAAACATGCAGAGCTTGAATCATTATATTTATTCCATGCACAAATTATAATGAAAACTCTAAATATTCTTTTAAAACTTATTCATTTTCCATTCATGGCAAACCTGTACAAGCTTCCTACAACCTTTTCCATTTATAAATTTTTGTATGCAACCTTTTAAAATCTCTCTAGTAGAGTGTCACTTACATGGTGATCTTGAAAAATGACTGACCAAAAGGAAAAATATTTCTATTTGTAACCAAAGATCGAGTATTAATTGTCTATGCCTACATGCACATTTATGATTAGTTTATCAAATCGAGAAAAACAATTAGCAATCTGTCAACTTATTTATCAATGCATTTAAAATTAGTCATGACCAATATGCTTGCTAAAATCATAACTATTTTTCATAAACCAAGGCATGTGTGCATCTCATTAAATGTCTTAAACTACCATTTTATCTTCTTGAGATCTCGAAGCATCTACCATACTTCACATTTACTCTTGTCAACTATACTACCAGTTAGACTACTAAACCATCAACTTGCCATCTCAATGTTTAAACCACTAAATCCCATGTCAACATAGCTTTATTTCAAACCCACCTTCAAAATAAAACAATTACTTTTGTGCTTCGATTAAATAACATAAGCTTAATTCATATTAACTTTTAAAATGAGTAAGCCTCTAATGACAATTTAGAGTCTTTGAACTAGGTCCACCACTTTTGATGAGTATTCACCTTAGGGTAGTATTTAATTTTAGTTTTAAGACCTCTTTAAGATAATTAACAATCCTTATGAAATATCTTAAGTTTAATGTTATAAACCAAACTTATTTATGTGACCATTTACATAATGTCAATCATATTTACAATTCAATTCCAATCAATCTAACAATCATTATGATAAATTCATATAAGTGCACAGTCAAATTTTAAATGTAGTTCATGATAAATTATATAATGTATTTTATTTTATGGAACCATAGGATGCATTAACTTTTTTGATTTGAAACAATGTAATAATCACTACAATATGATCAATTTATCAACTAAACTCTTATAGCTAAAAACAAACATTTATAATGATTATATATATGCAAATTTTATCCATTCATCCATAAATGTTTTTTGAAACCACTATAATATAGATACAAATTCAAAAACAAATCATTACTAGAATCATTCATTTAAAAACATGCATATTCATAACATTAATAATTGATTTAAGTTATCGATTGTAGTTTTAGATTTCATGACTAGGTCATCTCTATGGCACATAGGAGAATTATTTAAAGAAAATTGAAGGGGTAAGAAAAAATAGGCATATTTTAACAACCTTTCTAGTTAGTTTTAAATAATGAAATTAGGTAGCAATCAAATTACTTATTTTAATAAATGTAATCTTGAGAGTGTGATCCAGGTAAATTATTTCTCAAATAGCTAAGCAAGAACCCCTTTATAATGAATTTTAATAAGAGATAATATGTTCGACTAGCGTGAAATAAAAAAGGAATGATATAACAGTGAAGTTCAAGTTGGATACATAAACACATATAAATATCTCAAATATAATATCTGAAAATAAATTATAACTTCATTAACCAGTTACAACTCAACATATATTATTAGTATATAAAGAAAAACTAATTTTATAAAGAATAATATCTAAACATAATTGATACTTATAATTTAATTGTATCATCTTTGCATTCTCCCTATATAACATGAAAATTTCATCCACTTGAGACACTTATTGTTCTTTCAAAGTAAAATTTAAATAACAATAAGAAGCAAAACAAAACAAGAAACATCAAAATAAATAGAAAAGAAAGAAAGGAACATAACCAAAATAAAAGCAAAATAAAACAAATAAAATTGAAAGAAAACTAATCATAAAATAATTTTAAATGATGACTATTAACTGAATAACATAACCAATTCTCATCAATATCTTTCAAATGAAAAGTATTATTTCTAAGTTCATTTGTAACTCGATAAAACCCAAGCCATAATGAATCAAATTTATGATATTTATTAGGCTCTTCATGAGCTTTGTCTTAGTATAAAACTAAATCACCAATTTTAAATTTTTAATTAGAAACTTTATTATCAAAAAACTTTTTAATTTTTGTTTATCCCTTTCCAATTTTTATAATGTTGTTACATTTGATTTATCAAAAGTTATTAGATCATGTAATCATTGTTCAATCAAATTTATATTTTTAGAAGCATTTTGTAAAGTAGTTCTACCTGAAAAATTTTGAAGTTCTATTGATAAGGTGGTCTCAAATCCATATGCTAACATGAAAGGTAAATAACTAGTTGCTACCTTGACAATAATTCTATCAGCCCATAAAGCTTCAAAAATTTTGAGATGCTAATTTCATTTATTTTTATAAAATAATTTCTTCATAATTGAAATCATATTTTTATTTATTGACTCAGCGTGACCATTATCCTGAGGGTAATATTTAGATGAATGACTAGATATAATAGATTATTTTCCTAAAAAATCAAAAAAATTATTTGAAATAAACTAAGGTCTATTATCATAAATAATTTTATAAGAAACTTCAAATCTGAAAAAAAAAATTATTTTTTAAAAATGAAATTAGTTCACTTATTATTGAACTTTTAAGTGTTTTGACCTCAAGTCACTTTGTGAAATAGTTTATTACTATTAATATTTACCTATGACCAGCTGATGAAGGAGGATGCATATATGAAATAAGTTAATGCCTCGTTTTGTAAATGGTTTTTCAAATATAATAAGATTCAAAGACATTTTAGGCAACTTATCTCTACCAACAAATAATTGACATGGCATACAAGAACAGATTAATGTATAGGCATCTTGAAATAGTGTAGGTCAATAATAACCTGCTTGTAAGATCTTTTTAAAGTGTTTTTTGTAGCATAATGTCCACCATAATTTTTTTCATGACAACTTCTAAGAAATTTATGAGTTCGATCATGTGTAAGGAATCTTAATAAAACTCCATCTCGATTTTGATAAAATAAAATAAAATTCTAATAATCAAAAATTTAAAGCTCTTGATCATAAGGAATGTCTTTGCTTCTTATCAAAATTATTAGGACAAGATTGATTTTCAAAATAAAAGACTAAGTCATGATACCAATCATCTTCAGCGAACATACAATCCCATTCATTTCAAGACCATATTTAAAACTTTAAAAAAAAAAGATATTTTCATGGTATTTAAATGAAGCTTTGCATTCAAATTATCATCAACTGTCAAGGCCAAAACATTAATATTTGAAGAAGTATTTTTAGCTAAATATTTTGCTAAGTCATTACCTTTAATTATTTTTTAAGTTTTAAATTCAAGATCAAACTCTTAAATTCATAATATCCACTTAGCCTTCATTGAATGGTTGATTGTTTCAAAAGATAAAATAAAATAGATACGTTAGATTGCACCATAACTTTGTTTCCCATCAATAAATAACAAAATTTAATTAAAGAAAAAACTAATGAGAAAATAAATTTCTCAATAAGATAGTACCTACTTTTAGTATCTTTTAAAACTTGACTCATGTAACCAATTGGTTTTTCATTATTATTTTCAAATTCTTGAGTGATAATAGCTCTAATTTCTTTTTCAGTAGTATTCACATAAAGAATGAATATTTTTTTTAAATCTGGTTAGCAAGTAATAGAGCACTTGTAATAGCATTTTTAATGTTATTTAATGCTAAATTAGCACCTTCATCCCAAGTATAAATTTTATCTTTCTTAAGCAATAATTGTAAAGGATTAGACTTATCAGCAAAATCTAACATGAATTTCTTAACAAAGTTAACTTTACCAAACAAAGATTGTAAACTAGACTGATTTTTAGAAAGAGGTAATTCTTTAGTGGCTTTAAGATATTCAAGATCTATGAAAATACCATATTTTGAAATGATATGTCCTAATAATTTACTTTCGGTAACACTAAAAACTACTTTCTTTAAAATCAAAAAAATACTATACTTTCTACATCTTGTGAAAACTTCATGAAGATGATCTAAATGTTCTTTTCATCTTTTTGAATGAACGGTGAGATCATCAAGATAGACCTAAATAATAATTCCAATCAAGTCATCAAAAGTAATATGCATAACTCTTTGAAAAGTAGCTCCAACATTTATTAATCCAAATGGCATTCTGTTATAAACAAAAATCCTTTACGAATAGTAAAAATAGTTTTATGTCTACTTCAAGATTTTAAAAAAATCTGATTATAACCAAAAAATCCATCTAATAATGACATCATTTTTGATCTTGTAACTTGTTACAAAATTTGGTTTATACTGAGTAGAGAAAATTTATCTTTAATGATAGCTTTGTTAAAGTCCCTAAAATTAATACATAATCTAATATTGTCATTTTTTTTAAAATGGCACTAAATTAGCTACCCATTCAAAATATTTTATAAAAAAAATGACACCAATTTCAACAATTTTATCTAGCTTTTTATTAATAGTGTCTTCTAACAAAGGGCCAATTCTTCATATTTTCTATCTTACATGTTTAATACCAAATTTTATAGGTATATCATGTTTAATAATATTAGTATTATAAACTTTAAGATCTTTATATGACTAAGTAAATATATCAATAAATTCTTTAAATAATTAAATGAAATTTACCTTCTCACTTGCAATAACTTGAATTCCTAAATACACATATTTAGGATCCTCTTTTATACCTAAATTGATAGGAATAGTCTCACTTATAATTTTCTTGCAAGGTCCTTTTGTTCTAGAGATTTTGGGCTGATCATTAAGTGTAAACATAGATTCCAAACTTATTAAACTATAAGGCAATTAATTACTATTTAATTGTAGATAATCTTCATAATTTAGAATATATTCATTATGATTAAATTAATTACCTTTAATAAAAGAATCTATGTGTTCATTAAAACTAAAAAAAGGTCACCTATCATTCAAATTAAAAAATTTACGTCAAAAAATTTTAGAATAAGAGAAGTTTGTGATTGGTTCACTCTCACTTTGAGTTGGGTTAGATGTAAAAACAACAAGCTTATCAGCTCTATTATTATATTCTCTAAAGATGTGAATTATATTAAAAGCCTCAAAATGTCCAAGTAAAGACCAAATATTTTGAGTATAACGATATAGACACTTTTTGATTAGTTTTATAAAAAATTTGAACTTGTCTAATAACTAATTCAGAATCTTCAAAGACTTTTAAATATTTAATATTAAGTTTAATAGATTTTTTCAAACCTAAACATAATTCATCAAATTTTGTTATATTATTAGTGTTTTCAAAAGATAACTTGTAAGCATAATAGAATATATTACCAACATGAGAGATCAAATGAATTCTAGCACCATTTTCTTATTGAGAATAGGCTCCATCAAAATAAAGTGACCATAAAATATTTTTCTCAAAGTCTTAATGCTGATTTTTTGGTTCATCTAAATTCAACAACTCATAAGTTCCAATTCATGTCTCAACATATGCAATAATGGAGGAAGTAAATGATTATATAGGTGTACTAGACCAATATTTTTCTTTATGAAAACAATCTCATTACTAATGGAAACCCATGTATTATCTTTTTCAAAGAAAGCACCTATTGATTTTGACCAATCTATTCCTAATAACATAGCATAATTACTAAGAATGTCTAAAATTTGGACATTAGTCATACATCTAATTATTTTATCTTGAACAATTTTAATGACTGTCTCAAAACTTACCATAACTTTTAGTTTGTCTTGAATTAAATCCAGTAAGCTTCTCATTATCAATTTCATAAGAAATATCTAACTGATCTACAATAAATTTGGGTATTATATTATTTGAAGCACCCATATCTAAGATACAATTATGGATTATTTTATTAGTAATTTTGATTGAAACATAAAAAAGAGGTATATAATCTATAGGAAGATCATAACTTTGAACAAATATAGATGATTGTTCATTACTAATTTCTTCTTGTAAGCTTACATCATTTTTAAGATTCTTAACAACTTCATTAATTTTATCAAGTTGTCATGGAAGGCTAGCTGCTTGCAATAATGATAATCCAATTTTAATTATAGATAAATCATCAATTATATTAATTTTTGGCATCAATTTGTCAAAAATTCTTAGGCTTATAATCTTGATATTGAATATTATTATAACCAATAGATAAAGGAATGTTTTGAGAGAAATTATTAGTTAAACTACTTGAAAAATTATTCTGAGTTATTTTACCTTTATCTTTAGAAAAAGAATAATTATTTGTTGTATTGTTATTTTGAGAAGAGTTATAATCTTTGTTTCTTGTATTAAAAACATAAGCACCTTCATTTTTTGATAGATCAAGAGCACACATGTTTATGTTGTCTATCAAATCAACAGATATATTATTTCCTTAAGTGAACTTTTTAAATTTTTGAATATTTATACATAAATCTGGATCATGATCCAATTCAAACATATTGCAGTAATGAGTAACCTCTTTATTTTTACTTTAAACAATACTTATATTAGATGAAGAAGGTTTATCATTCAATTATCTTTTAATAGTGATTAGTTCATTTCCTAGACTTTGAATGGCTTTTAAAAAAATTGCATTATCTAAATTTAAAAATGTATAAGACCTATCCTTAAATTCAATACGTTTAAGTTTATTTTCATATTCAATGTAAAATGTTATAATTTCATCGTATTCTATAATGTCTCTATCTTCTAAGACCATTTTATACTTTAAAGGTAAAGCACTACAAAAATAAAGTTTAGATAAATTTTTAGAAGGTCTAAGATCACCAAACAAAAATTGATGTAATTTAGTAAATCTAGTAATAAAATGGTAAATGGTCTCACCTAGATCAAGAGAAAATTTTACAAGATCATTGACTAGGTCAAGATCTTCCTTAGCTTTTTCAAAATCTAATTCAAGTCAATATTCAATATCTTTCCAAGTGTTGATTGCTTTAGTAGGTAAACTAACAAAAGCTTGATAAGTTTTCCCTTCAAGTGTTTGAGTAAAAAATTTTAAATAAAGCTTTTCACTTATAATACTAAGAGTAGCATAAAATAATTTAAATGCATCTAAATGATCTTCCCAATATTTTCCAAAAGCTCCCAAAAAAATTGGTATATTTAATCTTTTTACTAAAGGTAACTTCCCTGACTTATTTCTAATGTTAAGTGGATTTTCATAAATTTATGAATTTAATGCCATTTATTGTTTTGCTTCAGATTCAAAACCAGCTTCATCTTGAATGAAATCATCTTGATCTCTATTATCTTGCAGACCTCGAATCATGTCATGTATTCTCTCTTCTTCTTGATCTCCCATTGGAAGTTTAAAGTCTCTTTTACCTGAACTGATTGATTATCTTGAACCTGGTTAACTTGATTAAATTGTAGATGTATATCAATAGATTCAAAGGGCATAACTAAATCATCAAACTAAAAATAATCATAAATAAAATGAGTTCTAGGTCTAGGATTAATAGCTAAAACTCTGGCTCTATCTTCTCAAAATTATCTATTTGTATTTAAAACATTTTGTTGGGTTTCACGAGTAAGATTAGAATACCAATCTATCTCAAATTCAACAATTTTTTATTCTTCATTTATGACTTGAATGACATGTTGAAGATTATGAGGATGATTATACCATGCATAATGAGTTAAACTAAAAGCAACATCAACTTGATCATCATCAATATCAATTCTAGGTTAGATAATAGGAGGATGTCCTCCAAGTACCATAAGTAAGAGGAAAATACATCTCTAAATAAATAATATTTTTGAAAGCTATCCATAGCAGAGTCACCAAATTTATTGATGATGAAAATTATTTTGTCAACTAATCAACCCTTTTGCCTATTGTGGAGGTTAAGTTAAAATTATACCAATCTAATAGTAAGGTTCTAAAGGTTTAGTTATGATACTAAAGATACAAAGATTTTTTTAAATGTTTTAGGAAATAATAAATAAACTATTGAATATAACATATTTTATTATAATTTTAAAAATTCACTTATCAAATAATGAATCAGTTCAGATATGAATTTGTAATCTATCATATTCAATAAATAAGGTGTATGAACAAGACAATCTCTTGAAGGAAATAAATCTAATTCAATAATATAATATATTCTAAAAGTATATCTTGCTCTTATTATTTTAACTTCCAAATAACTGTCAATAAAATAAATAAAAAGTAGAAAAGTAAAATAAGTTAAGATAAATTAATTATAAAAGTATCTTCAATAAAAAAAGTAACCAATCAAAGCTCAACAATCAAGAGAAATAAACAAACAACACCCAGTAAACTAAAGATAACAAACTAATTAAGAAAAGAATAAAGTATTAAATCTAAACTGAACTAGACCAAAAACAAACTAATTTAGAATCTAACTGTCTAAAAAACTAAACTAATCTAAAAATAACTAAATCTAACTCTAAATTATTAAAGAAAGAAATTTAATCTAAAAAATTTAACTTAAAGAAAAATAGGAATAAAAAGTAAGTTAAATACAAAATCAAAAGTAAAATATATTAAATTAGAAAAGAAATTAGATCAATTAGAATTAAAATTAAATATAAATTAAACTAAGTCAAAGTTAAATTCAAAGTAAAGTACAATATAGACAAAAACATGTGAGTCTCAACAAAGAGATTCATCTTATCAAAATAGATCAATTTTATTTGAGAAACTATTGGTGTCCTAGATTGCATCTTAACTAAGTAAGGAGATTATTCATTCTTCTTACATAAATCTAGTATAACATGGGAATGACCCTAGGTTGTGGGTCACCTAAACTTGGGTCAAACCTCTAGAGAAGGCTGACTTCCTTTTGGATCTATCACCTAAACTAGACCTAAACTAACAATTGCTTGGAAAAGGGGAGAGAGAGAAACAACAATATATGAAATCATATAAAATGAGGTGATGCACTAGTAATTAAAACACTTATACTTTACACAAGACACACTATAAGACACATTCAAGACTAAAGAAGATCAGTCCCACATAAGTATTTCACAATAAGGCATTGACCAACTATCAAACTAGCATGAGAGAGTAGATATCCACTTTCAAGCTAATTAATAAACCATAAATTACACTTAAAATGACCTGTGAGGACTACATAGCATTTAATAAAGGTGAAAAACTTAGAAATGGGTAAGGAAAATATATAT
The DNA here is from genome assembly GCA_037957365.1 of Torreya grandis. Classification (NCBI taxonomy): domain Eukaryota; kingdom Viridiplantae; phylum Streptophyta; class Pinopsida; order Cupressales; family Taxaceae; genus Torreya; species Torreya grandis. The sequence continues at coordinate 2,967,959 of JARHVA010001556.1, read as the reverse complement.
TCACTTAACCAAAGTACATGAATTCATAGAACACATTTCAATTCAGTTTTGTAAAAATGATGGAATTCAGTCTTTATTGCATCAAAAGGTGTTATAGTAAAAATTTTGGCATAACTTGAGCAAGCCAAAGTATAAGAGTCTATTTCTATAAAAAAATCTTAGAGATTTCTTGTCTAAAGCTTCCAGAGATATATGTAATGTGGAATAAGATGGAACATATATAGAAAAAGGGGATAAGAGAGGGGACACTATGATGCAAGAGTACCAATTTGAGGTTACTAAGTCATGATATTATCAAGAAGGAATCAATCTTTTAAAATCTCTATAGCAAAATTGAATGCCCATTGTCCTTATCTATCTATCAAGTCTCCTCCTTGAAATTCCATACCACCTTCTACTTGATCTACTGACAAGGATAAACTTCTCATATCTTAAAATTGATAGCTTCATGACACATCTACTTTGGATGGCTATAGGTATCTTTTTAATGAAAATGTGACCATATCAAAAGATTAGACACTTCCCCATAATCACATTTATGTTTGTATTTTCTCCAACTTGAACATAGGTCCACCATAGATCAAAAACCAATCCAATCTATTGGTTTTCACATAGTTACCATATCCATGAAAGTATGATAGACATTTAGTCTTACTTGATCTCTGTATTAGGCCCAAAAAGACTTATTTTGCCTTTAAACCATGTGAGAGCTGAGAAGCTACTACATATGAGGATATTTAACCTAGAAGAGCAATGAACACATCAATGGAGTAATCCTACAACATGGTCAAAAGGTTATAAATTATCGACCTAAGGTTTAGTCTAAACTTTAATGGTGACAGAGCTTTATCCTTGACCATCTTCAATGTATGAATGTATCTACTATTGATAGAGCTCTAATGGTGACATGGCTCTTTGAAACCTTCATTCACCTAGGTCTGAAACTAGTTCATCGACCTCCATTAAAAGCTTTCATATTTTCTCTCTATTTATTGGTTATCGATTGCCAACTCAGACCTATCAATTTATGCCAAACTATTTTCTCCTTATCGGTCCCCTAAATACATTGAATCCTTAACTTTAACTCACATTTTTAGATCTAGATGTATGAATGAATGTGGGCCTTTGATCTATATCATCTAACTCTTTAACTTTAACTCGCACCATTAGATCAAAATGTATAGATGTACGTGATTCATAGATCAACCTATGACCTACCATTTGAATTCAAACAGCTAATTCATGAGGCTTGAATTTGACATTTATGTACTCATATTTGACATTTATGCAAAAAATATTGACGTCTGCATGAACATCATAGGATTTTTAAAACCCAATGGCTATTTGATGTAGCTTAAATTTGACATCCATACACACTTCATTTGAGGTCTACATAAATGTCTTTGAATTCTGTGTGCCCATCATAATTTAAACACCAAATGGTTAACTTATGCGTTTTATTTTGACATCCACATGAACCTCTTACTCTGTTGGATCAACTTTGAAGGCTTGTATCTCAAGCTAGAGAAATCATCAAGTTATGAAATTTGCATAGGATTATCTTGACATTAAGAGAATAATTTCCATGTGACTCTTTTAGACTTTAGGGTTCTCTAGGTGACTTATTAAATGCACAACTATCTTGATCCATTCATTCCTGCATAACATCCTAATGATGGTTTGGTCTCTTAAGATCGCTAAATTTGCACTTTAAGCCTATTTAAAGTATCTCAAAAGGTTAAAAATGATATTTTATCTCCTCTTAAATTATATATACTCCTTATGACATTGGGTCACTCTTTAATCAGTACTTTTCTCATCTTCTCATTCAAAACTAAGCATGTAGGCCAAATTTTGCCAACATCTTTGGCAACTCAATGGGCAACATGCCTGCTATGCTCAAACACTAGACTATTTACATGACCATTGGACCATTTACATAACTTTTATCTATGATTTTAAGAAACCTTATTTACTTTTAAGGATAATGATTTCCACCAAACAAAGAAAGAAACAAACAAGAAAGGAAAACTAAACTAGTCAAAGTAAATGTGTAAACAAAGCACTTATTTGGGACAAAATAGAACAAACTAATGTGTTATAAAAACACTTGGAGGAAAACAATACCAATTACCTATGTACAAGGAACTTGGCTTCCTCAAAATAGTGTTTCAAATGTATCCCTTTGACTTGGATAGGAAGCTCCTCACCATCCATCTTTGCAAGTTGAAAGGCATTATGACATTTACAATTGGAGACTATGTACGGACAAGTCTAAATAGAGTCAAACTTTGTATGCCTTCTTGGATTAAATCTATCTTCATCCCACTTAAGGACCAATATCCCTCTTTGAATTCTCTTCAAGAAGCTCCTTTATCAAAAGATCTCTTCACTTGTGCTTGATGGGATTCTATGGCCAACATGGACTGATGTATTATCTCTTATAACTCCATGAGCTCAACATATCTTATTTCCATTGGCTCATTCTCTAAAATCTCAAGTTGATGCATTAGTTCCAAAACATAAAATTAAAAATAAATGGGTATTCTTGCTTCCTTACCATATATTAGTTTGTATAGAGAATTGGTTATTGATCTTTTATAGGTGATTCTATCAACCCACAGAATTGACTTCAATTTGAGATGCCATGACTTATGATTATTTTCAATAGTCCTCTTGATGATCTTCAGTAGGTTCTTATTAGTGGATTCAGTGAGGCCATTTCCTTATGGATAATAATTTGATGAAGTAATAATAAAAACACTATGTTGAACTACCCACTGGCTGATTTTAGACCCCAAAAAGGCCATATCATTGTAAGAAATAATGGTTGAAGGGACTCCAAATATAGTAATAAAACCTTCATATAAATCTATAACATTGGACTCATTGGCTTCTTTCAATACCACTGCTTCTATCCATCTAATAAAATAATCTGTAGCAGTCAATATCCATCTATGTCCTAAGATTGAAGGGGGGTTAATGAGACCAATTAAATCTAATCCTCATTAAACAAAGGGTTAATTCACTAAAATTGGTTAGAGAGGTAAGGCTACAAGTTTCACCTTTCTAACAAACATAACATATTATCTACATTTCCTAACACATGCATGACATTTACCAAATATGTTTGGCCAATAATACCCACTTCTCATGATCTTGTGGGCTATTGCTCTAGCTAAATAATTTCCTCCACCAGGTCCATCAAGGAGATTCTCAAGCAATCTCTATGTTTGACCTAACTTTATGCATCATAGCAACATGCCATTGATATCTTTCTTGAATAAAGAATTATCAACAAGAAGAAAAGGAATTGACTACAATCCAAAATATCTCCATTTTGAAGGGGTTAGATGAGAACGATAAATACCATTATATAGGTATCTTACCATGTCTTGGAACTAGCTGAAGGTGAGGTGTAATCAGTTGCAACTTCTTCATCATTTGACACCATAACCACTCTATTATCCTTTTGTAAGTCTTGAGCTAGATGTTCACAAAGTCCTTTGCCTCTAACAAGCTTAGTGACCTTGATCTCCACATCATATTCCATTAACTTGGTTATCTAACCAACTCTTTTGTCATCTATATCCTTGTTTAAGAGAAAAATTTTGATACTTGGATGTGCAACCATCAGTTGTATCTTATTATTAGACAACAAGTATCTAAACTTCTTGAGAGACCTTATAATTGAAAGTAAATGCTTCTCAACAAAGGATTACCTTGTTTAATATTATTCTATGTCTTGATTGAAGAAGGATATTGTCTACTCTAAAGCCTCTTGATTCTACCACATGAGAATACCTAAAATTATTTTAATGTTAGCATAGGTGTACAAGAAGATATCCTTTGTGAAATTAGGGTTCAGGAGTGTATGATCACTAGTTATGGCTTTTTTGATCTCTTCAAAGCTCCTCACTCCTTTTTTAGACCAGCTCAAACTCTAACCCTTATTTATCATGGTTGTAAGTGGCTTAGCTAAATTGGCAAAATCTGAAATGTACCTTCTTATAAAATTTATCTTGCCTAAGAATCTTTGCAAAGTTTTTTTATTTTTAGGCAAGCAAACTGCAAGAATTGAATATATCCTATTAGGATCTATACTTGTATTATGTTTTGAAATCGCATGTCCAACAAGCCTACCTTCATGAATAGAGAAAACACAATTTTTAGGATTAAGAGAGACCCCAAATTATCTGTACCTTTCAAACACTTGTCTGAGATGAATCATGTGCTCATCTAAATTTTTAGAGAATGATGTTATGTCATCCAAATAAATAAGTATAAACTTATTGAGGAGACCCTGGAATGCCATAACCATGGATTTTTGGAAATTTACCCTAGTATTGGATAAAACAAAAGGCATATTTATATATGCAAATATCCCCCACTTTGTGGTGAAGGCTATTTTTAATTGGTCTTCTTCTTTTACCAAATCTGATTGTAACCACTATATACATCCAACAGGGAGAATTTTTTTGTAACCTACAAGCAACTATAAAATTTGTTCTATTGATGGCAATGGGTAGTGGTCTTTAAGGGAAGATTTATTCAAGTCACAAAAATAAACACACAATCTAATCTCACCATTATTTTTACATATTGGAACAAGATTTACCACCCAAGTTGAGTGCTTAATTGGAAATATTATAGTTGACTCTATGAGCTTATGAAGCTTAGCTCTCATCAATGGCTCAAGCTTTGGATTAATATGCCTTTGTCTTTATATTAATGGATTAGTCTCATATTCTATCTCAATGGTGTGTTGAGATAGACTTGAATCAAATCCTTTGAGGTCACTGTACTTCCATGCAAAGACATCTATAAAACTTGAACATAACTCAATGAAAGTTTATTTTTTTGGAGTACAAACTTTAACCAAATTCAAGTTCTTACCAGTTGTAATTTCCAAATTTGTATAGTGTTCCTCCTTTATTGACAATGAAAACTTTTTTTCTTAATTTATCATCTCTACTAAATATATTCTCAAGTGTGACTAACCCTTTGGGCAACTTATTTATTTTTAGTTGCACAATCTGGTCACCATACTACTACAAGATCTTGTTTTGGTTCCTTGAGGAAAATTTAGCTTCTTATTGCAAGACCATGATAATTTAATTGTCATCTTCAAACACTTGCCAATTTTCATGGTTTTATAGAATATATGTTCTTACAACCACTTTGATGTGTGACTGAACCTTTTCATTCTTTATATCATCTGGGATACTAAATTATGATCTAATGGCAGCCAACCTATCTGCATGTTTGTTCTCATTTCTTGATATGGCATAAATATTGAAAGCTTAAAAGTCTTAAATTAAGTCCCATAATCTACGATTATAATAGCTAAGAAACATATTCTTGTATATATTTAGACCTCTTACTTGGTGGACTACCAGTTCACTATCATCAAAGACTTGTAAGGTATTGACCTTTTTGCCCATTGTAAACCATGAACTAGTGCTTCATATTCAACAACATTATTTAAACAACCAAACTAAAAATTGAGAGAAGAGAAATAATTTTTATTATATATATAAATCAACATCATTCCAGCCCCAATGCCATGTTTTTTCTTGATATGTCAAAGTATAGTTTCCACAAGCCATCACTAGCTCATCATTCTTCATCAAGGTTGGAACTGATGTATCTTTTTCATGAAGGTAATAAAAACCAAGTCCTTATTCAATAAACTTATAAGGATCATGTTCATGTAAATCAGAGGTCCATTCATCAAGGAATAGATCTAAAACTCCATCTAGAGGTGAGTTAGTCTCTACTTCATTAGTTTATAGCACCTCATCTGAGATAGTACATTTAGTGTTCACCATACTTGGTATATATGGCTCTAAATGGAAACATGAAATAGGTTTAGAATGTATTTTTACCTTAGTACCATTCCTAATCTTGAACATCAAATATGTCTAATCAATCGATAAGTATCCTCTAATTCTTGAGGTAAAATCTTTTGAAAGACACATGACAAAATAGGGAGGCAAGTCCACTACAACTACATCTTGTTGAATGGTAACATTGAGACAGGCATGTAGTGTCAACTTTAGATCTTGATGATGCCTATTATATTTTTTAGTGACCCATCTAGTTGTAATATTCCTTTAGTATTTGGTTCATAGACAAGACCAAGCTTATCTACAATTTGTTTAGGCATAACAATGATACCGGCTCCACTATCTACCATACAATTATGAACTAAACAGTCACCAACTATCAAAAAGAGGTTAAAAAGAGGAGTCTCATTTGATTTTATATTATTTTTATCTACCTTTTTAATTTTATGTACTTGTTAATATTTTTAATTGGTTAGATGGTCTGAATTAGCTAAAATAACACATTATTTCTCAATTGGTTCTTGAGACACATTGAGAGTTGAAAGCTCTTAAATGAGTGTCCTTTTGTCTTGGAATAGTAAGGGAACCCCAAATACTAATATTAACATTAGATTTTTTCATTTTATCTATTATACTAAATGATTTCCACTAACCTTTAGAGACACTTTGTGAACCACTGGTTGTTCTCTAATCAGAGGTACTTGAGGGATCTTCCTAGCTTTTGTATTCTGATTCTTCTATGATATAGGGGCAGAAGGTTGATCATTGATATTCTTGGGAATAATATTAGGATTGATATAAGTATTGATCAAATCTTGAGCTTCCTCAATATCTCTTCTTTTAGATCTAGTTAGAGCTGCAATTTGACTACTTGTGTTACTAGTCTTACCAATCTGATTGAATGCAACATGATCATCTATTTGCCAATTCACATTAACGGCATTAATATGCCCTTAAAAAAAATTATCCTCTCCTTGGGGTATCAAATTTATATCTTAATACTGACCTAATTGAAGAGAAAAGTCTTCTTGTGTCATTTGTGGCATAGTAATATCATGTAATACCAAGGATTGGTTTGCATATCATTGGGATTAAAAGGCTGCCAACCTAGATCTTGCATCAAGTTACTTTGAGGTGTGGGAATAATGGTTTTTGAAATGGAGGGTACATTAAGGTCAAGGGATGCATATGGTTTATCTTGGGTTATGGATCCTTGAAATTGATAGGGTGGTCTATTTATTTGAAATGTGGATAAGGAGGCCTTTGATTATTGGAGGGTTGATAGGTGTTCTAGTTTTGTTGTTGATAAGGCCTACCCTACTATTGTTATCTCTTGAGTAGAACTATCTCATTCCAAAAGCTTATAACATACTTTTTTAATCTCCAATCTCACAAGCATGATTAGAAGGGGTTACAACTTATGCTTTAAGATATGGGATAGGAACTATAGATGGGATTTGACGAACTTGAGGGGGTGGAATAGGTTGAAATTCTAGGAAAATAGGCATCAGGGGCCTTGGAGAAAGTTTACCAGCTTGTATCAAGTTATTCTCTGCTCTTATTTTAAGCTCATAGACATTTAGCAAAGTATTACCACCCATGGACTGTATCATCACACTAATATCAAAATTAAGGGATTTTAGAAACTACAAGAATGCATATTTTGGGGATGGTCTGACCAATGTAGGTATCCTAATTCTTATCTTTTAGAATCTGAGGTTAAAATTAGACGTGAATTTATAGGGTTAAATTTTAATGGTAGTTAGTTATTCAACTAAAGATAAATGATCATATTTGTCTTCAAATAGCTTGACCAAGGCTGCACCTAAGTCATCCTAGGTAGTAATGAAGGTCAAAGGAAGATTCATATACCATTACAATGTTTTTTTTAAGGAAGCAAAAATAAATTTGACAACCACATTATCTTGAACAACATTGTGAAGAATAAAGGTTAGAAACATCTTAGATATTCTCAATAGTAGTTTTTTATCCCATTCTCCTCAGAAGAAAGGAATACTCTTAAGGGCAGACACAAGAATGTCATCATATTGGGCTAAATTCAGGGGGCTGCCCCTATTGAATGGAACAAAAACATGATTCCTGATAACCATTTGGGTAATGGGGATTTGGGTAATAGGGATAATAGGTTGGACTAAAATAATAGGATGACTAGGAGATGAATATTTCCATTGAGGATAAGGAATTAACCTATTGAATCTTGCTTGTTTATAAGAAGTTAAAGGCAATTCAATGTGTTCAAAAGGAGTACCTTTACTTGTTGATCTTGTAGTAATATTTAGTATGAAATCATTGTCTATATGATGTTACCAAAACTTTAATAATCTTTAGCTTTTGATGATGGTAGATGTCTCTTCTTATTACAATTTATTTTTCTCAATCTTTAAACTTCAACTATGCCAAGGAAAATTTTGTCCCATCAGGTGTACCAAAATTTTTGGTGTCCTAGATTACACCCTAGCTGAGTAAGGAGATTGTTTAAGTCTTATTCCACAAATCTAGTCTAACATGGGAATGACCATAGGCTATGGGTCCCATAAACTTGGGTCAAACCTCTAGAAAGGGCTAGCTTCCTTCTATATCTATCACCTAAAGTAGACCTAAACTAATAATTGCTTAGAAAAGTGGAGAGAGAACAACAATAATATATGAAATAATATAAAATGAGGTGATGCACCAATAATTGGAACACTTATACTTTTCACAAGATATACTATAAAACACATTCAATACTAAAGAATATTAGTCCCACATAAGTATTTCATAATAAGGCATTAACCAGCTATCAAACTAGCATTAGAGGGCAGATATCCACTTCCAAGCTAATTAATGAACTATATATTACACTTAAAATTACATGTGAGGACTATAAAGCATTTAATGAAGGTGAATAAACTTAGACATAGGCAAGGAAAGCATATATTCACTTAACCATAGTACATAAATTCATAGAACATACTTCAATTTAGTTTTTAAAAAAAGATGGAATTCAATCTTTATTGCATCAAAAGGTGTTATAGTACAAATTTTGGCATAGCTTGAGCAATCCAAAACATAAGAGTCTATTTATATAAAAAAATATTATAGATTTCTTATCTAAAACTTCTAGAGATATATATAATGTGGAATAAGATGGAACATATATAGAAAAGGGGGAGAAGAGAGGGGAAGTTTTGATGGATTATCACCAATTTGAGGATATTGAGTCATGATCTTATCAAGAAATAATTTATCTTTTAAAATCTCTATAATAGAATTGAATTCCCATTGTCCTTATCTATCCACCAGGTCTCCTCCTTGAAACTCCATGCCACCTTCTACTTGATCTACTAATGAGGAAAAACTTATCATATCTCAAAACTGATAGCTTCATACCACATCTACTTTGGATGGCTATGGTACATATTTATCAAATATGTGACCATATCAAAAGATGAGACACTTCCCCATAAAATCTCATTTATATCTATATTTGCTCTACCTTGAACATAGGTCCACCATAGATCAAAAACCAACCCAATCTATTGGTTTTCACATAGTCACCATATCCATGAAAGTCTGATAGACATTTAGTCTTGCTTTGATCTCTATATTAGGCAAAAAAAGACCTATTTTGCCTCCAAACCATGTGAGAGCTGAGAAGCTACTACATGTGAGGATATTCAATCTATATGAGTAATTAACACATCAATGGAGTAATCCTACAATAGGGTTGATAGGTTCTAAATTGTTGACCTTAGGTTTTATCTAAACTTTAATGGTGATAGATCTCTATCCTTGACCATATTTCTTGTATGACTTTATCTAATGTTAATTGAGCTATAATGGTGACATGGATCTTTGAAACCTTTGTTCACTTGGGTCAACAATTGGTTCATCGACCTCCACTAGAAGCTTTTCTATTTGACCTTTTTTTATTGTTTATCAATTTCCAATTGGACCTATAAATTTATGCTAAACTATCTTCTCCTTATTATTCCCATGGATATGTTGACTCATTGAATTTAACTTACACCGTTAGATCTAGATGTACAAATGAATGCGAGCCTTTGATCTAGATCCTCTGACTCTTTGACTTTAACTCACACAATTAGATCAACATGTATAAATGTATAGAAGATGTAGATCTTCCTGGGACCCACCATTTTAACTAAAATAAATAATTCATGAGGCCCAAATTTGATGTATGCATACCCTATTTGACATCCATGCAAACATCTTTGACATTTGCATGAACGTCTTAGGATTTTTGAACCCCAATGGTTATTTGTTGTGGATTAAATTTGAAGTCCATGTACCTATCATTTGATGTCTACATTCCCATCATAATTTAAACACCAAATGATTAACTTATGAGCTTTATTTTGATGTTTGTATGAATGATTTACTCTGTTGGATCAACTTTGAAAGCTTATATCTTGAGATAAATAACTCACCAAGATATGAAATTTGTATAGGATGATATTGAAATTAAGGGAATCATTTTAATTTGACTCTTTTGTGCTATGAGTTTCTCCAAGTGAAGTTATTAAATTCATAAATAGCTTGCTCCATTCATTCCTACATGATGTCCTAATGATAGTTTGGTCTCTTAAGATCACAAAATTTTCACTTTAAGCCTATTTAAAGTGTTTCAAAAGGTTATAAATGATATGTGATCTTATTTTTAAGTCTATATGCTCCTTGTGACATTGGGTAACTCTTAAATCAGGACTCTGCTCAGCTTCTCATTCAAAACTAGGCATGTAGGCTAAATTTGGCCAACACAAACTAGCATATTATTTATAAAATATCTTAAAAAGATAACTTTTATAGTCAATTAGATCAATGTAATGTCACAAAAAATGAATTTTTCATCATTATTTAGGTTGAACACTTAGATTTTACACATAGGATTGTAAGAAGCAATCATCAAAAGATGTTAAACTTGACAAAGTTTAGATAATTTATTATAAATGATAATATAAAACTAGATATACCTACATTGCATAAACAATATACTCAACCATCAGAAAAATTACCATTGATCTATTTTTAAAATTCATTCTATCTCAGAGAAGTTGCATAGAAGAGAAATATAAATGATTGACTTCACAATGTATAAGTCTTTAATAATTATGTTGTTCTTCCTCTTCAAATGAATCTTCGAGCTCATTTTATCCTTCAAAATTGGTTGAAATAAGTTGTAAATAACCTTAGTTATTTATTTTTTAACTTAAATAATTGACTTTTAAAATTTAATTAATATTGATAGTTATTAGTTGAAGTTTATTTAAGACTTTAAAAGTTTTAAGAGATCAATTATTTGAATATAGACTAGGTATTTTCTAATGGGTGGGGACCTTATAATAAATTAATAATAAAATAGAATAACATATTTCATTAAATAATAAGATAAATCAAAGTTAATGAAATTCCTATCTATATTAACTCCATAATGCATATAATCAAAAATTACTTAGGCATATTATATATATCAAAATTTTAAAATATGGTGTACCCTCAAAATATTATATTCAAAGTATCAAAATATAAAATATAGTTAAAATTTCAACTTGAAATGAAAAAATTATCTTTCTAATAACCAAAATTCATCAGAATCGGATAGGACCTCAATCACTGGTTTTCCCTGTTCATTCAAATACTCATTATATTGCATTTCAACTATAGGAAACTGAACCAACTTCATTCTCGAATCACTTTTATTATCATCTACCTCTAAATTAATCTACTTCACAAATTTGATTTTAGTCAAAATATCTGATTCATCCTGACTAATTGAACATTTCTTAGAAGAGGTTGGATGTATAACAATAAGTGGCTTTTCTAAACTTAGCTTCATGCATCCTGAAATAGGCTTATCCAAACTTAACTTCCTGCACCTTATAATAGGCTCTTTTTGAGGTGGTGTAGGTTCATCAAATCAAGAAGGAAAGGCAAGATTAACAAAATTCTTAGCATGGGCTATCTCATTGTCTAGCTGAGTTGATTCATAACATGATGGACTTTTTCTAGGCTAGATAATTAAATAAGGAGTTGGTTTGGATTATACTACAATTGATGGGAAGAAATAATATGTGATTGAGACCTGGATCTAAATATAAGGCCACAAAATCTTATATTACCCCTATGGTTTGTAGGATTAAAGGGTAAATTATTCAAGACATTCCAAAATTCAAGGTCAGTGGCATCAAAATGGATAAACATTTTAGCTCCTCTACTAGTATAGCTAGGGCCAAACCTTCTAGCCCTAAAACCCCCTCTAGGAAATTTCCTATTGGGTGCTTCATAATTCAAACTACCAAAAATTTTATTTCTTCCCCAACCTCTATTATCATTATATCTATTTGAACCTGATTGGTCCCAGCCTGACATCTTATATCTAGTTTCTAATATATTCAAAAATTGATTATTATATGACTAAGAATCAACATGAATATATCAAATATGAAACCATATAACCACTATATTTCAATATAGAAAACCCTTATCTAATTATATAATTTCAAACTATCAACAAATGATCATTCAATTGTCCTCTGAATGAAATTGAAACTGAACTATTCTAACTGTGTCAACTATCATCAAAATGTTCCATTCTGATTGTACTAAAATATCATCATGATATTCCATCTTGAAACCCTTAATAAAATTATATTCTAATAATTTTATTTTATAATATTCTATCATATTTCCTTGAGTTCTATTTTTAATGTATGAATGTCATCTCAAGATATATATCATTCTCAAACTAAACCAATCACTGAAAGAAAAATTTCTACAAAAGTTCTATTTATGTCATTATAACTGCATATTTTTATCAAATTGCAAAAATTCTAACACAATCACAATAATTTCAATAGAAGCCTTTCACCAAAATAAATATTTCAACCATACCATCATTTCCAAATCATAATTTCAAAAATGAGAAAATAACTTATCACGACTTTCTAAAACTGTTAACCATTTTATCTATCTTTAAATATTCATGACTTTAAATAAAAACCCAAAAAATTAATTTTATAAAAATATACTCAGACACAATTTGAGCTCATGATATTTTCATAAAATGACTATACAAAACTTCTCCTTCAAAACCCATTTATGTATGAAACTATAGCTTCAAAAAATATGAATAAAAACTACCACTGTAATAGCATAAATTTTATTCTTGAAAAAACATTTGTTTATTGAAATGTTTAAAACTATTTCTTCATAGTAAACCAAAAACATTGTCAAACCTAATAATATTTCCATGAAAAATAACATGTAGAACTCATATTTGTACCAAACCCTAACATCAACGAAATGCAACTTCAAAATATAAATTTTCATGATCAAAAGCATCACTATCAATCAACAACAAACCAAAACTAGAATATTGTAACCCAATAAATAATCTCCATTATCCTTCTCTAATGTAGTTCAATCTCACTATATTTCCATAAAAATGATTATGTAGAGTTCAAACTCACTAAAATAGCATGTGTTTATGTAACCATAACTTGCCACAAAACATAGATGACAAAAATCTTCACTGTGTCAAACCAAATGATAAACTAAAACCCAAAACTGAAAATCACACTTTCATAAAATTCTCCACATTAATTTCCATAATACCATGTTAACTAGATATCATTTAAAATATCTCATTTTAACTTAAAATGAACATATTCATATAAAAAATGAAAGCCATTTTCATCATTATTATCTCATACTATAGAAAAACAAAGTGAGAACTAAAAAATAACTTTCAAAGCAAAGTAAAGCTCAGAGATATTTCTACATTCCTTAATCCAAAAACTTGCATATAGAAAAACCTAAGACAAATCATTTATCTTCATGAAAACTTATCAAAACATGCAGATTTGAATCATTGTATTTATTCCATGCACCAATTATAGTGAAAACTATAAATATTCCTTTAAAACTTATTCATTTTCCATTCATGGTGCACATATATAAGCTTCTTGCAACCTTTTCCATTTACAAATTCTTGTCTGTAACCTCTTAAAATATCTTTGACAAAGTGTCACTTACATGGCAAGTGTTGGGAGGGGGGTGGAGGTAAATCCAAGAACAAACACACCTGTTCTAATTCCACCCGTTAGGATCTTGCTCCTCAGAAAGAGCACAATATGATTACCAAATATAAGCAATTGAATATGCGGAAATAACCAGAAACACAAGTAACTAGAATTCACCAATAGCACAGAATATGAGAGACAATACACTATCTTGTATTAACACTATACAGAAAAGAATACATCAAAGAGCCGCCACACTCTTTCACCTTACAGATATTCGCCACACCTCAAGTGTACAATAATTCTTCTCACACACACTCTCTTACACAAAAAATGGTCCCAACAACCAACTCACACACAGAATTGGTGTTCACCTCACCAACCAGTCAGTAATAACCCTGCCGATACACCAAGCACTCTATAGCACTTCAAGCTGATCTCTCATGAACCTGCAACCTACAATTCAAAGACCAAACTTACATGTAGATCCCCAATGAGCTTGCAACAACCTGTAACTCACAGATCTTACAACTAGAAGGAACTCTTCCTTTCTATCTCATGCCTTAAACAATACATGCCAATGGGTCTATAAATAGATCCCTAACTCAAACAATAACTTAGACTCTTAATTTAGACAATTATCCTCACAGCCCAAGACTCTAACTGGCCTTAACATGCAAACTCATCGTTCACTTAACTAACTGTCCGTGAAACGAACACTTCTGGAACACACAGGCGACCGACGTCGGTCCCTGCTAGTCTGGTTTTGCCGACGTCAGCCGACTTCCTACCGTCACCGGTGGCCTTTTGCACTGGTATTTGTTGACGTCGGTCCTGCTGCCGACGCCGGTTACTGTAGAACTCAGCAACCATCTGTTCCTCAGTTTGCAAAGGTTGAAGCTTTTAGCTCCACAACCTAACAGCAAGCTTGCAAAATGACTGACCGAAAGGAAAAAGAATGCTATTTGTAACCAAATATCAAGTATTAATTGTTTGTGCCTACATGCACATTTGTGATTGGTTTATCAAATCAAGAAAAATAATTAACAATCAGCCAGCTTATTTAGTAATGCATTCAAAATTAGTCATGACCAATATGATTGATAAAACCATAACTATTTTCTATAAACCAAGTCATGTACACATCTCATTAAATTCCTTAAATTACTTTTTGATCTCAGTGAGATCTCAAATCATCTATCCTACTTCACATTTACTCTTGCCAACTATACTACTAGCTAGACTACCAAACAATCAACTTGCCATCTCAATGTTTGAACCACTAAATCCCATGTCAACATAGCTTTATTTCAAACCAACCTTCAAAATAAAATAGTTACCTTCATGCCTCAAGTAAATAACATAAGCTTAATTTATATTAACTTTTTAAATGAATAAGCCTCTAATGACCGTTTAAAATATTTAAACTAGGTCCACCACCTTTAATAAGTATTCACCTTAGGGTAGTATTTAATTTTGGTCTTAGGACCTCTTTAGGATAATTAAAAATCCTTATGAAATAGATTAGGTTTAATGTTATAAACCAGACTTATTCATTTCACCATGTACACAATGTCAGCCATATTTGCAATTGAATTCCAATCAATCTGATAATCATTATGGTAAATCCATATAAGTGCACAGTCAAATTGCAAATGTAGTTAATGATAAATCATATAATGTATTTGATTTGAGAGAACCATAGGATGCATTACCTTTCATGAACTGAAACAATGTAACAATCATTGTAATCTAATCAATTTGTCAACTAAACCCTTATAACTAAAAACAAAGATTTACAATGATAATATATGTGCAAATTTTATTCATTCATCCATAAAAATTTTTCAAAACCACTATAATATAAATATAAATTCAGAAACAAATCATTACCCAAATCATTCATTTGAAAACATACATATTCCTAACATTACTAATTGACTTAGGTCCTTCACTATTATTTTAGATTTCATGACTAGGTCATCTCTATGGCAAAAAGAAGTATTGTTTCTATAAAATTGAAGGGGTGTGAAAAAATAGGCATAACAGTATGCATGCCCAATTAAAAAACAATTGGATATAGGTTGAATCACAAGATGAAAATGAATGTGATATAATAAATTAACCTTATGGTGGAAGCTATAATAATTTATCTAGTTTAGAATTAAGACTAGGTAAGTCCTATAGATGTACAACCAAAGATAAAATAAGAATTAACATGGCAAAGGGTAAATTTTTCCCTTGTGTTTCCCTAACATAAGTACCAATAACATAATAATATAAAACATGTATAGAGCTTACATGATGTTGAATGGATATTAAAAAGGATTTATTTATAAGGTAGAAAGACAATATGCCCCCATACATGATGTTGAATGGATATTTTAAAGGCTTGTTTTCTTAGAGTCCAATGAGACCATTCACTTCTATTCAAGAGGGCAGAAACACTACTATTTAGGATGACAAAAAGTTCAAGTTGTTATTCAAGAACTCCATTTATAATGCTTCTTTGCTGAAAAATGGCACTTCAAACATTTTTGAATTGGCACATAACATCTAAGACCACGTTTTTGGCCTCCCTTCATGCTTGATCAATAAACCCACCACCCATTTTGACCTCAAGAATGCCCTTCCTAATACAAGAAAATGAAGAATTCAGACATGTATAGAATGGAAATTATAATTCATTTCAATGAACCATAAGATCCCTCTTTTACATGTCTAAAAACTATTATTTTAACTTGGATCACTTTGGCTAAACCTTTGAGAGTAATTTTTGGCATAAGTTATAGTGATAGGTCCTAAAATGCAACTTTTTGGTAGTGAAGAGATAATTTCTCGAGCTCCAACATGAATTATACCTACAAGATCCCCAAGTGAAAATATATCACCTGGATCATGTATATATAGGTAAATTACATGTTTTTCCATGATCATGATGTCCAAGTCCACCCAAAAATATTTTTTCATTATTGTTCAAGAGGGTAGAAACATTGACAACAAATGTTATCAAAGCTTGAATTATTCAATAACTCTATTTTTAATGATTATTCACTACATAATGGCACCACCAACACATATAAATGGGTGTATAACATATAGGACCATGTTATTGTCTTCCCATCATACTTGATTGATAAACCCACCACCCATTCCAACCTCAAAAATGCCTTTCCCAATACAAGAAAAATGCAAAATTAAAGCCTAACTTCAGACATGAATATAAAAAAAACTATAATTCATTATAAAAAACCATAAGATCCCTCATTTTCATATATAAAAACTATTCTTACACCCTGAAGCACTTTGGATAAACCTTTGAGAGTAATTTGTGGCATAAGTTGTAGTGATGGATCCTAAAATGCAACTTTTGGGTAGTGAAGAGAACTTTTTGAGATCCAACATAAATTTTTAGCTTCAGGACCCCTAGGTGAAAATATACCATTTATAACATATATGTATATGTGAATTACATGTGTTTCCATGACCCTGATGTCCAAATCCACCTATAAATATATTTTCACTACTATTGAGGAGGGCAGAAACATTAACAACAAATGTTGTCAAAGCTTGAGTTGTTTGAAAACTCCATTTTCAGTGCTTCTTTATTATAAACTAGCACTAAATAAACATATAAATGGGTGGATAAAATATATAACCATGTTCTTTTCCTTCCTTCATACCTGATCGACAAACCCACCACCCATTATGGACTCAAGAATGCCCTTCCCAATACAAGGAAAATGCAAAATTTTAGCCTAACTTCAAACGTGCATAAAACATAAAATATAAGTCATTTTGAAAAATCATAAGATCCCTTATCTACATGTCTAAAAACTCTTCTTTAAACCTATATCACTTTGGTATAACCTTTGAGAGTGATTTGTGGCATAAGTTGCAATGATGGGTCTTAAAATGTAACTTTTTGGTAGTGAAGAGACAACTTCATGAGCTCCAACACACATTTTTACCTCCAAACCCCCAAGTGAAAATATATTACTTGGAAAACATATATATATGTGAATTACACATGTTTTCATGACCCTAACATCTAATTCCACTCAAAAATATATTTTCACTACTGTTTAAGAGGGCAGAAACACTAATAACAAATGTTGTTAAAGCTCAAGATGTTGTTCAAGACCTCCATTTATAGTACTTCTTAGATACAAACTAGAAATTCTAACACATCTGAATGGGAGGATAATATCTAGGACCACATTATTTTCCTCCCATCATGCTTAATTGATAAACCCATCACACATTTTAGCCTCAAGAATGCCCTTCCTAATACAAGAAAAATATAGAATTTTAGCCTAAACTCAAATGTGCATAGAACAAAAACTATAAGTCATTTTTATGAACCATAAGACCCCTCTTCTCCATGTTTTAAATATCTTATTTCATGTTAGATAAATTTTTCCTAACCTTCAATAGTAATTCATGGCATAAATTGTAGTGATGGGTCCTAAAATGAAACTTTTTGGTAGTGAAGAGACAACTTCTCGAGCTTCAACACGTATTTTTACCTCCAGACCCCTAGGTGAAAATATATAACTTGGATTAAGTATTTATAATTAAATTACATGTTTTCCATGAACTTTGTGTCTTATTCCACATATAAATACATTTTCACTACTATTTAGGAGTGCAAAAACACTGATAATAAATGTTTTCAAAGCTCAAGATGTTATTTGAGAAATCCATTTTAGGTGCTTCTTCACTAAAAACTATCACTTCCAACACATCCAAATTGGCATATAATGTCTAGTACCATGTTATTGGCTTCTTGTCATGCTTGATCGATAAACCCACCACCCTTTTCAGCATCAAGAATACCCTTCCCAATACAAGAAAAATGAAAAAAATTAGCCTACCTTCATGTGTGAATAGAAAAACTATAAATCATTTAAATAAACCATAATATCCCTCCTCTTTGTGTCTTAAAACTATTCTTTCACCTCATAACACTTTGTTCAAACCTTTGATATCAATTCATGGCATAATTTATGGTGACGGGTCCTAAAATGTAACTTTTTGGTAGTGAAGAGATAACTTCTCAAACTCCAACATGCATTTTTACCTCTGGCACCCCTAGGTGAAAATATATCACTTTGATGACATATATATAGGATAATTACACATGTTTCCATGATCATGATATCCAAGTCCACCCTAAAATACATTTTCATTACTTTTCAGGAGGGTGGAAACACTGATAATAAATGTTGTCAAAGCTTGAGATGTTGTTCAAGAACTCCATTTTCAATTATTATTCTCTTCAAAATGGAACTAAAAACATGTCCTTATGGGTGTATAATGTCTAGGACCATGTTATTTTCTTCCCGTCATGTCTGGTCGATAAACCCACCACCCATTCTAACCTCAAGAATGATGACCGTCCCAATACAAGAAGGGCCATAACTTGGGTTTTATATCTCCAAATGACTTAAAATTTGGATTAGATTTTTTCCTTTCCATTTCATAACTTGTTCAAGTGGTTTAATGTCCATAATATACCTAAAGATAGATAAAACACAAAAACACATGCAAAAATGAAGGAAAATCATACCAAAAGTGTTATAAGTCAATTTATATTGCTCCAAATGCTCTAAAATTTGATTTTTAGGTGCTTAAAGATGTATTAAATATGTTTTATGTGTTTTACATTCTAAAAATTCAATAAAAATAAATTTGGAGTCTTTTCTAAGCCTAAATGAGATAGATTGAGTAGCAAGTAATCACTTTGTGAAGGTATTAGATATTCTAATGGATATGAAATATGTAAAAGAGTTTCCAAAGGGTTTTTAGAGGTTTTAAGATGATTCTTATCTCATATCTCTAATCTTACTCTTCATCCACCTCCAAATAGGCCTAACAAGCTAGTGGCCTAGTGAACCTTCTTCAAGCAAAGTGATAATGACCCAAGGTGAGAGTTTTGCATGATTCAAGATATGGATTATCTTTGTTTTGTATATAGAAGACCTCATGTTGATCAAAATAATATTTATACACTATCCACCTTGGCTACACTAATGAGGTGGATTGGTGTAGTCAAGAATCAAAAGGAGCTAGTTTACCTCTCCAAACAAAGAGGTCTCTAATTTGATGTTTTTATTAGATTTTGAGATGTAATAAGAATTTAAAATATGCCTAAACTTGATTTTCATGATAAATTTGGAGTGATGGACATAAGTGGGGATCCTACATTGAAAATCATGCAATATCATGAAGATACTAGTGAATGCAATAATAGAGTGGTAACTTAAGAGTTGATAATCAATTACATGTAGGTAAGAAGGAATAAATGTTGAATGGGGAGATAATTATACCATGATATATGATGTATAATAAGTCAATACTACTAAATAAACTCATCAAAAGTATATACTTATAAGGGTGTGTTTTGTGAATTGAGTGTAATAGAGCCTTCAAGGTCATCAATCTCCTAGGAAATAGGATTGGAATTAGAGGTCTGTAACTCCAGTCATCCACCCACTCTTATGATTCACACTCATTCCAAATAAATTATATGAATTCATAACATAAACATGCCAAGTGTCTTGTCTGAATAGTCTAAGAGCTTATATTTGAGCTATGAAATGAGTTGAGCTTGTTTGAACCTGTTACAATCATACAATTATCATACTTTTCCAAGTTTTCTTCTTGATTCACTTGATAAGTCATAGATTTGTATTTGCTAAAACCAACTAATTCCTATCCAATTTCACTTGTTTCATCTTCATATATACATTTTTTTAGTTTTGGCAATCCACTACAAATGCTACAATTTTTATCCAAACATTCTTTGTTATAAAATAAATGTCCATCTGGTCCTTCACAAAAAAAGATTGGAATAAATTCCCTAGCTAATTTTGGTGGATCTTATAATCCATACTCCTATAAAATATTTTTAGCATGCAAAGTATAAATAATATGGCATAAAACATCATATTCATTTCAAACTCAACATGTTGCCTATAACAACAAGTGGTGTGTGTGTGATTTTATTTTATATAAAAAGGTTTGGCCATCTCAACATATCTTTGACTAATAGAAATTTGTGGATGTTTTTATAAAAAATTAGAGTATAATTATGTTTGAGTCATATCCAAGAAATGTTTTAGATGTGTTTCACGGTTTGAGAACCAACTTTTTTTTAATACATATCTTGTATTGGGTGAAACTATAGTATTGTCCTTCCAAAATTGTGTAACTCTTTCAAAGCATCATCTATAGCCTTTTTTTTTCATGGAAATTGACCAGAGAATTCCCATAGCTCATTGGTATTGGGTTCATTAAACCTTTTTTCATCTTTAAATTGATTTCATTAATGTTATTATGTTTACATCAAGTGTTCAGCCTATTTTTGAAATCAATCATTTTTTCCCTGTTTGACTACTTATTGCACAAGTTGTGATTATATGTCAGGCAACATTACAATCTTTGTTGCATGATTTAGGGCCTATAGAATGATATGCATCATGTAATTTTTCATCAATTTTTGTGTTTTAATCATCCATATTAGATGTTCTTAGCCTTAATGTGTACATGGTAGGTCTTATCTTAATCAATTTCATAAATGAAATAAATAATTGACATCTTTTAGTATCATGAGTCAAATTATGGAAGAAACTATCCCAAATTATTTGATCCAGTCTTCTTAAATGGCGATAAAAAAATTTGTTAAGCATTGCTTTCAAAATATTTTAATTGACTTCAATTAATTACTTACCTTTTATATGCATAACTCTTAGAGGTGTTGTTACTGGTGGAACTTGTTTAGAGGGTTTTTAAAAATCTTCATTACTTTTGGTGATTACTGGTGGGATGACATTTTCTTCATTTTTTATTTCCTCATTATATACTTCTATGAAATTTTATTCATTTCTAATTTCATTTTTATTTCTTTCTATGAATTTTTTTCATTGTTTGGGGGTAAGTCATCATGCATACAGTCATCATCAACAAAATCAAAAACACTATACTTTAAATGTGAGCTTCCAACCTAATTCATTATTATTAATTTCATCATTATGCAATTTAGTATTTTTATTTCTATAATTATATATATTAGTTAGTTGTACACATGGGAAACATTTTTCATCACAACCAAGTAAGAAAAATAAAAATAAAAAAGCAAGAAAATAAAAACTCAACTCACCAAGTGACTAATTGGTAATGGAGGAAAGCTTAGGATAAGGCCATGTGGACAAGATCATGAGAACAAATGATAAGTCCATTATCATCATTAGAATAATAACTCTTTTCATCCACCATAATTCTATAGATAACTTTTGTGTATTGACTTAAAAACATAAATGGAAAGCCCTATGCTTGACTTATGTATAGAGAAGGGTTTATGTTAATTCCAACTTGGATAAATGTGTATGTAATATAGGTACCTCTTTCTCAAGCTCTCATTTGAGTTCTTGGAACTCCAAAATCACATAAAACTTGAATAAAAGAGTGCCAATTATGGGTTCCCATACCAACACTGATAGAAGGGGAAATATCCAACATGTGTAGCAATGTCATTTTAAATATATTTCTACAAATCAAAAATTGTGACCATGATTGGACTTTAACACATAACATAAAAATTTATCAACTTGTTGATTTCCTCTCAATGGTTGGATATTGATCCATTTAAATTAGAAATCTAACCAGACAAAACCATAAAGTTAATTAGCATTTCATGAGTAACACCACAATTTTTTTCTTCCTTGAGCAACATTAATTTTCCATCGTCTTTCATCACCATCATTATTTATAAATTACTCTCCTTTTAATTATTTTTATGTGTATTTCCTTCTTCACATGGACTAATAATAACTTACTATCACCTTCCATCAATCTCACAATTTATGGGGAAGTAAACAATGCCCTGTAATAATTTAACTATATTAAATAATATTAACTTTGAAAGCCATAATTACATTCCCTCTATATGTTGCTAAATTTTATATTATATGATATGGTTTTATAAAAAGCTTAGAATCTCATAGATATTAAAATAGCCACCAGGTAATGAATCAACACAATAACCAATAAAAACAAAATGTGCATAGACGAGTTCTAAAACAAAACCTCCATCTAAAAGATCCAAGACAAATGCTACCAAATAGCACAAATTGCATTAGAAGAACAAAAAATAACAAGATACCAAAATAGGGCATAATTAGACTATGGTAGTGTGGTTACAACAAGATAAAACAATAATCATGAAATTTTAATAGTGAAACTTACCATCAAAGTGACCATACCAAAACCAAAACATTATCACAAATAGATAATAATTGATATCAATGCCAAGGTATATAAAATGAAGTAACAACATAAAAATCAAATACTCAAATGTAACAAAACACATTGAGCCAATTTTAATTCAATGTAGTGAGTCTAACCATTTTTACCCTATAGTTTCCAAATTCTTTTAAAACCATAAACAAAAATGGTAACCCAGTAGCCACTAGGTTGTGTTTGTTTAAAAACATATGTGAACCTAGAAGCTACTCTATTCAAATTTATGTAGAAACGTATTGGATACTAATAGCCTATAGGTTTCCATTCATCTTACTATAAATTAAGCATTTAATTTTGAAAATAAAATAAAAATGATCATTTTTAATATTAGAAAACAAACATTCCTTCAAAAAATATAACTTAAATTTTATTTAAAAACATATGGGAACCTAGTGACCACTAAATTGTCATTTGTTTGATTATAAATTATGAATTTAGTTGCGTTTTACTTATTTTAAATCCAAAAGATATTAAATAATTTAAA
Source organism: Torreya grandis (assembly GCA_037957365.1). NCBI lineage: Eukaryota > Viridiplantae > Streptophyta > Pinopsida > Cupressales > Taxaceae > Torreya > Torreya grandis. Next base: position 2,944,275 of record JARHVA010001556.1, on the reverse strand, counting down.
ATTGTGGCTAACATATATTAAACAAAATATAAAAATAAAATATATTAATCTGAATTCAAATGGATTAATAGATATTGAATTTCATTTATTTAGAATTGACAAAACAAGAGGGGAATAATGTGCTTAGTTGATTTTGATTTTCCATTGCTCATAAAAGGTGTTTATACACTTTTAAATTCTTTGTAACCACTTTGTTAGCTACTCAGAGCTAAAATAGAGGTTGAAGACCTTTTTGGACATTGTTGGAAATGTTTTACCCTTTGTGGTAACCAGCACTATCTAGAGCTTACCAACAATGTCCCTATGCACTATCACAAATTCCTAAAACCCATGTAATTATGCTTAAAAATGGTTCTTATGTATACACATGCCTTCAGTCATGTGAAATTATGTATACTTTTCTTAAATTTTATCCCAAACCCTAATTGTACTTTTGAGCAAAATATGCCCTTAAAATGGGGTTAGTATTTTGGGTTGGATAGCCCCAACCACTCCTTATTCAATAAATTAGTGTTGCTTACATTTTAATACTCTAAATATGTCTCAAACCACATGTAATTTTCCTAGTTATGTGTGTGTGTAACATCATGAATAGTCAGGAATGGAATGTAATGTTTTCATCTTCAACACCTAGCACTATGAAAATTTGACTTTGTGTATTCCAAATTTGATTTATGGACTACTCTAGGGTTTTTCCTTTAAGGGTTTTTAAATGTGTATTCTTTTTTTATAATGTATCAAGAGAGTTATAAATAATTCATTATGTTTCCAAGTCTTGACCCAGTGAGTATAACCTTAAGAATGATTTGTATTTATAGATAGCTCTTCATTAATTCCCATTATAACTAACCCATAAATTGTGTCCAGGATAATCTAAAATAACTTCCCAATTTTAAAAATAGTTGTGAATGTGTTTGGATACTGCTAGTAGAGGTAGACCCCTATAGTAACTGACATTGTCTAGGAATTATGAATAGTGTCTTAGAAGTGTAAATCAGTGATCTAAGATATTTAAAAGGTTTGTCTAGGATTTTTTGATGTTTTTATATAGATTAAGTTGATCTTAAATAGGTGTATCTAGAAAATATAAGTGCCCATGACATTAGATGTGTAAACGAGTAGAGGGAAAGTGTGTTCAAGGTTAAAATGTATGTGCATTGTCTAAGTATGTCAAATTATGTAAAAGTTGATGTTTTCAAAAAAATTAATACCAAATTTAGGTGTCTACAAGTTCCCCCGTTTAATATAGTATTGAAAATTCTAAATTAAAAGATAAAAGGAGAAATTCAATACATATTATAACCACACTTTGTGTTGATAGGTATGACTAGAATGTGCCATTTTTTCCATGTAACACCTATAATAAAGCATGTGTATATCAATGTCTTTTCATGGTAATAAATCTAAAATAATATAGATCATTGCTAATTTTTAATTTGTAATCTAAGTAACGAATACACTTGATGGTATGCAAATAAAGTTTCCACTTGTAGAATTTGTTTGGAGAATATCATGGGTTGATCATGCCCCAAGGTGATTCAACTACTAGAACCATGATTTGAGGAGTTTAAAAGACCTGATTGCCACTAGATAAGGAGTTCTAAAATTTGAGCGACATAGTAACCTTAACCACACTACTTTGAATATCATAGTAACTTTGTTGTGGAATCATGAATCCAGGTTTGTATGCCAAAGTGGAAACTCAAAGTAGGTTGTATGTCAAATTGGAGCCCATAAATATTTTTTATGTAAAAGTAGAACCTAAAACATGTTTGTATGTCAAAATAGAACCCAAAATCAGGGTCTTAGTTAAATGATCAACCACTATAAATGATTATAAACCCAGAGTGATTACGTAGTTCTAACATTTCCCAATGATCTTAAATATAGAAAATAAAATAGTGTTTACATGAAAATTTTCCATCCCTGAATATGATCCATATATCCCTCAAAGTGATATAAAATGCCAATATCTTACTATCAAAATGTCATATAATGTCTCAATTATTCATCAAATCATATAGAATATCCCAAATATGTCTCAATCTAGTTAACTTAACCCATCTAAATCATATAATATATCTTATAATGTGAAATGTTTATTTTTCATGGTTTGAATCTCTAAAATAATCCCATTATATTCCCTCCTTTTGATATGAGGTATGAAGCATATGAATCACTCATCTCAAAAGAAAGAGTTATTAGCATCATGTGTTGTAAATAAAAGTATATTCATGTAAATTAAATATATAATCATGATAATATATGTCATCATATAAAAAAATTGATCATTCAAACATGTATGAAACATGTAATCTAAGGAAATGGTCATACAAGTTTCAATGTCAAGTAGATATGTTAATTAAGGACATAATGATAAGAGTCACAATAAATACATGATATAAATCATGAAAATGTTACACAATATAAATATGTGTGATATAAATCATGGCACCAATCTCAAAATAATTGTTAATTTATTCCATAAAATATATATATAACCACACACAAGCATACAAGACATGACATGACTCTAACATAACACTAACATGACATGGTCATGACATGGACTAGAGATTCTTCTGACATAGTTGACACATGATAGAACAAGGCATAGTCAATATACCCATAGAAAAATAACATAACATACATCAAGGATCAAGATATGTCACAATCATTAATATCAATAATGCACGGAACAAGCAATATCAGTCTACATAATCAATCAATGTTATCCCCTTGTACATAAAATCACAATATCCATAGGAAATAACATTTTAAAAAGTATGAGTAAGATTAAGTCATGTATAATTTTCTAATATGATCAATCAAATAGTATAGAAAGATATAACCTAAAAATATATGAAGATGCCCCTAGTATAGTCATGGCCCCAATGTATAAATTTGTCTATGGTTGTGATCAATGTCACAAATCTATATGTCCATGTATCATATGTAGCCAAAATGTCCTACATCAACTCATGTATACCATAAAAATCATGTACATATAAAATGGATATGTAACTCACCTTTTATAGGATAAATAACATCAATCAACTACATGTAATAGCCAAACATGTCATGCATAGTTCCTAGTTTTATATTTTTTGAATATAATTAGATTTTTTTGTATTTTTTAGTATTTTAATTTTTTTTAATTTTTGAATATTTGAATTGAATTTCATCTAAACTAAATTATGTTCCCATCAAGGGGATGCTAAAATATAGGCCATGGATCCCTTAAATAAGTACTTAAAACTAGATATACAATCATATCAAATGTCCATGTTATCATCACTAGAGTCATCATACATGGGTATATTTGTCACATTTTCCTATGTCCTCCTAAGACATTTATGTGCAAGCATTGAGTTTCTCTCAAGATTACATGTATGTATATTTTAATGTCATTTTATTAAATGATGAAATTTTACTTGTTATTACATGTTTTACTTTTTATTGTTCATCCTTTCTATCATGCTGAATTTTTATTGTATTATTTTCAAATCCAAATGTTAAAATTGTATTTGGGTCATCAATGGTGTCTTGAATTTATTATAACTATTATTTTATAAGTGTATCCTAAAATTATTCCATATTGGGAAACACAAATACTAATGTGACAAAAATCTTTGGCCCCATAAGTACTTTGGAATATAATATGTCCTATCAACCTCTCACATAGAGAGTGTATTTAACTAATTTATTTTATGACCTAATTATTATATAAATTGAACGTTGTATATATTGGCCCTTTCTTCTTTATAAATTTAAGTTTATTTCCTATAGTCATCTTCAATAAATATTTGAATAATCAATGGGTCTATTTGTGAGTGTTTATGAAATTTACATGCTCTTTTCTTTTGTTGGATATTTTTGGAAGTTAATAAGTGGTGTATTCATCTTAGGTGCCTTATTCTATACTTGTGTGATTGTTATAATGCCCTGATTTGTAAAATTTTGAATCTTTTTTGTGATGCCTCAAAATTATTTGTTTCATGTCCATTTATTCTATGATAATTACAATATGATTTCTCTTTTTGATGTGATAAACAAGCCATATATTGGTGTCTAATGGAGGGTAAATGATAAAATTCTTTCCAAAAAACATTTTTAATATAATACTTAATTTATTTTGTAAACTTGTTATTTGTAATGTTGTATCATTTTTTGTATTTTCATGTTGGGTTCACCAAAAAAAAATATTATTTAAGATCTAAGAGATATAAAATAATGTAAAACTATGGCTATCTCAGATTATTTAAAATATGGAAAAAAAATAAACTAATATGAATTGAAATGGATAAATAGATATTGCATTTTTTCAATTAAGAATTGACAAAACAAGAGTGGAGCAATGCAATTAGTCAATTGTGATTGTCCATCACTCATAGAATGTGTCTATGTACCTATAAATTCTCTATAATTGCTTTGTCATCTACTCAAACCTAAAATAGAGGTTGAAGGCCTATTTGGATGCTACCGATAGATTCTAACCCTTGAAATAGGCAACATTGTCTAGAGGTTACTGATAGTGTCCCTATGCACTTTTCATGTTTATAATTCTAGAGACCCCTACACCTATGTTTTTAAATGGTTATGATGTGTATGCATGCCTTTAGTCCTATGTGATGATGTTTTTCTTTTCTTTTCTTTCATCCCAAACTCTAATTATGATTTTTGACATCAAGATGCCCTTATAAATGGGATATTATTTTAGTTTGGAAAATACAACCACTCCATACTAAATGGTTGAGCATTTCTTACATTTCAATACTCCAAAGAGGGTTCAAACCACACATAGTTATCACACTTATGTGTGTGCAACATTGTAAATAATCTAGAATGCAATGCATTTTTTATCTTTGAAACTTAAAACCATGAAACTTTAACTTTGTGAATTCAAACATGGATTTATATATTTATCTATGGATCATCCTTGATTTTTTTTATAATGTCTCAAAAGAATGTTAATGATTCCTTAAGTTTCCAAGTGATTTTCGAGTCGTGATCTAGTGAGTATAACCTTAGGAATAATTTGTATTTATAGATGACTCTTTGTTAATTCCTATTATAATAAACACATTAAACATGTCTAATCCAACCTAATGGAGACTTAACAATTATTAAAATAGTCATTGAGTGTGCCTAGACACTAGTGATCGACGTTGACCCCTATGGTAAAGGCATTGTCCAGGCATTACTAGTAATGTCCTACAAGTTTAAATATGTGGTATGATATATGGATAGGGTATTCTAGGATCTAAGGATGTTCTTGTATATATTAATATAATCCTAAATAGGTGTATCTAGTGAATAAATGTGGCCAATATAATAGATGGGTATATGGATATAAGGAAAGTGTGATAAAGATTCAAATGTATGTGTATAATCTAAGTATGTCAAAGGATGTCAAATTTGATGTTTCTAAAGTGTATAATAATAAATTTGGGTGTCTACGAATTGTAAAGTTACTTCAATAAAGATGTTTTTTAATATAAGAAAAGAAAAATTCCTTTAAATGAATATGTATGGGAGTGAATACCATATGAATATATTTGTTTTCCAGGCTTTGATGCAAAAAAATGTTTATTCTCTCAATTCATAACTCAAATAAATATGTATAGAAGTGCATACCATATGAATATATTTTTATACCAAGATTCACTCCAAAAAAAATCATTTAGTTATGCAATCCAAAGTTTATTTATTTTTAGTTACCTAAACCTGGATTTAACTCCAAAATACTCTATAATGTAATATATTTACAGTTTATTTTCCCTTATTTTGATGTTGAATTATTTAGAGGAATCACATGCAACTATAGATTTATAATATGAAGGAAGATTAATGGTTGAATTCATGTTTTTTTTTGTTTTCTTCTCTATTGGAAGTTAATTTGTGTGGCCTTATAAAATGAAGTTTTGAAAACTAAAATGTAGGGATAAAATTATGCCTATAGCAAGTGACTATAGTAAGCTTGAGGTATGTGTATGAAATGAGACAAAAAGCACCATATATATCATTTGAGAGTGATAAGGCATGATATTTATACATAAAAAAACACAATTTTCCTCATATTATTAGATATAATATTGTGTTATATATTATATATATCCTTTGAGAGTGATAAGGCACAAGGATATATATATATATATATAACATCAAAGTCTATGAACATTATTAATTACATTTCTTATTGCATTATGTTTCCTTACAAATTTTACAAATGTTGATTTCAAAACATTCCACCATTAATATTCCTCCATTTTATCACTCCACACCTTTTACACCATTACATGATTTTTGAAAACAATTCCACTATTTATTCCAAAAAATATATTTCAGTCTAGGGTTGTACATGATTATTGAAAAAAAATCTATATAAGAACTCCATGGAATTGCAAAACAAATATCTAACAAATAACATAGTAGCTTATCTAAGAAGATGAGAAACGTGATGTTTTTTTTATGTATATAGCTTTGTGCCTTATCATTCTTAAGAGAATTATTTAACATATATATACTATTGTGTTATTTGTTAAATAACTCTTTTGAGAATGATAAGGCGTAATGATATATACATAACAAACATCATGTTTCTCATCTTCTTAGATATACTACTATGTTATTTGTTAGAGATTTTTTTTACAATTCCATGGAGTTATTATACCCTAGACAGAATTTTTTTTTTTGGAATAAATAGTGGAATTGTTTTTTAAAATCATGTAATGGTGTAAAAGGTGTGGAGTGAGAAAATGGAGGAATATTAATTGTGGAATGTTTTGAAATCATCTTTTGTAAAAAAATTTAGGAAACATAATGTAATATGAAATGTAATTAACAATGTTCATAGATTCTTATGAGTACTACGAGATGTAATTAATAATGTTAAAAGACTCTTATGATTCATTGCATATGAAATTGATAATGTTTAAAGACTCTTACGAGTCATAATAGATGTAATAAATATATGATTTAATAAAAATAAATAAATAATAATCTCTCATTTTTTCAGATAAAAAAATTAATCAATGATATCTTGGAATTCATTTATATCATTCATATATGGATATCTTACAAGTTATTGTAAATTAGTTATTATAAATAAAAAGGAATATATATATCTATAAATGAGTTGTGATTGTACTATTTGTGATCTTGTAAAGATTATACTTATTTTTAATTGATGTTATAAAAGATATAATGTATCCTAATATGTTGATATAATGAATGTGAGATACTAAATTTTGGTCTTCACTACTTGACAATGAAAATATAGGCACACATTTACCATGCATGACTCAAACACTCAAACAATTTCCTAATTTGACATTCTCTCATAGTTGCATGCTAACTTATGTATTAAATTATTTATTTATTTTTTTATACACTAATATTAATCTCATTGTAAGTTTCAAACCTACCAAATATCATGCATGTACATCTATAAACTCTTAGATCAGTCCACCTGTACCTTGGTCAATTCTTATAGACTTGGTCAATATCGTTGGTTAATACTAACTGATCTCATTAGAACTAACCCACTCCAACCAACTACTAGTTTTAAAAATCAAACCCATCCTTAGGGTCATCACATCAGTTTAATATTTTGGTGGAATGAGAAATTATTCAATTGGATCCATATACTAACAAATTAATGTGTCATTCAAAAGGGACTAGGAACTTATTTGATATATATTTATACATTGTTGCACATTGATAAAATTTTCCCTATTATTCTGAAATTGTAAACTTATCACTTGTATTAGTCACAAGCCAAGTCTGAATGACTTTAAATCCAATTAAAATCAAGCATCATTTAGTATCAAAGCAAATCACTATTTATATACATATAGCAAAGGCATATAATTGTGCAATCACATTAGGTGGGAGAACTACATGTGGATTGATTTACCTCCTCAAATTATTAGATACATAAGTATCAATCAATAATTATATAGGGGTGAGTGGGGTCAACTTAACCCATTATATTTTCCCTCATTTTTATAGGTTTCTAACCCTGACAAGCACACCTAAGATTTTAAGAGAAAGGAGGTTGATTTATAAGGGTTTAATATTATGAATATAAAGAAAACATATATAGGTGAAATATATTTTACAATCACTATTACTTATTTTCTCATAGGTCAATATCGACCATCATATTTGTATTGACTAGTGATACTGACCTAGTTTGACAGAATTGACCCAGTCTATCAGAATCAACCTAGTGCATGCAGAGAATCAGTTCCAGAACCAAATAAACCATAGGCTTTCTTTATCCTAATTTTCACTTCCATAATATATTCATAGTCAAATATACAACTATAGAAGCTAAAAAATCATCTTTTTTAGTAATTAATATATTTAACATATGCCCATTGTCAAATCAAAAGAATTAATATCAATATTTTACATTTAGATGTATGCTTGAATTCCATATCTTAATATTTGAATTACATTTCAAAGTTATATCTTATTTGGATTAATCTTACACATTAATGCAAATTTGGGTAAAAACATATTGGTGAACCTATACACATATTGAATAGTTTAAAACCATAGGTTTCCCTTAGGGTTTCATCCTTCAAAGATTTTATTTTTTTTATCCTAGGGTCATTTATGATCTCCTTATACATAAAAATTTGTCTTAGATTTTTTGTCCTAGGGTTTTATTGATCTAATATTTCATTTCCATACACAAAATATATTTTTACCTCTGGCCCTAGATATTCATTAGGGTTTCATCCTTCTGCGGTTCAATATTCATCCTTGGGGTTTTATTTTTAGACTTGATTTCTTATTATTCTATAATAATACACAGTAATCATGACCACATTTAATTAACATTATTGGGTAACACAAGTAATGAGTTACTCTTTTCATATTTTTATATATGGATAGTGTATCTTATTTGGATCAATTATGTAATAAAATGGGTAACAAAGATCAAATCTAAATTTAGTAATAATGATAAAGTTACCAATGAATAATCCCAATCCTTCCTCTAATCTTATTATTACAGCATTTAATTAAAGATGTTTAATGTTACTACTAGACACCAAAGGGCTTACATGACTCCCTTTGTTCATCCTATTACAAATTATATAGCATATCATATACACCCTATTGATGGACTTATCATGAATATTAAAATTGATGATACAACTACTAAAGATCAATAATATGCCATGGAAGATGAAATTTTTATTAAATATCTTAACATGACTCCACATTATATTGATGAAATGTTATATATATCAAGAGATGAGTATAAAAAATTGGCCCAAAATTCCACATCAAGTATTCATACCACTACTACTAGTAATATTCATACACCTACACATGTAATGACCTATCTAAAATCCACCAAGAGTTTGTGGGAAACACAAAGAATTTAAAAGATTATGATAACTATTCATATTTAGGATAGATTTACCATTCCCATTATGGATAAACACATTCCATTAAAAACCTCACCTATTGCACATTCCCTTGAGTAAAATATTAAATCTCTGCATGCCAAAGTGTTGTAACTAAATCAAGGTGCATCATGAGCTAGTCATTTCATTTATTCATATGCTTTGCTCCATAACCCATTAGCTCCTAAGATATTAGCCTATAATTTACCAATAGGCTTTGTATCTCCTGAGCTCTCATGATACAAAGGTAATGGTGATCTTGAATAACACCTTATATCATTCCATGTAGCATCCTTAGACTATGCATGCAATGATTGTAATGAAATTACTTCAAGAATTAAGTATAACAGCAGAATTATATCCAAATATGACTAAAATATATCCAAATATATGATAATAGATAAGCCACTTTGGGGGGGCAACCTCCACAAGCTTCAATAAGAGCAGAATTTACAATATGATGATAAATGATTACCCACTACCTCCTATATATAGTCTAACTAGGCCATGGTTACTCCATAGGCCGACCTACTAATCTAAAGAAAGCCAAAAGTCGGCGACAAGTTGGCCACAATATAATGTCAAAGAGGAATAAGTAAGCCACAAGTTGGCTAATACTATCCTCATACATGTGATAGGTTAGGGGCATAGCATGCCCTTCCCCTTCAAACCAACATTGTCCTCAACGTTGAATAATTGTGGATGTTGTTGCAGAAATTCTTCACCTTCCCAAGTTGCATCTTCACTACTTTGGTTTTTCCACTTGATCAAATATTCCTTAATCTCTCTGGTTCTCAACCTCTTAGTATGTGTTTGGAGGATCTTCTCTGGTTCCAAAATGACTCATCTTTCTTCATCTAGTTCTAGGAGCTCTGTCTGGGCAGAAACTTTCTGTCCAATGACCTTCTTCAAACAAGAAACATGAAATACTGGGTGTATGTGAGATGAATGAGGTAACTCGAGCTTGTAAGCCACACTTCCAATTTTTTGTAGAACCTGATAAGGGCCATAATACTTTGGAGCAAGTTTGTTGTCTTTTTTCTGTTGCTTCAAGGACATCTGCTTGTAAGGTTACAAACGAACAAATACGTAGTCACCCACCTCAAAATTTTGCTCACTCCAGTGTTGATCTGCTTGTTGCTTCATCCTATTTTGTGCCAAGGCCAAATTCTCTCTCAAACTAGCCAAAACCTCTTGTTGATGTTGAATGTGCTCTTCCACATCTCGAACCTTGGTGTGCACCTTTAATGAAGAAGTGATGGAAGGTGGACGGTAACCATATAGTGCTAGAAATGGAGACATTTTATAAGAGGTATGGAAAGATGTGTTATACCACCATTCTGCAAGTGGTAGCCATTTAACCCAATGTTCTTGTTTATCTGATACAAAACAATGGAGATACCCCTCTAAACATTTGTTAACCACTTCAGTTTGTCCATCAGATTGGGGGTGGTAAGATAAGCTATGAGCTAGCTGAGTACCCAAACAAGAAAATAGTTCAGTCTAGCAATTACTAGTGAAAATAGGATCATGATCACTTACAATTATTTTTGGGGTTCCATGTAATTTGAGAACTGCTTCCATAAAAATAGTCGCGACTATACTTGCTGAAAATGGGTGTGAGAAAGCACAAAAATGGGCATTTTTTGTAAGCCTATCCACAATGACCAAAATAACATTATTACCTTCAGAACAAGGCAACCCAGTGATGAAATCCATGGAAACCTCCTCCCACCTTTGACTAAGAATTGCTAATGGTTGTAAAAAACCTGGGGTCTTAACTGTTTCACCTTTATTCTATTGGCATATCATGCATTCTTCCACAAACTTTTGTACATCTCCCTTGAGTCCTTCCCAAAATAATTCTTTCTTAATTCTATGATAAGTTTTCAAGAACCTTGAGTGTCCCCCAAGTGGAGATGCATGCAACTCTGCAAGAATCTTATGCTTAAGCTCTAAAGTTTTGCACAAGTATAACCTACCCTTATACCATAGGACATTACCTTTCCATTCAAATTTGTCAGAGGATAAATTACCTTGCTGTAGATTCTAAATCAGAACCTATGTATCCTTGTCTTTCTCCCATTCTAACCTAGCTTCATCCACCCAATCTACTTGCAATATGGACATTGCACCAAGTAATGCTTCTGTGGATGCATCCCATCTAGATAGTGCATCTGCTACTACATTATTTTTACCTTTCTTGTAGATGATTTCAAAATCATAACCCAACATTTTAGTTACCCATTTTTGTTGTTCCTCAGATGATAATATTTGCTCCAAAAAGTATTTGAGACTATCATGATCCATTTTCACCTTAAAGTGTCTACCCATTAGATAAGGCCTCCATTGTTTAACTACATGATGAATAGCCATCATTTCTTTGTCATAGATAGGTTTTTGTAGATTCTTACCTTTGAATTGATGACTTTCAAATGCAATGGGTCTTCCTTCCTGCATTAGTGCTACCCCCAATCTAGACCCAGAAGCATCACATTCAACAATGAATGTTTGTGAGAAGTCTGGAGTAGCCAAAATTAGAGTGGTGCACATAGCTACTTTTAGTTTCTCAAATGCTTTGGTGGCATCATCATTCCAATGGAAAGCATCCTTCTTTAGCAATGCAATGAGTGGAGCTGCTATGCTGCCATAACCTTTCACAAATATTCTATAGTAACCTGTTAGTCCAAGAAAACCTCGAAGGTTTTTAAGAGTTTTTGGCATGGGCCATTCCATTATCGCTTTGATCTTCTGAGGTTCAACTTTGAACCCTTCATGGGAAACAATGTGACCAAGTTACTCTACCTCTTGTACTCCAAAAGCACATTTAGATGGCTTCACATAAAGTTGGTGCTTCTCCAAAACTATCAATACCTGTTTCACATGTTGCAGATGTGCTTCCCATGTCTGACTATAAATCAATATGTCATCAAAGAAAACTAGCACAAACTTCCTTTAAAAAGGCCTAAAAATAGTGTTCATCAAGCTCTGAAAAGTAGATGATGCATTTTTAAGACCAAAGGGCATTACCAAAAACTCATAATGGCCCTCATGTGTTCTAAAAGCAGTTTTATGAACATCTTCATCCTTGATTCTAATTTGATGGTACCCCGAACAAAGATCCAATTTTGTGAAATAGTTAGCACCATGCAACTCATCAAGTAAATAATCAATTACTGGAATAGGAAACTTATCTTTGATGGTGTACTTTTTGAGTTCCCTGTAATTGGGGCACATCCTCCATGTGTCATCCTTCTTGCGCACCATGACCACTGGTGATGAATATGCACTTTGGCTATGCTTGATGATCCCTGCGTCCAGCATCTCATGGACCATCTTTTCAATTTCACTCTTTTTTGCATATGGATATCTATATGGTCTGATATTTAGTGGTTGTCTACATGGAATTAGTTGAATTGCATGATCATGTTCTCTTTTTGGTGGTAGTCCTTTTGGCATAGCCCCAAAAATAGATAAGTGGTCTTCAAGAATTATTTGTAGATCAGGATGTGTAGATACCTTTGGGGGTTGAACTTCTATAGAGCATAATCGTGAAATAATTCCCTCTGCCCCCTTTTTTAGCATCTTGGTCATCTAATGTGAACTAACCAATTGTGGAGATTTTGCATGTAATCCATGTAGTTCAATTATCTTACCTTCAGAATGAAAGCGCATGAATAGTTCTTGGAATTTCATCTCAATGGTACCTAAGGTTGTGAGCCATTGGACTCCCAAAACAATGTCTGTGTTACCCATGGGAATAGAAAACATAGGAGAGTCAAGATTGTACCCACCCATAGTAAGCTTAATACTATGGCATTTGCCTAAACAATTAATTGTGCCACCATCTGCAATCATGACCTGAAATTATGGTGTTGGGTAGATGAAACAGTTCAATCGAGTGGCCAACTTATGGTTTATAAAGTTATGTGTGCTCCCTGAATCAATCAACATTGTCACCTTCTATTTCTTAAGGAAACCCACCACCTTAAGAGTTTATGGAGTGCTAATACCTGCAATTGCATGACAAGAGATTGTAGGTTGGGAATCTTCAAGTACCTCTTCTATATCTTCCTCATCATCATTGGAGGCATCATCTGCTTCTTCATTTTCATTTGGTCCCTTAATGTAGAATAACTTCTTCTCAGCACATCTATGTCCTTTACTCCACTTGCTATCACAACCAAAACATAATCCTTTTGCACGTTTTTCTTCAATTTGTTGAGGGGTCAATCTAGTAGGTGGAGGAAATGTTGATGATGAAATGCTACGATCTTTGAAGTGAGTGAATGGCTGCTTATTGTTGGCTATGAATTTTTCCTCAGCTCTACGTGCTAGGATAATAGATTCAAAAATATTAAGTGGATTAAACATGTGTACCTCATGTTGAATGTGGTCCTTGAGTCCACCCAAAAATAGGTCATTCAAGTTTGCATCAGAAATTGTCTCCACACGTAAGGATAGGTTCTGAAAATGATGAATATAATCCTTAACGGAGCTAGTTTGTCACAATTTTGCCAGTTGGCTGAAGTAATTATCTGTCACACTATTTCCATAGTGTAATTGTAGTTGCTCTGTAAAAATTGACCAGGTGACATTAAGACTCATCTTTTTCTTTTGAGCACACAACCATCGATACCAAATGAATTGATCATGTTCAAGATACAAGGATGCCATGGTAACCTTCTATCCACTTGGAATCTGATGTAGGTCAAAAAAACTCTCCATTTGGTTGAGCCAATTGAGTGTATCTTTTCCATTGAATTTGTGCATATCCACTTTTGGTAATAGGTTCTTCTGTGGCCATGGAGTTGGATTTGAAGTAGACTGGTTAGGAGAACCACCCTGGTGGGTTTGTGAAATAGAGTTAGCTTGATGATTTCATTGATTAATATTCAAATCCATCATGATATATCCCAAACTATCTTGTATGTATTGCATATTAGATTGTATGTCTTGCACCGCACTCTGAATGCCTTGCACACTATAGTCAAGCTGGCTCACTTTGTGATCTATGTCAGAAAACCCTAGTACAAAGGGTCTATTACACCCCCCTTATGACTCCATCTCATCCTTTTTAGGAGTTTTTCCCAAATTTTCAGCACCCTTTCCTCGGACCCGAGTTTGTGGACCTGCCATAAAAGGGTTTTACGATGTCGACCCTTATTGACACTTTTGACCCAAATTTGACCAAGTGATTTTGGAATTATTTCAGCCTCAATTCAAAATATACAAAGAAAAAACTATATCCAAATTTTTCTAATCTTTCCAAAAATGTAAACAACTCAGAAAAATTCTTTGAATAGCGCACGATAGAGCAATTTTATGAAAAACCATAAAATAGTGATAACTTTTGAAAAACAAATCTAAATGATCTAAAATTTTAATGGAAGCTTAATTTGATGATTTCTCACCTCCAGTAAAAAAATTTAGATAGCAACCATTTTTTATATATCTCAAAATTAGTGTTTCACCCACTATCGCAGCTCTGATACCACTTGTAATGAAATTACTTCAAGAATTAAGTATAACAGCAGAATTATATCCAACTATGACTGAAATATATCCAAATATATGATAATAGATAAGCCACTTCGAGGGGGCAACCTCCACAAGCTTCAATAAGATCAGAATTCACAATATGATGATAAATGATTACCCACTACCTCCTATATATAGTCTAACTAGGCCATGGTTACTCCATAGGCCGACCTACTAATCTAAAGAAAGCCATAAGTCAGCCACAATATAATTTCAAAGAGGGATAAGTAAGCCACAAGTTAGCTAATACTATCCTCATACATGTGATAGGTTAGGGGCATAGCAATGATAAGTTATTGAGAAAATTATTTCTAATCAGTCTTAAGGATTATGCATTGTGATGGTTCTAAATCTCCCTCTAAAATATATAAGATCATTCAACCCCTTGTTTAACTAATTTCTAACACACTTTTCCATCAACATTAATGAGATATTATCCTACATACAAATTGCTAAGCTTAAAACAAGCATCCAATGAACAAATTAGTGATTTTGTACTTAAGTATAAGACAATGCTAGCCAATAATACCAATATTATAGTTTTAAATGAATTATAAGATATATTCAAATAAATTTTTCTATCACCACTCCACTAGTCAATTATATTCAGGAGATTCAAATCACTTGATGAGTTATGCCATATAGTAAGGGAAAGATATGTCAAGTTAATTGCTTTGAAAAACATTAAGTACACATCAACTCCTAAAACTACTTTAAGAAAAAAGTTTAAAACAAAACCAAGCTATAAGGTCAAACAAAATGATATTAAAAAATGAGGCTAAAGCTATATTCAATATATTATTGTAGCCTACACCGTAATTATAATTGATAGCTCCACTATATAGGATATTTTCAAGATTTACAACACTTCCTGAGGTGATACTAAATATTTTTCTTGAGCATAACTCTATCACACTCCTTCCTCCATAAGAACACAATCCAAGCAAACTTAGACCAAGAAATTATGACAACAATACATTACCATTAGATTGAGGGGCATTCACTAAATTGATGTTTCGAGTTAAGACATAATATACATAATATTATATATTATTATAATATAGATTTTGGTACTCTTAGTGATGAATATATACCACAACATAATGTGAATAAAAAATTCAAGGTCTTTAGTGATCCTTTTCCTAAACATGAAACAATAAAAACTAAGTACACATAGACGAATATTATGTATACAACATGAATCCTCCACCGTTGACATATCATCATCCACTAAACTCTATCATTGACACACTTAGTGATATTCCACCTCAATGACCCATGATCACATTTGATGATAACAAGATAGTTGATGACAATTCAAATTTCCATGCACTCTTATTTTGAGCCTTTATTGATGAATAACCCATATATAGTGTTATGGTTGACAATGGTTTAAGCGAGAATATTTACATGGTGACACTTCTTCATTCCCTTATGTAAATGAGATAATATTTGAAAGGTACATCAAAAGTAGTTATAAGATTATATGAATAGAAATAAAATACTTTGTGATACGTAATGTTACCTCTTTAGGTTGGCTCAGCAATATTAGCCACACCATTCTTATTTTTACAAAATGATGGAGTCTTAGACATTGTTAGGATGCCCTTAGATTAGTGACTTCGTAAAGTACCTTCCATAGTGCAATGATGTCTAAAGTACATATACTACAATAGAGTAGCTATAGTTCCATGTGTAAGGTATGAGTATCATCTATAGCTGATAATATCTCCTCCTCCACTACTACTACCATCATGCTTGGTTGATACACATATTCAATATTCATATTCATATTTGGTCAATACACATATTTAGGATCATTCTTCAAAGTTGGTTGATACACATAGATAGGATCATTATTCAGATATGGTTGATACACCTATTCAAGATAAAAAAATAAAGTTAATTATTACACATATACAAGATATCCTTATATAGATAGTTATTTAGGGTCAATCACATTAGAGAGTTACTCAGAGACCATAAAGGTTTCCATTTCCTACAATACATACTTAGTTAGCACCATGGATATTTTAACATGTTCCACAATAAACATAGGTAGTAAAACACCTTCCTTTTATAAAATAGATCCCATAGAGTCCTAAACCATCTAGAGTTTCCCATTTTACATCATCTTTCATGAGCATCAATCATGATATATATGGTACACCATGACTCCTTATAAAATACTAATTCACCCATAGTTGGTACCTACCATCCATAACAAGGGACCTTTCCACCATCTAATATAGGCACTTCCCATGACCATTATATTATTAATATCATTGGTTAGCTTTTCCAAATCTCAAATATTTTAAAAATATAAAAAAATCAAATAATCAATAAAATACAAAAATATTCAACTATTCAAAAAATCTAGTATCAAGACCTAAGCATGACATGATTAATAGATGACATTATTTACATATGTTATTTATCATGTTTTTGGTATATGACATATTCATTACATACACACATGAATTTCATGATATATTAGTGTTATGCATAACATGCAGGTTACACATAGACATACAGATGTTGGTTTTCCCTTTACTTATTGGCCATGTTGATACTAGGGGTATCTTTTTCCACATGTTTCACTATTATAGATTTTATATTTATATGGCCTTTTTACCATGTCAAGATACCTATATTACTTACACATGCCTTATTAGTACTCATATCTTATACAATGATTGTGGATATGTTATTTTTCTATGACATGACAATGACACATATGGATGGTGTAGACTAGTTCCCTTTTTCTATGTCCATTGATATTGTTACTCTATTACATGATCAGATACTTTGTGTTTGAATATTATGTGTGGCCCTTGACCTTATGTGATGTGAAATTTTTATGTCCCATTACATGTATCATTTGGCCTTGTTTATTGTGACATTTTTTGTCCCTTTTATGTGGCCCTTGGCCTTATGTGTGACACTAACATTTGCACTTGTTGAGCTTGTTAACATTGAGTGGTGCCATGATCTATATCATGCACTTTTATTATGTAATATTATTCAGTTACACTTCTATTATGTGTTTAAATGATACATTTATATATACATAACACTTATATGCCCTGAATTACATATGTTACATACTTACCTTGATCAATATATGCATAACTATGATGACATATTCTCTGCATGATAAAATGATATTACATGATGTTGTCTTTATATATGACATATGAAATTAACTCTTATTTTGAGATGAGTGACTTATAGGATACATCCTTCATCTCAAAGGGGGGCATTAAAGTGGGCTTTTCATAGATACATAAGCCCCCATGAGCAAAAAATTAGACCAGAGTATAGATATCAGAGATTTAGAATTATTTATATATCAAATAATTTAGATATATGACAAATAGTGGCACATTAATAAATATTATACAGGTATATACCATGCATATCCACTCATTTTATAGACATTATTACATATTAATACACACTTGGGCACATATGCATGGGCATATACATAATAATTTACCAAATCAAAAATTATAGGTCTCTATATAAACATACATTTGAGATACAGGTTCTCAAATTCAACATATAGATCCAAGGATTTCTATATTTTTTGGTATAGATTCCAAAGGCATGATATTTAATCATGCACACATACACAACAACATAATTTACAATTGACTGGAAAATAGTTGTCATTCCAAATTACACTTATCATATTTGCATTCATGATGGTGGCATGAACATCTATTTATTCTCTTTAAGTCATGTATTATATTCTACAATGAATGAAACTACACAATCAAACATGCATTCATTATGGTGGAATGAATATTGTTCATTCCATTTGGATCATGTTGTTTTTTTACATGGAGAAAAGTTGAGTGAATTTGGTTGAGCAATAAAATTGAATATATAATCCATTTGTAGTGGTTGATTATCTTTGTTTGAGTTAACCTATCCTAATGGTTTTCTCATTTACATGTGTAATTATTTAGGTTAATACAATGCATACTTATACCCATATTTATGAGGGTTTCAATATATAAATCTCCAACCCAATATCCTACATAGTTACATAAGTTTGGAGCGCACACACCCCAAAACTCCATGTGCTTGAGTAATGAAGCACAAGTTTCACCAATGCTTCAACAAGGAAACATTATCTTCAACAATTTTTAAGGGAAACATGGTTTTTTCCAACACATGTGTGTACTCTAACCCTTTTTCATCCAAAATTTCAAAATTTTAGATTCACATTAAAATTGTCATCTCTGGACATTGACTATGTTGTTCCCAAAATCCATCGCTTGTCTTTGGGGACAACATATCAGCTATTTTGGGTCCTATAGACCAAAATTATCTCTTCCCTTCTCAAAAAATGTTTTGAGTATTCAAATTCTCCAATTATTCAAGCTTTTTCAGCTAAGGGACTCGCAGGTTCAATAGGTTCAACAACTTCAATAGGCGAGCTCTCACAAAGAAACAAGTTCCCAACACTTAGGCAATTTCAAGGTTGGTTCAACATCGAGGTTAAACCAAGGGGTCATCGATAGGATTCAAACAAATGGAATGAACCATTGAACCATTGAAACCCACCTCCAAAGTTTCAATGGGTTCAAAGTTTGAATGACATCGGCAGACTTAAAGAGTTAATCGCTTCGGCAAGTTCAAAGTTTAACCGCTTCAAAAAGTTCAAATGGCTTCGAAAGACTTAATGAAAAGAAGAATCTAAAGAAGAAATATTGAACTATTGAACCGTTGAACCTTGAACCCAAATGGTTCAAAGGTTTGAAGTTTCAAAGGTTCAAGAAAGCTCTGAATGAAGGAAGGATGTAGAATATTCCAGAGACAAGTTTGAAGAATTGTTTCAGTCGATTGGTTCAAATCGAATGGTTCAAGAAAATGGTTCAAAGCGGTTGGTTCAAGCAGTCAATTGAATGAGTGGAACATATTATTGAACCATTGAACCATTTTTGGTTTAATCAGTCAGTTCAATCACAAGGTTTAAAGGAGTCTCCCAAAGCCCGAAGGATAAGTGCCCTCACAGAGGGCAGGGAACAAAAGGAACAAAAGGATATCTTTTGGAAAGATTTTTTGCAGCAATATTTCACAAGAGAAATCCTTCAGATAAAATGTCTAAAGGAATGTTGAAAGGCCCAACAGAAAGTGGCAAAGGTAGAGGAAAGAATTCCATCAGACAAAATTTCTGAAGGATTTGAAGAACAAGGCCACCCGAAGGACCTCGAAGGGTAGGTACCCTTGTGGGGGACTCTCGGTGACCATGAAATGGACCATTCTCAAGGCCCAAAGGGAAACCTTCCCTTTGAGGAGTTAAAAAGACTTAGAAAAACAAAGGATTTGAAGAACAAAGAATGAACCAATGAACCGATTGAACCTTGAACCAAAAGAGTTCAAAGTTCAAAGGTTCAACAAGTTCAACAGAAAAGAAAAGAATCCAGAAACTTCAAAGGACCAAAGGATTCTAAGGAAGAGAATGAACCATTGAACTTTGAACCAAAATGGTTTAAAGTTCAAAGGTTCAAATAAGCTTCAAATGAAGGAAGGAAGCAGAAGATTCTAGAGACAAGTTCGAAGAGATGGTTAAACTAAAGATGAAAGAAAGCGATTGAACCAAAGAAGTGATTGAACCAAGGAGCCAATAGGACCACCTGAACCATTGAACCATTAGACCAATGAACTCTCATGGTTTAAAGGTTCAAGGTTCAAAGTGGTTCAAGTGACCAGCAACTAGTGATGTCCCAGTGGATGTCAAATTCAAGGTAATGAAATGCCCGTTTATTTTCAAATATGGTGTGTAACCTAAAGAACAAAACTCAGCAAACAGCTGAAGAAGGAGCCAAAGAGCCTATAGAAAGGAAAGTAGATAGCCCAATAGCTCAAATCATGAATAAAAGGACAAAATGTGTTAAGATAAGAGGAAACAAGAGATAAAGACCATAAATATCTATGCAGGAGTTATTTCTAGTAGGTGAAATAGTCCACCAGGTGGACATCAGAGAGCATGAGAAATCAAGGACACAACCTATTTTCTCCACTGAGTAAAGGCAAATTGGATAGCTTTGCAAATATCAAGAAGAAGACTAGATGGCCTATACTTTAGATGAGACATTTGAGATGAATTGACATGCCATAGTTAAGGCTGACACCCTATTCCAGCATGGCCCCTTGACTGAACTAAAAATGCATTCAAGGCATTGAATGTAGCATGGGCCTTTCCATGAAATAAAGTGCCAGGTCTTTCTTGGCTACTATATATTGTAATCTCTTATTTTATGCAAGGGAGATCTCTCAGATATAGAAGCAAAACTCTACCCAAATTGAAAGGTGATTACTGAGACTTTGAGCTCAAATTTTTAATCATATTTCTTTATTTGAATGAGAAAACAAGTGACCTTTTAGACTTTGTGCTAGAATAGCTTGTGTTGTTGAGGAAATTGTTCTTATGTCTATTTCCTGAATGCATTTGTGTCCATTTAATTAAATAAGTAGAACTAGTGGAAGTAATCAGGAAGGTGACCTGAAGCCAACTGTGTGAAGACTTTGAGCTGCACAATTGTCTTTAGTGCATGTGTTTTCAATTTTTCTATGTAAAGGATCTTGAGATGACTTTGTGCCCCCATTGTCCTTCGTATTTCACTCTTTGGCAATTTAGGTGGATACTTTGTGCTACACCTCATTCTACTAGTTATTGCACCCTGTTACAGTTACTTTTACTTTCCAGAAAGAATTCTTGCTATTTGTTGCAGACCACTTATGAAAGAAGAGAAGTGTCTTCTATTATTTCACCTAGATTTCTCCTTTGCCTATGAACATCATCTCTGAAAAAATAGATATGGATGGTGTTGTCCTACCCCTGAGTGTTATTTTTTGCTTATATATATAATATATAGCACCTCAATGGGGAACCTCCCCTTGATGAGAGGAGAGATTTGTCCCCTTTTGATGTGGTAAACCTGCACATTTGGTTGATCAATCTCCTTATTTTGTGGTTGAAGCAACCTATTTTTCCCATCAGTTAGCTAGTGACAAAATATTCATGCAATAGACTATATATGATTATAGGTTTTTCTATTAAGAGTAGAAATTCATACCAAATACAAAGTGTGTTGTACACACTCAGGTACGTATTATCCTTTTAATCTAGCAATTGCATTACTAGAATAAAATGGGGTCATTTGTAGATAATAAATTTTGGTATTCAATACTTGACAATGACAAGCTTGACACACATTTACCCCGCATGACTTGAGCACTCAAATAAGGTCATAATTTTCCATTATCTCATACTTGCATGTATCCCTATTTATTTTAAGCCAACAAAATATTATGCACAAACATCTCCATACTCCAAATCAATGCACCTATACATAGGTTAGCTCTGTCAATCCTAGTCAGTCGATACTGACTAATTTGCTTTAAACTAACCCACTCCTAGAAATAACTATTTTTAAAATAAAACCCATTTTTAAGGCCATCCCATCAATCCATCATGTCAATGACATGAAAAATCATTCAATTAGATCTATTTATAAACAAATAAATGTCTCATTCAAAATGGACTATGCACTTATTTGATATACATTTATATATTATAGCACATTGAAAAATCTACCCCATTCTTCCTAAATTTTAAACCTATCACTAGGATCAGTCATAAGACAAATCTAAATCACTTAAAATATAATTCAAATCAATCATTGTTACGTATCAAATCTAATCATTAGCTACATACAAAAAGTGAAAGAGTACATTTACATAATCACACTAGGTGGGAAAATTATGTATGGCTCAATTTCCCTCTTTAGAGTATTAGATATGCAATTAATGGTCAATCATCAGATGGAAGTAATTGTATTCAACTCAGTGTATTGTACTTTTCACCATTTTTATAGGTTTTATCCCTCACATGCACACTTAGGGTTTCAAGGAAAAGGAGGTTGATTTGTGGAGCTACATACATCATCAAGTTTTGGGATCACAGGAACAAAGAAAACACAAATAAACAAGTGATTTTATAATCATTATTCCTTATTTCCTTATAAATTAGTATCAACTAGTGATATTGACCCAATTTGTCAAAACCAACCTAGCACAGGCAAAGAATTATTTTTAGAACTGAATAAACCACATGCTTATTTTATAGTGATTTTCACATTTATAATATAGTTTTAATTAAAATTCAACCAAAAAAGCTAAATATTCATCTCTTTGTATTGTAGACACCTAAAACTAGCCACAACTGGCTTCCAACTAGACTTTAGACCAATTCCTATCAACCATTGTAAATTAAGCCTAAGAATCATTAAATGTCCTAAATTTACTTGTGCATCATTCATCAAATATCAAAATCACATTGAGGCACCCCTAATTGGGGTATTTTATTATATGTAATAATAACCTCTCTCAAATTCATCCCTAATCACCTTGCGACATCACAACTATCAATTTGGCTTATGAACCTATTAAGTGGGGCACTTGCACACTTAAATCAAATCTTGAAAGAGATAAAAGGCTAATCAAAATCAATTAATAAGTTAAAAAAGATGAAATGCCTATTTTAATTATCTATTTACAATTAATGAATATCTAAAAAGGGAAATTCAAAAATTCAAAATATCCTAGCCTTTCATCATTGCCTTTATGAGTTGTCAAGATCTTTGAAAATATCCTAAAATATCTAATTTGAGAGCCTTTATTATTTGTAAAGCTCTTTGAAAATATCTTAAAATATCTAATTTGAGAGTCATGCCTAGTAATTTTAAATCATAATTACTTGACAACTATTAACTCTATTGGAGTTAGTTTTAACTCACCAATGGTTACTTTGAACCCATTGTAAGCCTAAACTCAACCTTGACTCACCTTGGGTGAAAGTTAATTCCTAAGGCTATAAATACAAGGACATACATCTTCATTTATAAGCTTGGATATTGTAGAGTTATTGTGCAAGATTTGTTCTATGAAACTCATGCAAGTAGCATTAGCATGCCCAAATCTTAAGCCAAGCAAACTCCATTGTCAAAGACTTCTTGATGCACAAGCTGATCGGGCTATTCAACAAAACCATTTGGAGATCCCAAAGAAGGTAAAAGAGTTTTGTCTTTTATGTTTTTATTGTGCTTTCATTTAGTTTTGTTACTAAACTCTCCCTAGTATCTAGGCTAGAGGTGTTAGGATTTAGTGTGTTCATTTCATTTTTTTTATGAGACTAACACAAGACTAACCTCCCCTCTATGTCAAATTCCTAGTTCACATGTTGGCATGCCCGATGGGACACAAGCATCCCATATAACCAAGGAGATGATATAATATATTTAGTTTTGATAATGGATGCTTTAAAATATTTAAAATTCAAGTGTTAACTTTGTTTTTCATGTATTTCTATTTTTAGAAAAACATAGGTTGCACGGGGATCAACATTGATTCTCCAAGACCGACATCAATTACCAAACAGAGACCAACATCAAACTTCTAAGACTGGAGTTGATTTAGTGAATTAGCCATAGTCTCTATATAAAAAGTAGAGAACAATATAAACATGATTAACATAGGTTTTTTTTGAATTTTTTGGATTTTATTGTGTCTAAAAATCTACATATTCTTTGTCTACCCATTTCCTTATATGATCTAGTGGTAATTGTTAGTTTTAAGCTCATTTTACTAATAATCTTTTTGTGAAAAAACATATTGTGTTTTTTTGTGTGTTTTTGTAGGAATTGACATCAATCTCTATCGCCCGACATTGATTTCTATGGACCAAGATTAGTCCCTATGTGGATTGACCAGCGTCGATCTCTATGGACCAACATCAATCCTTGCATGGATTGACATCGATCTTTATAAGACATAAAAATAGAAAAACTTGATATTTCATTTCAAAATATTATTTTCTCACTTGATTTTGGGCTTATAATTAGTCAACCCCTCTAACAAATTGTAGGTCCTAAGGTGGAAAAATTAAAGTTTGAACATGACTAAATCTTGCACACTTTGTCTTTGGTGCTTAAAATGAACTTAGTTATTTTCATGCCTTAGTTATTTTTGAAGTTTTTTGAAAATTTTTTAAACAACTAATGGTAAAGGGCTCAAATTTCATAACATACTTTGTTTTGGTACACTAAAATAAACTTTCACACTTAGTTACATGCTCCTAAGAATTGTTTGTTTTAAGCTTATTTATTGAAAGTTGTTTGTTTGAGCAAACCAAGTGATGCGTGTATGCTCTTCCCCAATCCCTTTTACAGAACTTGGGTGACCAAAAGTGCTCATTATTTATTTTTGTTGATTTAATCCAAAAGTGTGAAAATAAATTTGCTAAGGCCCTCCCCAAATCCATATGGTTTGGATGACCCCAAAACAACCATAAAGTCTTTTCAATTACCTTTATTTTTCATGCATTTTAACTTGTGAGTGGGAGTTCATCACCTCCACACAGGTTCTTTAGGGGATCATTGACTTAGGAATTCATTTTTCCGTATCATTTCAACCCCACTCTATAGTGGGGTGTATAAATTATGCTATTCAATCACTAAGATGGTAGTTTGAGTGGTTAAACTATATTCATTAGCAACTGTTGCCCTTGAAATGTATGATCAACTCAAACATCACACTACATTGAGAAAGCAATAGATGTAGTGGTTGTGAAAAGGATAATACATTTTCATAATAATTTGGTTGATGTAGATCTAATTGATGTGGGTATCTCTTATGTTATCCACACTTAGGACTATCTATAAATAAGCAAAAATTGATAAATTAGAACAACCCCACTTATCATGGACATATTGTTGATGCAGTGTGAGTAGCTCAAAGTTTAATGTTGTATTAAAAACTCTTGAGAGAATAGGGGCCTAAAAACCCTATTTTTCATGCACTTTTACTTTTTGTATTAACAATTAAAATCCTCTAAAGAGCAAGTATATTGATAAAATACAGTATTATGCAACCTTGTCAGTTTTAAGATTTAGGATGTTACACTTAGGTGATTATGTCATTTTTATCCTTTCTTGCATGGTTTTAAGTCAAACTATTTATTTTTGTCTATTTTACCACATCAGAATGAGACTTGTTTATACATCACTCCTTTTTTTGAGGAGGCATTACACCACCCTTTTGACATCATGCATATGTCTTAGTTTTTTTAATCAAACCTTTGAGTGCATTTGTCATTTGATTTAAAAGGGTGTCATTACACTACCCAATTCATTTTGAATCTTGTGACTTAGAGTCTTGAAACAAACCATTGATCATATATTTAGATGATGATAACATCATTACATTGCTTGAATCATTTCAAAGACTTGCTTTCCATGTGTCCAATTTCCATTTTTGAAACCAAAACTGTGTGTGCCTTTTGGATCTATACCTAGTGTCATTATGTTGTTTGTTCTTGTCTAGCTTGTTGTTTGTTTAAAGAATCTTAAATTTATAAATTGAGTTTTTTATTAGCCTTGACAATTTAAAATCAAAATATTGATTGATTTTTTCCTATGCCTTGTTTAATTTTGGCCTAAACATCGATCTTTCACTTTTGGGTTATGCACCTTAGGTTAATTCTTTATTAAATTTGAAAACTATTGTTTGTGCCTAGATTTGGAGAAGTAGTTTACCTTCCATGTGCTTAGAGTTTCATGCCTTATACCAATTGACCAAGTTCATGATTAAATATGAATGCCTATTTTATACCAAATTGTTTCAATTTTTTTAGATTAAAATCTCATACCTTATTTTGTTTAAATTCTAGCTTTTGTGCCTTTTCTAAAAGACCTAGCATATGCCTATTTTGAGCCTAGCTTTTGTGCCTTCTCTGAAAGACCTAAAAACTTTTGTTTTATTTAGATTAGACTTTTTTGAAACACTTTGTACCTAGAGTTTGTCATTCTAATTTTTATTCACCTACTTGACCTTTTTGTGTAATACATTTGATGTTAAATATTTGATGTTAGACTATTTTATACCAAGTTTTTAACATAGACCTTTTGAAGATACAGCTCCATTCCTTTGACCAAGTTAGACCAAGTTTGAATAATTTTTCTTTTAGATATTGATTTGAATATGTTTCACTATACTCATATTGGAGCCATGTACAATCCAGTATATGACAATGTGGTTGCACAAGAAGACTTTGTTCAAGACCCTTATGGTGATGATGTATTTTGTGAGATGAATACTTATCCTCCTTACAACACTCAATCTAGGGAAAAAATAAAATATCCTCTAGCTCACTATTTGGTTAACATGCCTCCATACTTAGATTAGGACCAAAACCAAACATTATAGTACTTAGCTAGCATACCATTAGTTGTGGACCAAGTTCAACAACAACTATATTATGTTATGATACCATCAACATATGATCCCTATTTATTTGATCGTTACTTGCTTTCAAACAAGGATGAAGTTTTAATCAGAGCCACAGAGGTAGGGGCCAAGTTTCCAGCAAACTTCCCCCGTAAAAACTTGCCTAGTCTAGTTAGAGTGCCTTTAACTATGCCTTTCAACCAAACCATTGAACAAGCTTCTTCTAGAAATCCTCAAGCACTCATGTCGATAATATACCAAGACCCACATATGTTTTTCATAGGAAAGGGCCTCATGGAGGAAAAAATTATACATATGTAGATAGCATACCAAACCTATTAAAACTTAATACATAATTTCAATGACATGACCATGTCAAATGTTCCACTTATCGAGTTAGATCCTTAAATAGTATTATTGATCGAATTGATAGGCCATGATAATTCAGGTATAGACCCATTCATGTAAATAAATTTAGTTAGATACATGTTCAATGCCCCATTTATCAAAGTGTCTACTACTTATATGCAAACAAATGTGCAAATCATAGTGGATAAGACATAAGTGTCATCCAATCTAGGCCAAAGTGGTTTGACTGCACAATAGCTAGTCCACAACAAGTACCTTTAGTAAACACCATAAGTGGTTCACAATAGTAAGGGATAAGAGCTTCTTCCTCCCAACTATTACAAGCTACCTCTAATCCTCAACTATTTTCTTCTTTAAGAATGCAACCACGAAGATTAAGTAGTCAAATGCCAACTAGTGCCTTGCCTTAATAAAATGTGATGAATGTTACTCCACCTCAATAGGTCATGACTAATGTTTCACAATAATAGGCATAATTTAATATACCAATGTAGCAAAGAAAAATATTCTACCACCTCAATAGGGGGAAACCAACATTACACCTCATTAGGTAGTGACTAGTACACCTCAATAACTTCACACCAACATCCCTTCACAATCACAAACATTGTCTAATCAATAACATATGTTTTTCAGTCAACAACAAATTTGGAACCTCCAGTAGGCATCTACTTCCTAATAAGTGTTCATGAAACCAAGAGGTTACACTACTCCATAAGTACTAATTAGGTAGTAATTACCTTTTATTCTAAATGTGTCATAGATCTAAAGATAGGGCCTTACTTCACAACAAGTTCCCCTTAATCAACCAGATTGACTAGTCAGTAGCAAGTCCCTATTCAACCACAACAGGCATATTAATTCACACAAAGCCATATCCTTCCATCCCAACCACATTTCCCATAAAACTAAGCCTATATACTAAATCCAAATTAGAATATCACACCAAAAAAATTCTAATAAACACATCCTAATCTATGAATATAGAGTCCTGGTCAATTCCCTAACTAAACCAACATTTCACAGCAAACCATGCCTCCACTATATACCAGTCAAAATAATCCAATTTTGACCACCTAGCCTCCACTATATACCAATCAAAATAATCTAATTTTGACCACCTAGCCTCCACCTCAGGCCAATGTTCCATCCATTTTCTTGGCACAAAAATTGTAGCAAATAAAGGATGCAATTATTACCATCCAAGCCAGGAAACAGACCAAGAAGTTTAAGTTGGATGATGTGTTTTCCTACCCATTCAACATGGAATATCTACAAATACCATTTCCACTAAGGTATTAACCACCTAAGTTTGACAAATATAAGGGTAAAGGAGACCCTAAGGCCCATTTAACCAATTTTTTTGTTACTTTCTAATCAGTGGCTTATAGTGACATATGCATCCTAATTTTGTTTCCTCAAAGTCTTGTAGGAAAATATTTGGAATGGTTCTTTAAATTTATAAATAACTTAGCATCTAATTTTGATGACCTTTCAAACAAGTTTGTGTAGCATTTCTCCTACAATATGAGTTATCTACAGTGATGGAGAGCACTTACTAGCCATTTCACCCATAGTTTACTAGATTAGTTGTGTTTACCAAAAATTTACATAGCAAGATATCTTACCATCTAGATCTGCAATGTAAACACACTTTCAAGAAGATCATCAGCAAAGGTTTATTAATCAAAAAGGCCCTTATTAACAAAGGGATTATAAAACTCACCTCGTCAAATCAAAACCAAGGAAATGGCCAAAATCAAAACCAAGTCCAAGTCCAAGTGCAAGCATCAACACTAGCTCAGGGTAGTAATTATCAAAAATCCAATCAGTTTAATTGTAAAAAGAATGTTATTGGAAATGGAGTAACTGAGTTGTAATATGTTTAAATGATGAAAACACCATCTACTCAACCAACATAATAAATGCAAATTACTCCTCACCAACAACCTATATAGCAAGTGTAGCATTCATAGTAGCCTAAATTAGCTTAATAAGTGCAACAACCTTTGCATTTTAAAACCTCTCCTTCAAGGAGAATGTGCCTACTCATCGTGTCTTTAGTAACCTTAGAGAGTCTATTGAAGCCATGTTTTGCAAGTTAGCCACTGCTAATATGATTAGATGGTTAATTCCAAAGCATTATCTTGAGGGAATTCCTTATCCAGATTGGTATAGAGAGAATGAGTTTTGTGAATATCATTGAGTTAATGGACATAACCTACATCATTGTGTGTAAATCAAACATCTCATTCAAAATATGTTGGAGAATGGGGAGATAATATTGGATACTAAAACATTTATATCCAATCATAACTTGGGTATTTATCAAAACCCTTTTCCATAGCATAACAATAATAACAAATAGTAACATAACAATAATAACTATCAATAATAACAACAAAGGGTAGTGTAATAATAAAAATATTAGCATCAATAACAATAACATCAATCAAATGGATGAAACCAAGGCCATAATGATGTTGATACCCAACAAACTTATCATGAAATTATATATGACTACAAAAAATTTGTAGGTCATCATGTGAGAGGTTGCATTTCCACCATTACCATCAATCTAAGACCAAGTGCTAACCAAACAATATCACTGCTAACCAATTCCAATTAGCCAACCTATGCCATTGATCCTTCATTGACCTAGGACTGCATACAGGCATACCAACAAGCAAGGATTACTACTTTTAAACCTTATATTAAAAACTCAACATTATCCCATTACCACATATAAGTGCATCATCAACTAAGACTTATCTTATCTGGCCCCTCACCACCATCATTTACTAGAAACAACGGTCTTGTATTTAATCTTGAGTGTGCCATCATAACTTGATGGTCAAAGATTACCATTCTTGACCCATAGCCATTTATCACTACACCCATTCAACCCACTATTCTAGATAAAAACAAGCCATATACCACTATAAAGGAAAAGACATTTGATATTGTGGAATAACTTTAGAAGATGTTCACATAAATTTCCATTTTGAATTTGTTGCATATATCTACTATCCACAAAAACATCTTAATAGATTTTTTAGGCCAATCACATGTTCTAAATGACATAAGCCCAAACAAATTCCAAGCTTTGGTTGGACACATATCCCTAAGACAACAGTTAACCTTTGATCAAAGTGACATGTCATCCCTTGGTCCTCTTCATAATAATCTATTGTACATCAAAGTTGTCATAATGTGGCACAAAGTGAAACATGTCCTCATAGATAATGGAACAGGTCTAAATATTATGTCTTTGAAGCTCATCAAGCATCTTGGATATACAATAGCCAATCTCCATCCATAAATAATCATGATCAAATCCTATGATAATGAAGAATGAGAATCACAAGGCACCATAAGATTTTCAGTTATCATTTGGCCTTTGACCTTTGATACATTATGTCATGTTTTAGACCTAGATTTGTCATATAATTTGCTCTTGGGTAGACCTTAGATACATGAAATTCATGTCATCCCTTCAACATTACATCAGTGTCTCAAGTTCTCTCATTCTAGCATGGAGGTCAACATTCATGAATATTTTTAGCCCTATGAACATTGTAAACATTTGGAGGCTGAGTACAAAAGATATAACTACTATTTTGGCTTAGATCTAGTCTCCAAGAAGGACAAGGGGAAATAAATACTGGTTTATTTTCTAAATTCCAATTGCATAAACCCTTGTAGTCTTGATTCATCTTCCCATAATCCACCTCTTGAAAATTCTAATAATTTTACCATCATGGATAATGGCCCAGGAGATTATTTGACCCATGATACATTCCACATTTCTAAGCTTCCATAGAACTCCAAGTCTTATGGAAGACCTAAATCCAAGCCACCTTACATGGAATTGAAACCAAAATAAAAAGGTAAACTACATATTCTATCTCTTATTATTTTCACACCAGCCATAGGCCAAGAATAGGACCCACTTGAAATTAATGAATCATGGTTATATAATAACAAACAAGCCAATTGTTAAAAAAAATCCAAATACCCCATTCCTAATAGGATCATGGATAATAAATCTTATGAAGGAGGAGGACTCAATCTAAATTATTAGGGTGTACTTGTGCCAATCTCCATCACTCAATACAAAGGAACCTATGCTTTTGGATTTAAACCGCTTGGGGGTGACCCCATGTATTGTATTCATGTTCTAACACTAATGACTAGTGACAACGAAGTTGATAGTGAGATAGAGTTTGATCATATCCTTTACGAGGACTTGGATAATATCAATATATTTGACATCCATGTCATTTGTACCCTTACCCCAATTATTTACACTAATTCACTTCCTCTATATCACTGTCAACTTATATCCTGGGACCAATAAGAATCTACTATGCCTATAGATGAGTTTAAGAATGATGAGGCCTTTTACAATTTTCTAGGCCTAAGAGATAGTGTTTTTTTAGGATATCATAAATAATGGTTCTCAATTAAACTAGATCCTATAGCCTATTTTGGAGAAAAGGTGAACACCCTTAGCCACAAATAAATAAAACATTGAGGTCCCAAAGTGAAAATATCTTTGAGGCACTTTTGGACTAGGGTAAAAGTAAAGAGAAATTCTAGTCTTCTAGTGAAAACCTATTTTAGGCACCATTAGATGAGGGTGTTCAATCTTCCTCAAACATAGCTTAGGAGACCACCAATGATGAACTTGCCTATGGGGCTAATTTTAGTTTTGAAGATCAACATGCCTTTGACCATATCATTCAAGAGTTTCATATAGTGTTCATTACATGGCCATACTTACCATTGGGAAATTATAGTTCATCTTTGCCTAGGGGAACTTGAAGAGCTAGTTCAAATAGAGGACTTTACCATTGCAGGCCAATTACAATCATTGCCAACCATTCTAGAAGATGGTTTGACTCTTCTTGTAGAGGACACTAAAAAAGTCAACCTCAAGACTCTAAATGACCTAAAATGGATTAAATTAGGTGTGTTCCTCATTGAGGAGGAATGTGACATCTTTGTAGCCATTTTAAGTGAATTTGTTGGCATATTTGCTTGGGATTATTTAGGCATGCCAGGTTTAGACCATGCCTTAGTTTTACACCACCTTGTTATACATCTTGATGTCAAACCCATGAAGTAAAAACTATGCAAAATGCATTCTTATATTTTTTTATTAAAATAAATAGTTGTAAAAACTCTTAGAAACAAGATGTATTCAACCAATCGACTATTTAGAGTGGATCTCAAATGTTGTGCTAGTTATTAAGAAGGCAAAAGGAATTAGAATTTGCATTGATTTTAGAGATATAAATAAGTCCTACCCCAAGTATGACTTTCCTATACCAAACATTGACATGATAGTTCATTCCATAGTCGGATATGAAATTCTTTCACTTATGGATGGATTTTTAGCATACAACCAGATCAAGATTACACCAGAAGACCAACATAAAACAATGTTCACCACTCCATGGGGAATGTTTTGTTATCAAGTTATGATTTTTGGTATTAATAATGTTGGGGCCACATACCAAAGAGCCATGACCATCATATTTAATGATATGATGCATAGCATTGTTGAAGACTATGTCAATGACATATTGGGTAAATCAAAAACTAGGGTTAATCATCCAGCTACACTTAAAAATATATTTGCGAGACTACATGAATACAAGGTTAGACTCAATCCTAAGAAGTGTGTTTTTTAGTTACTTTAGGAAAATTTCTTAGCTTCATTATGTCTCATTAAGGCATTGAAGTCAATCCATCCAAAGTACAAGCCATTACTGAGATGCCACCACCTTCTAATTTGAAGCAACTTCACAATTTCTAGGGTAAGATCCAGTCTATCAGATGCTTCATTTCTCAATTGGCCAAAAAATTCCATCCATTTACATACTTAATGAAGAAGGGTGTCACATTTCATTGGGATAAAGAATGCCAGAAAGCTTTCCAACACCTGAAAGATTGTCTTGCTGATTCACCTATTTTATTACCACCTATGCCAAGAAATTCATTCATATTGTACCTATCATCCACATATAAATCCTTGGGGGCACTTGTAGATTAGCATGATGATAATGTAAAATAACATGTCATGTATTATCTAAGTTGTACACTAGTTGTATATAAACACAATTAGATGCCCATTAAAAAATCATTTTTAGCTATGGTCTTTGTAGCTTAGAAACTATGACATTACATGTTCAACAACAAAACCATAGTTATTTAAAAATTAGATCCACTTAATTATCTACTATCCAAGATATCTTTACAAGGTTGTACGGCTAAATGGATCATGCTTCTCATCAAGATTGAGATAGAATACATCAACCAGAAGGCTATAAAGAGATAAGTACTTACAAATTAGCTTGTTGAAGCTCCCCTTATAGATATAGAACCTCTAACTTTTTAGTTCCCAGATAAGTCCATTATGACCATCATTGAAATACCTCTTGAGGAGTAGCACTTGAAGTTTTATTTTGATGTATCATTCATAGTACATTGATCGGGGTCAGGCCTATTATTTATTACACCATAAGGGGATCTTATCCCTAAATCATTATGTATCAACTTTCCTTGTACCAATAACATGGCTAAATATGAAGCACTCATTTTATGGCTTTATCAGGTAGTATAATGAAATATTCAATATCTCAAGTTTTATGGTTATTCGTAGCTAATCATTAATCAGGTTATAGACCACTTTCAGACCAAAGATGATAAGTTGGTGCCATATAATGCCATGATTGACACTCTCAAACAATAGATTGTCAATTTACAATTTGAACACAAACCAAGAGCTATTAATATAATAATGAATGTCATGTCCACCATTGGTTCTTTGATTTTCCACACAGATAAGGCAAGGGAATATCAATTCTTTGAACACAATCTTCTAGTGTCACCTTATGAACCTTCAACCATCATAATGATCTTTAATATTGTTGGTCCCATTTCTATATGATATTAAAACCTATTAACCTACCTACATGACCATATCATGCCACCTAACTTATCACATAAAAAATAAAAGGCCTTTACCCACCAAGACACATGATATACCTTACTTGGACCAACCCTTTATCATCATAGATTTGATGGAACTCTGATTTGTTATTTAAACTTGGTAGAATCAACATTAACATTATGGTAAGTTCATGAAGAATTATGTGGATCTCACACTAGCAAGGCCATCCTATCCAAAAACCTCCTATGTACCAACTATTATTGGCCAATTATGGATGAAGATGCAATTATTTAGTCAAAAGGTGTGACAAATGTCAAAGGCATGCCAATATAATTCATGCCCTAGCCAAGACTCTAAAACCAATGCTTACACCATGGTCATTTACTATAGGGGTCCTTGATCTCATTGGGAAGATAAACCCCACCTTATTTGATGGCCATAAACATATCCTTACTACTATCAAATATTTCACTAAGTGGGTTGAAGCTATACCCCTCACATGACTAGAAAAAAAAATTCCAAGTTCATCTTCAACCATCTCATTTGCTACTATGGTATCCCATCTGACATTATATTTGAGAAAGGTGGTTCATTCAAGATCAAGGATGTAAAATCAATGTGTGCCAAGTGTTAAGAATATCCTAATGTTAGTGCTCACATTTGTATATTTACTTAAGTTAAATTACTATTTACTGAATAGTATTTATTATATAGTAACTTAGTAGTTGGTTATTATTATTAGGTTATTAAATTATATTTTTTATAGAAACAACATATTATAGTTGTACCCACATCTCTATTTATGGGTTAGTTTTTTGTTTTCCTTCTTATTCTTTAAGAAGTTGGTAGACCATCTTGGTTATTTAATAGCCTATGTATTATTTGAGTATATGTAGAATACAAGATAGTTTTTTGTTATTTAATATTGTTTTTAGTATGTTATTAGATCAAATGTGTGTAGACTCTAATTAATACCCATCATCTAGTATCAAAGTGGGATATTTATGATGGAGGTTTTTTAAAAAAAGGAGAGGTGGTTTTAAATTCACTCCTATAGATGAGATAAGAATATATTTTTATTTTATCTTAGTTTTGTCCATGTATGCAAATGATTGAGTTACCTAAGTATTTTTGTTGTGTTTTCTTTGAGTGATTTACTCCTAGTTTGTTATTACCATAAAAAGTTTCAATAGATATGTTCGACTATGGATCCCACTTGGATGCTTAGTTTTCTATTTGGAATAACTCATAGGCAACTTCTACAGATTCTAGTTTACATCAATGATGTGTTTTACTCCATTACTAATCCATATTCCTATCAATAGATCTATTAATATTCATTTAATTAAATATGTGCATGATCTCCTAAAGAATCAACTACAAGAAGTTATCATTGTTAGACATAGTTAATCTAACCTGCACGTTTGGATCTCCTTTACCTATCAATTATGGGATGTATGCTATAAAGTTGGACATTGTACATTCATCATCAAATTAATTATAGTTTGAATGATGTCCTTTTAATACATGCAACCATTATTAGATATTCACTCAATATTTTCCCATCTTCTGCTCGATAACGTCTTTCATTCATGTTATCCTATTTTCTATGCATGTTACTATATATCCTAGAGATTCATATTGTATTTGATGGATCACCTATGTTCTTGCATACACGTACTAATGTATGTCATTTCATGATCACCATTTTTATATGTTCAGCGTATTTCCTGTACATGCAAATCATTAGTACCCATTCACATCACCTACCTTAGATCTGGTCATGTTCTTGCATTATCAAATTATTGCATAGTCATTTATCAATACGTGTATGTGTAAATTTTATTTACTTCATCAATAACTTAGTACACATGTAATTCATTCCATATGGTTGTGTACCATGCCCCAAATCCATGTTGTCTGACAATATCCCTAGAAGGAGCAAACAAAATTAGTTCTAGAAAATTTATTCATCCTTGTCATACAGTATCATGGACCTATCAAATTTAATTGTGGTATATTATGAGAATTTTGTGGAAGATTTGGAGGAGAGTGTGTATAATTTGGTGGAAAGCATCGACTATGAGAGTGTTATCACATGGTATATCATATCCAACAAGACTAAGCATTCCATTCTCCACATCTTTGCATCCATATATGAATAACCGTTCATGCAAAACAAATAACTCAACTTCCTTTCCTCATAGCAGTCCCATCCACATGTCATTGATTATAAGTATGTCATAAATAATTTCGATCAAGTCATCCAAGTTTTATAGTTAGTCATTTATATCAAAAGTTTTTTTTTTAGATTACTGTATTAGGTGTATGTATTATTTGGTTTAGATCTATTTTTATTTTAAGAGATTTTATGGTTAGGTAAAGCCTAAAGTTAAGGGTTATTAATGGTGTTTAGTTATTTTATGTCATTAGGTATTTAGAATTAGAGTATTAGCATTTGGATACTTTATTATTATTTAAATGTTAATTTTAAATATTGGTTTTGATAGTCTTTATTGTTGTCAAAGTCAAGTTATTTAAAAATTAATTTTCCTTCACTACTTTTTAAAATATTCAAGTTGTCGATATTATAAAAAAAATAAAAAGTTCATTATGTCATTATTCATAGGTTTCAAAAATCTAAAAATTCCAAAAATAAAGTCATCCATGTCCAAATCTGTCATTGTAAAGGATGTAGTCTCAGTTTAAACTGACATCCAAAATGTCAAGAGTCAAGACGATAAAATTTGCAAAAATCTTGAAGCAGGGTATGATATAGACACTAAAACTGATCGAGTTTGACTTAAAAACTATCAATGTTTGACTACACATGAATACATCAAGCACTTGCAAATAAAATAAGTAGCTTCATTAACTAGAGGATGGAGGAAATAGAGGCTAAATATTTTAGAGCCTCTTTTCAGTCACCAATGACGGGGCCCAAATGATTTGGTGACATATTTTGTGTGGTGTGCTTTTCATATTTTTCCATTGTGTGTGTGCAAATAAAAATAGAAGTACATTTATGTTCAAGTATTGAAAAAAGTGAGATTTCTTTTATGTATTTCCCCTTGAGGTAAAAAATAGTGATGAGGACTAAAAGAATGTTGTAGCATTATGTAGGTTGTTGGTTAACCTATAAAACCTTCTGGATGTTTTTGGTTGTTGGTTGACCAAATGTAAAACCATCCTTTGTTTTTAGGTTGGTGGTAAACTGAGTGTAAAACTATCTATTATTTATAGTTTGGTGGTAAACCGAGTGTAAAACTATCTAATGTTTGTAGGTTGGTGGTTATCCAAGTGAAAAACTATTATTTGAGTTTGGTGAGAGTTGCAACATTAGATAATGTCTTCCCCATGCTCGCACTAAGGGGGGAATGTTAGGAATAGCCTAACATTAGCTCTCACATTTGTATATTTATTGTAAGTTAAATTACTATTTATTGAATAGTATTTACCGTATGGTAAGTAGTTGGTTATTATTATTAGTTTTGTAAAATTATTGTTTATAGAAATAATATATTCTAGTTGTACATGTATCTCTATTAATGGATTAGTTATTTTTTCCTTCCTATTCTTTAGGAAGTTGGTAAACAATATTATCTATTTAATAGCCTATGTATTATTCTATTATATGTAGAATACAAGATAGTTTTTTATTATTGAATATTTTTTTCAATATGTTATTGGATTAATTATGTGCAAACTTTGATTAATCCCATTATCAAGTATAACATTACTCAACATTTTTATACTGCCTATTACTCACAAAGTAATGTCCAAGTAGAAGCATCCAATAAATCCATTATCAACATTCTTAAAAATATTTTCAATGATGTCAACTATGATTGGCACCTCTAAATCTCCCACACCCTCTAGACATACCGCACCAATTACCGTACCCCAACTGGAGCCACTTCATATTCCCTAGTTTATGGCATTGAGGCCATTCTTCTTATTGAGGTCAAGTTACCTTATTTGTGAATTTATTATCTTGGATGGTGAATATTATTGAGTAGCTCACCTGTAAGAGGTAGAACTACATAATGATAAACACATGGCCATAGTCAATAATCTTTAGGCATACCATAAATGACTATGTGGTCACTACAACTGGTGGGTCAAACATAAATAATTTGAAAGTTTGTGATCTTATTCTTAAATAAAACCAATAGAATACCATGTCATAGAAGAATCACAAGGGTAAGTTCAAACCCAACTAGATGGGCCCATACA
Organism: Torreya grandis; assembly: GCA_037957365.1. Taxonomy (NCBI): domain Eukaryota; kingdom Viridiplantae; phylum Streptophyta; class Pinopsida; order Cupressales; family Taxaceae; genus Torreya; species Torreya grandis. The sequence continues at coordinate 2,905,443 of JARHVA010001556.1, read as the reverse complement.
TCATTAATGTAAATTATGTCTCTGAAACATACAAGCTCACTACACCAGATGGGGATGAACTTGATGAGCTGATAAACATTATATATCTCAAGCATTACTTAGCTTAAGATACTTGAAGTATTATTTATGAGGCTCATTTACATTATAATATAATATTGACATTATTATATACCATTCTACCATACCTTTCCCTATTGACCAAGTTGTTTTTACCCTCCTTACCCAACCCCTTTGACCTTAGTTTCGTTCCATTGGTTCTTCGAGCACTTTTAGCAACAAGATTCTATTCATGTTTTTGTATTTGATTCGACATTTTAGATATCAACTATTTTTGGAGTAATATGATAGTGGTTTGGTAGTTGCACCCTTCATTCCTTGTTTTGTTCCATTCATGTACTACTGATTATAATCACCTTTAGGTAAATTGAACTACCACCATCATGCTACTAGTTATAATTGCCTATAGGAAAATTAATATCATTAACCTATGTCATTATTTCCTAATTATAACTACCTACAATAAAATTAGGAACAACCCCTTTATCATTCCTTAAAGTACCATCTTATCATTCTTATGTCATATTGTGCCATTTGCCTCATTTACCTTGTTTATGAATTTGTTGATACCTAGTTAGATTCCTCTAATATAAGGATGAACTATAGTGAATAAAGGTCCTATCTTAGGACTATGTATGTAACACTCAATTCTCATTAAGGTCATCTTAGTCACCCTCATCCTACACTCTCACCATTTTACAAGTAATCTTAAGTTTCAATGCTCTCTCCATTTTACGAGTTTGATCTTTCAATATCTCGTAATTCATGATAGATTTGAGATACTTAGAAAAATTTTAAAATATTTGAAAATGATCTAAAAAATCCTAAACATCAACCACTTTTTTGCCTTGAGGATTTTTAGAACCCTAGCTATTTCACAAGACACCACTTGTCATTTAGTTTTCCCATCTTTATTTGACATCAACCTTATACTCTCTCCATTATATGAGTGCCTATTTTGTGCATTATGTATTAAACTCTGATACATTAATGACTGCTAGGATTCATCCCATGCTCTCATTATTTTGTGAGTTCATTCCCATATTTCTTCTACAACATTCATTATGTTTTCCTTCTCATCATTTTTCTTCTATCCCATATCCTGTGAGAACTACATTTAGCCTAAAGTTTTTGTTGGAGATTACATCCATGGAACTATGTAGGTAGCATCCACTTACCTAGTGCATCTAAATTTAGTTTGGCTACCCCTTTATTTTCTTCTATTCCCCCATTTTATTTATTTATTTATTTGTCTCCTATCACCTAGGGGAAATGATCATCATCTTGTTTATCCTCTATTTGTGTTAACATTGTACTTAACTATTTTTTTTTTCATTTTATTCTCTTTTTTTCTTTCTTTCTTTTCTTGGTGTTTTGTTTGTTTGTTTATTTGATTTCATTTTTGTGCCTTGATTCAATATTTGTACATTCATTGGGTTATTCCTTACGCATTGTTCTTGAATCCATATATATTTATTTACTAACATTGTCATCTTAGTTTTTATCATTAGTGCATTGTTTTCAATTGCATATTAGATCATGTGTCAATTCTTATGCATATTTTGGATAATTTATCATGATTTTCTATCATGATACATAGAATCATGTGTTACATCAAACCTCAGCTCAAGAAGTCTTACAATCAATATGGCTATGATACTACTCCTTAACACCTAAAAAAATCCTGATCTAATCCACATCATTCCCAAATACAAAGTAATTAAATCCTAAAATAATTTTAACCCTTGATAGTTCAGACTTGCATCTTCATTCTAACAGGTATCCTAAATTCATCTTTCTCCTTTGTACCGGCTTACTCTTACTCCCTGACTATGGATTCTTTTTGTAAGCCCCATTATCTGATTTACCATCATACTCCCATCATTCAGTCAATGATCATAACTACCTCTAGGCAAATCATTTTATTTTTTCCCATTTATACTACTAATGATTCTAATCACCTTTGTGCAAATCGTTGTGTATCATTCCACCCAGCCAATGATTATAACTACCTATGGGCAAATCATTGTGTTTCAATATATCTAGAGGCTAATGATTATAACTACCTTTGGGAAAATAATTATCTTTCTTATACCCAATTAAGGCATGTTTTCATTGTGATAATGCTTATAACCACCTTTGGGAAAATCATTATCTCTATGCACCCAACTGGGGCATGTTTTTATCCTACCAATGATTATAACTACCTATGAGCAAATCATTGTTTTCCCTTTCATGACTATAACTACCTTTAGGCAATTCATTCTCTTGTTACCCTAATCCTTTTTTTAATTATTATAATCATCTTTGGGAAAATCATTACCTTTTTTATCCCACCTATACCAATGATTATAACTACCTGTGGGAAAATCATCTTACTTCTCTGCCTAATTGGGGCAGCTCTATATGCCACTAATTATAACCATCTATGGGCAAATGAGTATTTTTCACCCCATTTTATCTTTTTATACCTATCATTTCCTCCTTTTGAGGGACCGATCGCTAACCCCTTTTGTTACTTACTCCCTCAAGGGTGCATCTATAGTTCATCCATTGTCATTAAATTTATACTCATACAGGACCTTTTCATTATTTGATAAGATGTTACTGTTCATATAGCTTATAACATCTTCCCAAATAGGGGAAAATTATAGACACCTAAAAGTAGCCACAAATGGCTTCCAACTGGACTTCAAACCAATTCTTACCAATCATTACAAATTAAACCTAATAACCACTAAACATCCCAAATTTTCTTGTGCATCATTCATCAAATCTCATAATCATGTTGAGGCATCCTTAATTAGTGTATTCTATCATATGAAACAATAACCTCTCAAAAATTCATCCCTAATCACCTTGTGGCATCACAACTATCAATAGTACTTGTACACTTAAATCAAATCTTGAAATAGCTAAAAGACTAATCAAAATCAATTAATAATTTAAACAAGATTAAATGCCTACTTGAATTATCCATTTTTAATTAATGAATATCTAGAAAATGAAATTCTAAAATTCTAAATATCTTAGCCTTTCATCATTGCCTTTATGAGTTGTCAAGCTCTTTGAAAATATCCTAAAATATCTAATTTAAGAGTCATGCCTAGTAATTGCAAATCATATTTACTTGAAAATTATTAACTCTACTAGAGTTAGTTTTAACTCACCACGGGTTATTTTGAACCCATTCCAAGCCTAAACTCAACCTTGAATCACCTTGGGTGAGAGTTAATTCCTAAGATTATAAATACAAGGCCATACCTCTTCATTTCTAAGTTTTGATATTATAGAGTTATTAAGTAGGATTTGCTCCATGAGACTCATGAAAGGAGTGTTACCATGCTCAAATCTTAAGCCAAGCAACATCAAAGCCAAAGTGCCAAGGAGAGAAGGAGCCAAGAAACCTCTATTGTTAAACACTTTTTGATGCACAATCTGAGCAAGCCATTCAATAAAGCCATTTGGAGATCCCAAAGAAGGTAAAAGAGTTGGTGTCTTTTATGTTTTTATTGTGCTTTCATTTAGTTTTGTTACTAAGCTCTCCCTAGTGTTTAGGCCAAAGGTGTTAGGATTTGTGTGTTCATTTCATTTATTTTATGAGACTAACACAAGACTAACCTCCCCTCTATGTCAAATTCTTTGTTCACGTGTATTACTTACTATATTTAGCATATAGCACTTGTCCAATTAGAAGAATCAATATTGGTCTTTTACATTTAGATGTATACTTCAAACCCATATCTTAATATCTAAATTACTTTTCAAATTTTTATCTTAATAAGATTAATCTTGCCCATTTATCCAAATTAGGTGAAAAATAGAATGTTGTTATAATTATGGGTAGCCGTATTTGTTTTAAATATTTTATTAAGGAAAATAATATTTTTGATGATTTGATAATATAATATAGTTTTCCTATTACTGAAATCATAATTTTTGTGAGGACCCTAGTGGGTGATAAGTTCTAAAAAACTATCTTTTGATATAATTTTTCCTATTATTAAAAACATAATTTTTTTTGGGATCCTATAGGGTGATATATTCCAAAAAATAAAAAACATAACTATTGTTAAGAGTTGAGTGGGCACTAGATTCTTAAAAACTATATTTTTTATATAATTTTTTCTATTATTGAAACCACAATTATTGTTGGTATCCTAGCAAACACTATGTTCCAAAAAAATAAACTTTTTATATAATAGGTGTTGTTATTATTACAGGTAGCAGAGGGTTTAAGAAAATTATTGAATTTATAATGGTTACTTGGAGCCTAGCAAGTGCTAAGTTCCCAAAAATGGAAACTGTGCTTTTGTTTTACCTTATTTTCATTATGTGAACTTAAACAAGTATAAAAAATTTATGTTATTTATATTATATGAATTATAGAAATAATATACAAATCTAAATGTAAAAGGTAGAATGTAATTAAATAATTACACTCGATATAAATAGAAATTACCTAATGGATTTAGACACCCAGCATGTTTCTGCTTTGCACAGGTTTGAGATTGAATATAGGTGACTGAGGGTTGAAAATTGTATCAAGAGTCATTTAGATCAATAACTATGTGACTAGATATGCCTGGACAAAATTATTAATCTCTGGATTCTAACATCTGATATAAGATTCTAAAAATTTTTATTTTATCCTATGAGTTTGTACCTCATTGTTTTGGTATAGGTCATTATGTCTACTTGACATATTTTTTATATGAGATATCGAGTCCTCTCTTTATGCACAAATCTATAAACTTGTCTCCTTCTCCTTGAAAATCTATATTCACTTTCAACACTAGGTTTAGGATTTTAAAATGAGAAGAATGAAGGGTTGATTTGATCTCAACCACTCCTAAATGAATGGATGAGTGCGACATACATATCCAATACTTTGAAGATGGAATTAAAACTACATGAAGTTCCCCTAATTAGGTGTAGGTGTGTAATGGTGTTTCTTTGATAAATGCAACATGTAATCTAGATTTTGACATTAGTAAATGGAAACTTTGGCTTAACTTGAGTGCTTCAAAATTTGGATGGGACTTTTTCCTTGTGATTTATTTCTAAATTTGGATGTTTAGGGTAGTCCCTTTGAATGTGAAATTTTTATAATATGATTTCTTAACATTGCTAGATGATCCAATATGCTTAAACCTATTATGTATTTATAGATGGGACTCTTTGGGTACTTTCTCATGCCACTAACATGTGAAATGTGTATAACCTATAAAGATGGTTTTAATTTGAAAAATGTCCATTACTTGGTGCAAGGATGATCTATCAAAATTATACACTTATGTAATTTTTCAAGCATCTGAGTCTACCAAAAAAAATTGAAAGATAGGAATATTGATCTGATAATCTGGAGATAGTCTAAATATGATAATGAACATGTTAGGCATAAACTATGGAATTATTATAGGTGACTGATAGTAAATTGTGAAGATCAAACCCATAGAAATCATGTAAATGGAATATAAAGGTGTATAAGAGCTATATGTATACACACAAGTCATGTAAGGTGAAGTTAGATCAAGACTGACATTATGAAGTGTCTAATATAAGATTTTAATGTCTAAAAATGCCCCCTTTATATTCTAGTATTGAAATTAAATGTAATGCTAGAGTAAAAGGATAAAGAGATGTATTTGAGTGTGTAAAACACACTTTGTATTTTTGAGTATTCTCTAAGTGTGCATCTTGCTCCATGCAAACATATAATGAACATGTAGTAATAAATGTCCATATGTGAAATGAAAAATGAAAATGAAAATTTTGAAACTTAAAGAGCAAAAAGGGAACACTCAGTGGGTGAACCATGTTCTCCCTATGTTGATATTAGATATTTTGCTTCCTACTAAATCATTAGATAAATATGTTTCCTAATGAAATATTGGGAAAAGGGGGTTCCTTCTAAAGGATTTTTAGAACTATGTTTCATGATGAAACATTAGAGAACTAGGCTTCCTACTAAAGCATTTGGAGAATTATGTTTCCTACTAAAGCCTTTAATAATTGGGCTTCCTAATAAACCATTGGATAATTAGGGGAGATCATTCCCCCATGGAGAAATTAAAAATACAAGGGCCATAGTTGATAAAATAAATTCCTCAACCCTCGAAGAATAATACTAGGTACTTGAGGGTATAAAATCTCAAATGCATTACTCATTTAATTGATCTTGAACTTCAACATTAAATGGGAGCCTATGTTAGGCTCATAAATAAACCACTGCAATTGGACTTATTTATTCAATATGTCACCTTCAACACCATCAATTATATGCTCTTAAATATAAAGTTATAATAGTGTGTGTAAGATTAACTTTCATGCCCCATAATCTATTAAAATTGGTGCCCACATGATAAATAATATTATACATATATATATTATTTTTTCCAAATATAAAAAATATAAAAACCTATAACTTTTTTCTTATAAAAAATGTGTACATATACACTGCATAATATACAAACATCTGTCTCATAATCTAAACCAAAATGATAATCTAAACCAATCTAAACTTTATAAATCATGTCGCATATCCCAAAATTTCAATTTTATATAAATAGAGGCTTAAATATCTATGACAATCCAAAAAATATACTCCCCTTTTAGGCAAGGGATGTAGCCTATCAATTAATCATATCAAAAGAAAATAGTTAACTACATCATGTTATATATAAAGATGTAATTATTTATAAGCATGTGCTAACATGTGGATAATATGTCATCACCATAATGAATATGTCATAAAATCATATATGAAATATGTAGTGTAAGTCATACCAGTGTCATGTCAAGATAGATATATAAGTTAGGCACATAATAGTAACCATCATTAATATAAGTACTAAATAAGAACTATGCAATAAGGTGCATGATATGGATAATGGAAACACACATAAATAGGGAGGTGTGTCATATGGATCATGTCACCACAAACTCAACAAAATTATCAAAAAAAAATAGATTTATCCACTCATAAACATAAAATTTCATGGCCATGACACAATAGAATCACATGAAATAGCATTCAATGTCATACAAGGCTAAGGGCCACACACTATGGATAAAAAAATGTCACACAAGGATAATATAATGTCACACAAGGCTAAGGCCCCAAATAAAAAATCATGTAATGAAAACTCGATCAAGCAAAAAGTAGTAAAAGAAGGCGAGGGCACAAAGAAAGAGTCATGTAATGAAAAATCAATCAAGCAAAGCAATAAGAAAAGGTGAGGGGCCAAATAAAGAGGCATATAATTATAAACTCAATAAAAAAATGTCATTTAGTAAAGCATGCATAATCAATTATTAGCCTATATATAATTAAATATCAATAATGAAGCATCAAATAAGTTAAACTAGTCTACACTATCAATATATGTTAATGTCACAAAAAATAAAGTGACATATCCATCAAATGTATCACTATAAATATTATAAGTAAAAAAAATACATATATAAGAAATAAATGTATATCAACATGATAAATTAAAAGCTCATAGAAATATATAACTTATAACAATGTAACTAAAAGGATTGAGATGCCCCCAGCATTAGCATGGCCCTTGGGTATAGGAATGTCTTGCAACTATGCATTCATATATCATGTAAAACTTGTATGTCCTATATTGCACTCATATATACCATTAAATGCATGTTCCTATGAAATAGGATATGTAATCTACAAAACGTGTGATAAGTAACATAAAAGAATAATTGAAACTAGTAAACATGTCATGCTTAGGTTTTGAATTTTTTATTTTTGGAATTTTAATTTATTTTATAATTTTTAAATATTTTGAACACGTGGTACAATAAAGGAAATCCTAATTACAAGAATGTAAAATAGAATAATTTTACGGATCCAAATAATTCATAATACATATCTAAGTCATAGTGTCCCTAAAATATAATAGCATGTCAATGTCAAACAAGTGAAGGAAATAAATATACTCTCATTGTAAATGTCTATCATAACACCATAGCTTAAAAGTATATGTGGAGATAAGAATAGGCATACTCCTGATTAGTAAGAATTAATGTATGTTCATGATATATGTAGCTATAAATATATGTGATCATGTAGGCTCAATGTAATCCATATCATATATAGGTAGTTTATACATAGGAGTGGTAAAGTAAATGTTATAAAGGATATGAACTAGAATGAGGTTGATAATAAGGATGCATCATTTTAAGATAACTTTATAGATCAAGATAAGCAATAAAAAATAAATGGTCAAGTGAAAACATCATAGTCATAATAAAGCAAGGGATACAATAATGATCAATTCAAGACTATATGAGCACGTCTGTCAACAATATTACAGTAGAGGAAATAATAAATCAAAGGAACATGAATAGTTTATGCACATTATATTATAGTAGGATAGTTAAGAGACCCTATTAATAGGCACACATATGTAGGCCCTAGATCATTCAAAATAGGCAGCTATTGATGTAGAATAAATTGATCTTCATGTACACTTCTAACACTAGACTTAGTTGCTTTATTTATGTTTTTTACCCATACTTTTGAATTATAATGTGATCTAGAAGAGGATCTTCTTCTAATGATAACTTTGATAAAGGCCTGAGGGACCATTGGCTCCTTTAAAAGAACACCTTAGGATATCTTTACCTTATCAAAATTTAGTAAAAGAAGAATATGGAGTCTTGATTTCCTATGGTCAATTGTACCAAATGCAGTAACTCATGTATTCATAATTTGTTCAATATTTTATCGTAATGCATAATAAAATTGTTATCTATGTGTCCATTGATATGTTGATAGTTGAAAAATGGTCTTGCCACCACTTATTAAAGGAGAAAAAAAGGGTGATAATAATTAGGAGGTAGGTTAATTTATTTATTATCCTATTATGCCTATAAAATAGCACTTGGTTGATCTTTGAAACTATCAAACTTAATTGGTTACTTATTATGTGTAACAGGGGCACTCATATTAGCTTTTTCCTTGTAGATCATGTCCTCTGAATCTTGTATTTTATTACGTACCTTAATTATATTGTTATCTTCAAGATGTGATGGGCTTGGTGTATCTTAAATAATCATTAATTTCAATGTTATGGAATATTTCATATTCGAAATCTCCACATTATTCACTTAATTGTGCTCTAAGCCTTTATAGTATGAAATTTACAACTATTCTTGTGCCCAAGTTATGCTTAATTTTACAAAGGTTTGCCTTGATGATGTTTTAGAATATGGGATTCATGGTGTGAGATAAAATTACAAAAACTATTTATATTTTTATTATATTGATTATCTATAATTATTTCCTTTCTTTAGCCCTTTGTATATTTTTCTTGAATAGGAAACTTTGAATTATCAATGCTCTTTGTATTTGAATTATATCAATACTCTCTTGGACTAATAGGTGTAAACATATTATGATAAAATTACTCATTTAAATCAATATGATTCAAATTTATCTTTCCCAAATGATCATCTATATTTACTTATATACCATTATCATCAACATCACTATCATAATAATCTATGACTATGTAATTTGGGTTTTCTAAATTGATCAACAAGGGAAGATTTGGAATTGACTATTTTTACTCTACATTATCTTGTGATTCTTTATTCATTTCATAATTAATGGTCATAAATAGCTCATTTTAATTTAATATAATTTATTCTCCCATATCGTATCTATGATTTTTTTCAATTGGGATAGGTTGTGATGGAGGTAATATAGAATATTTCATAGATTATAAGTGTGCATTTCCCTCATTATTAGGTTGCATCATTTTACATTATTTTAAGTGGTCATAGTATACATGGCTATATACAAATATCCATCATGCATGGGTTTTATAATCCTATGTTTTTAATTTATATGGTATCATTTACATAACATGTATCCAAGGTCAACCCAAAATCAAATTATAACGTAGAAAATTAGGTATAACCTAAAATAAAGTAGACAATGTATTGGGTCCTATTATCGCATCCAAGGATATTTATCCAAATACCTAAGATGAAGTGTTAAAAATACTCTAAGGTTTTAAACTAATTTTTTAATACTATTTATATTGACACCCGATTGTTGTAATAAATATATGTTACAGTTATTCATTATTGGTCCATTATCTATCAATACACGTTTAACTCCATTACTTTTAATTTGTACCTAAATAAATAATGGAATGTTTTTATTTATTGAGTTTTTGGTAGATAAGCCTTCATTGCATTTGGGATATTTGTTCATGCAGTGCCTCATATAGGATGTCCTTGTAAACAAATGGTCTTTTTAATAATTCAAGGTTAAAAATATTAGCATGGATAGTTTTTAGTTGATCAATGATATCATACCATTTGGTTTGAGTGGATGGCCTCATAAGAGGTGGAAGGGGATGAAGAGGAACATGTTTACTACCTATATCATGCAATTCATGTTGGGGCACTCTACTTATTTTAGTAGTGACATGGTGGACCATGAAATCTAATATAATCCTAGGGTAAATAATAGGGGTGGGATGGTAGTTGGTACAACCTTGAGGTCTAGGGGAGGAGGAACAAAAAGAGTCATGAATTTCATTTGGCACCTAGTGGTAACAAGAGGAAACTCAAATAGAATATTTCAATAATATGAATTAAGAAAGGCTAAAGGTTGTTCATTTTTAATTTCAGCCTTCGAATTATTATACCAAGATTTTATCCATAGAATTACATATTCGTTACAAATTTTTCATAGTAAAGGAAAACAACATGTAATCATTACAATCATAGTTTGCATTAGAAAATAAAAAACTATGTATATCCATTATATCCATGTGTAATTTGTGAATGAGGGAAAAAAAAGAATAAAATCTAAAAATTATATTTGAATACAGAAATATAAAACCCTATAATGAAGGATGAAACCTTGAGGGAAACCTAGGGTTTTGCAATGTTTTAGAGAAAATGAGAGTTCACTAATATGTGTTTACTTATTTTCATCATGTTAACCTAAACAAGTAAAAAAAATTACACTATTCAAATTATATGAAGTTAATCAATAATACACAAATCTAAATGTAAAGGTAGAATGTGATTAAACAATTGCACTTGTTATGAATAAAAATAACTTAATGAATTTATATGATTAGTGAATTTCTATTAATTTCAAGTTTTATATTAAATTCAAGTGACTAAAGGGATGAAAATTGGATCAAGAGTCACTCAAATCAAGAAGTAGGTGTCTAGATGCACCTAGATAAAATTATCAGTCTCTAGACACTAACATCTGGCACAAGCATCTAAGATTTTTGATTATGTCATTTGAATTTATGCCTCACTATTTCATTATAAGTCATTTTACATGCTTTAAATATTTTTCTTGTGTGATATCAATTCCTCTTTATGCACTCCAGTCTATAAACTTGTTTCCTTCTCTTTCAATCCCTAGGTCCACTTTTGACGCTAGGTTTAGGCCTACAAAATGGGATTAACATTGGGTTGAGCTAACCTTAACCACTCCCCAATGAATATTTAATCATTTCTTACATATAAAATAATTATAAGAGGGAATTAAAACCACTTTTGATTCTCCTTGTTATGTGTATGTTTGAAATGGTGCTCCTTTAAAGAATGAAACCTATAATCTAGCTTCAACACTTGAAATATAGAAAATTTAGCATGGATTTAGTATTGTCTTGGATTAAATAATTTGTATTATTGGCTAGGACTTTCTCCTTGTGATTTATTGATAAATTTGGAAGCTTATGGGAATCCCTTTGAATGTGTAAATGTTAGAATAGGCTTGCTTAATAATTCTATATGATCCAGTAGGATTATACCTAATGTGTATTTATATGGGACTCTTTATGTACTTTTTCATTTCACTAACATGTAAAACATGTTTTTCAACCCCTAAAGATGATATGTATTTAAAAAATTATTAGGATGAGTGCATTATAATTAGACACCAGCAAAATTTTACAAACATTTGAGTCTGTCAGACTTGTCTAAAATACAAGAATACTAATCCAATGATTTAGAGATAGTATGATTATTACATAGACTAAGGAATTCATATAGGTAATTGATAGAAAATTAGGAAGATCATAACCATATAAATCATAAAGATAGAAGATAATGTTATCTAAGATCTATATGTGTACACACAATTCATGTAAGGTGAAGTTAAGTCAATACTAGCATCGCCAAGTATCTAATACAATAATTTAGTGTCTACAACTTCATATAATTTGAAAAAATGATATATAATTTGAAAAAATGATAAAATGTTTACTATTATGGAAAAAAAATTATAATTACTAAAAACATAATGGTTTTTGGAGCCTGGCAGATGTTAGGTTCTAAAACATTATCCTTTGATACAATGGATGTTTTATTGTAATTGTGGGTAGCAGAGGGCTCACTTGAATTATTGAATGCATAATGGTTTTTATATCATAGTGACTGCTAGGTTATTAAAAACCTAAAAACATGTTTTCTATAATTGAAAAAATGATATAATATTTCCTACTAGGTTCCAAAAAATTAGAAAACATGTATCTATTGTTGTAAATAATTTTGGTTGTTTGAACCCTAGCAAGCTCTAGGTTCGTAAACAAAAAATATATTTCTTAAAACATAATGGTTTTTTGGAGCCTAACAGGTTCTATATTTGCATAAATTATATTTTGACATGACATATATTATTAATTAATATTACAACATTGAGAAAGGAAAAATGTATACAATAACAACAATAAAACTAAAATGTGACACTAACAAAAATTGAAAATGGAAACCAATTTAATCAATTTTGGAATTATTGATGAGATGTGTTTTCATCGATATCTAAATCCATTTTCATTGATATATAAATCCATTTTATTCAATAGTGGAATCTATTTTTGTTTATATTAGAATCATTTTTGTCAATATCGGAATCCATTTTCATCGATATCAAAAGTTGATTTCTCTTGAATATTAGAATTAGAATTTAGTTATTTTGGGTTATGTTCCAAACTAGAATAAGTAAAAATTTCAATGAAATAGGGTTTAAATAAGAAAAAAATATAATTATAAAATAGCATATATATATATATATATATATATATATATATATATATATATATATATAACTTTAAAAAATATTAGTAAGCTCATCTATGTTTTATTTCCCCATGTGATGAGTCGCTTGCTGCTATTTTTGTACTCTCGCTTTATAACCCTTTATTTGGCTAATTTTCCTATCTTAATTATAATATTTGATTTAATACACACACACACACACACACACACACACACACTACATATCATTAATTTGTCTAACTAAGTTGTATCCCTATTAGTGTCCTCTACTAGTCATTTATCACAAATTCACTCCAAACATCTCTATCTATTTTGAGAGTTCAAATATTTATCCTCTCTAATCAATATTTTATTATTATTAAACCTAAAAATTATAGATATGAAAAATTATTAAAATAACATAACATTAAATATAAGTTTTGTATTTACACAAAAAACTACCGTAATATGCCTCTTTATTCTCGTAAACCATTTTGACAAAGATTTTTTAATTAATGTATTCTTCTAGTGGGTACTCTGAAAGTCATCCTGAATCATATCAACTAGATTTTTACATTTATCAACTATTATTTTATACCAGTGTAGATGGAAATATGAATATAAAAAATTTTGGGCTCATTCAACTATTATTTAATTAAAACACCTAAAATCAAAAAATATTGAATGTTAAATATATCATACTTAATCAGTCATGATATATTAAAATATAAATTAATTAAAAATAGCATAGACTAATAAAATTATAAAGTGAAATAAAATAAATTAAAATACTAAAATAAAATAAAAAAATAAATACTTACTTTCCCCAAACATCCATTAATATATTCATGTTGTCACTTACATACATCTCCCTTTTGAGTAAGTCTGATACTTAGTTTCTATAATCCTCATGAGTAAGACAATAAGGTCTATCATCATATGGCACTAGTAGTGGTGGCCCTGATTCATTGTCATTCTCCCTCATTAATGCATTAGGGAGTATATCATTGATGCTAGTTGGGGCAAACTCTTAACATGTGGGTTTTATAATTAATTTCTTGCAAGGAGGATAAGAGGTTCATCCACCTGATGATGATATACAATAAAATTATAGGACATTATAAACCATTTACTTAAAATCAATATAAATAACAAAATATGAATTTATACCTCTGTGCATGTGGTTCCCTTGTAACAAATAAAGGATGTCTACTCCTCCCAATGCCCTCATCCTCCTTTCATTAGATATGGGAAGTGGACCTATCATAATCAAGTTATATTTTAAAAATTTGATGAAAATAAATATTTTAATTATAAAATAAACTATAAATTTATACCTCCATTCAAGAAACTCCCTAGAAATAGATGAAGCATGTTTAATCCTCCCAACTCTCTCATCCTCCCATTAGTCTATATGAGAAGTACACCTATGATGTACAAGTTGTATTAGAATTGTTTAATGAAAATAAATATTTTTTTAATTAAAATAAATTTATAAATTTATACCTCTATGTCAAGTCTATAGATTTCAAGGGACATCTAATTGTACAAATGTGACAGTCTTTGTCATTTGGCACCCGTTGGTCCATATAGCTAGTAGACTTGTCATTATCAAGTTGTATAATTAGATTTTTTCAATAAGAACAAATATTTTTTAATTAAAAATAAATTATAAAATTTTACCTTTGTTGTGGTAACGTATAGGTTTAAAAAATTCTACTTCTAGAAGAGCATCGACATGGCTCATAAGCCTCATGAAATTCCTCCTTCATGTCACAATGTGACCAAGCATGAAATCTAGATCCAGCATAGATGATGGTATACAATGCCCTACTAATAATATTTGTAGGATGAAATTCCCTAATTTTAAAATTGCATCATATATAATATCCAAAAAACATGTGAATGTTATAAAATAATGTGGATGCATAAGAGATTACACCAAACTATCTATTTTTCAAGTTTGATATTTTACATTTTTCATTACATTTACAATGATTTTTCAAGATTCACACTACATGAATAGTGATATAAAACATGGAATGCACATGAGAGTACACCAAATAAAAAGAGGAATTACCCTAATCCTAAATTTTCATTATTTCCATGCTACACTAGGGTTTGATAGAATGTACATATATGAGTAAGTATTACATGATAATTGTTTAACAAAATTCCCTAGAGAAAAAAAATAGTTTATGGAATGCATTAATTTCAACGTATGCACAAAATTTGATATAACTTTCTTAAATATTTCTAAATACATTCCCATGCTTAGATGTCCTCTCATTGAATGTCATTGATGCAAAAAAATGCACAAATGGGTTTGATAGAAAAAAATTATAGGTATTTAAGCAAAGGCAATTTCTAAAATCTGTTCAGCTTGAAGGAAAAAAAATTCAACTAGGTTTTTCAATGGTCTTCTCTGAAAGATTTTTTTATAGTGTATTTCTTTTAAATAAATTTTACATTAAATAACTAGGGTTTTTTGTTGTCAATTTTCCAAGAATAACTAGGGTTTATTTCCTACAATTTATCTTAGGGTTTACATAGTTTATCCTAGGTTTATATAATTTATCCTAAGGTTTACATAATTTATCCTAGGGTTTGTACATTTTTTCCTATATTTTATATCTTAAGATTTCAACATTTCACTTCCTAGGGTTTATATAATTTTTAATCAAATTTAGGTAAAAATTTACATACCTCTAATCTAGTGTTTTACAGAGGCTCTAAATAGTCTTCTTCTTATGTTTGCACTAGAGGTCTCAGTTTTCCTCCATGACTATGTTAATATGCCATTATTTATTTTTACCCTCTCTTCTCTTTTTTTTCCCTTTCTCCTCTTCATTTCCTTTCCCTTTCTCGTTTCCCTTTCTCGTCTTCCTTTCTCTTTTATTTTCTCCTCCCATCACTGTTGAGAAATAAAATAATAAAGTGGGAGGGATTATAGGCCCTCCCACCTTTTAAAACAAATATAGTAGTCAATGTGATGCAAAAGTCATGAAAATTATGTGTCTTTTGTGTGACCTTTGCATCACCCCTTGGAATTTTTTTTAAAGTTTAATATGCCCATATGCATATTTTAATATAATATACTATAAAATATAATAAACATATTATCTATTAATTAAATATTATATTTATTAATAGAATATTATTATTATATTATATAAAATTATAATATTTATATTTATTTATAATTAAAATATTTAATAATTAAACTATTATAAAAATAATAATAATGTCAATAGGCATTCTACAATGGCAATATAGCTAGAGTGTAATGTAGTGAGTTATTCAAAATTATGATCAACATTGAATTTGATGTATAACTAATTGTCACAAGGCAATTTCAACCTTTAATTTGACATTCATTTTATTGTCACCTTGAAAAAAATTATTTGTGCTTGGAGAAGTCTACCAAAAATTGTAATATCTTGGCCATATGGTGGAGTTTGGAATCCCTTTTTCTAAAAATATTTTTCAACCTCGACACGGTGAAGCTAGATTAATGTTATTTGTCATCATCCATTGGTAAATTGGTAGAGAATGTAATAGAATTATTAATCAATATGGTGTGTGAAAAATCCAAGATAAGAACATTGAGATTAATATCTCTCAATGTATTTTGCATAGTTGTATTTAATATATTTTTACTGGTAATATTAAAAAATATATAATTATAAAAATAATAATAATATAAATTGACAATATTTTAAGTATAATTAAATGTCATATTTTTTTGGTATAACAAATGTTTTATAATTTTTTTGAAAATAAAGATACTCAATCAAAAGACTTGCATGTGATTTTCCATCATTTAATTGTGCAACATCCCTTTTAAAACTCTTTTCTATGAATTTTTAAAATATTAATTTTGATCTTTTTACATTTATTTCAAATTCTTCATTGGTTACATCATATAGATTGGTAATCAATGCTAATTTTCCCTTCATCTTCCTATCTATATATCTAACTATCAATATATCCCATTTATTATCATAATATATCCCTATTAGGATATCCATTTCATTATCCTCTTCATTATTTATAGCTTCATCACCTTCACTTTCATCAACTTCATCATCTTCAAAATCAACTTCACCAAATTGATCATCATGATCTTCAACATCATAAAATTGATCATCTTGAAGAATTTTATCATTATTTGTAGGTCATACTTATTGCTAGATTATATTTATCATTTATGTTAATAACATTACTCCTCCCTCATGATGCTCATTTTATGATATTGTTGTCACCAATAACATGTCTCATCCCTAGATCACAATGCAATATAAACTACCGATTTCCTTGACTCTCTATATAAAAATAGAATAATAACTACATAAACTGAATTACAATAAAGGTTAATACTTAATATATGCGTACATATAAAAAAATCATGAAAAAGAAGACCTACATATGAAAAATATGAGGTTTAAAAATGATAAGAATACATATGAAAATTTTCATAAATTAATTCCTAATCATAATGTTGAAGAAGCATATATGGTTCTTTCCCATTAGATAATGATCTAATAAATTCAATTGAATAAAGAGTAGACACTAAAATCTAGTATTTGACACTTTTTAATGTCAAACTTGACCTACACTTATCCTCCATGACTTATGCATCTCCAAATATCTCTTATTTGCCATTCCCATAAATTTACATGCTAGTCATGAGCATTGTCCATTATAAGTTTCTATAAATCACCTATAGGAACCTCTTAGTCTATGAAAAATCAATGAAATATCATACTCAAACATTTCTAAATCACCACATTTGCATTCATGTCTCTCAGATAGTAAAATCATACTCAAATAATCATGTTGACATTATTCTCTTGAGGCTAATGTTGCCTTATTTTGGTTAGTAATGTTTATTTTCAAAATAAAAACATATCATTAGGCTGACCCATTAACCTAGTGTGTCAGTGGCATGGGAAATTACCAAATTGAGTGTGTATAAATACAAATCAAGGCCAAGTTTATTTCACATTTAGCATTTTTAAGTACCTATCAACTACACTACTGCACATTAAAAAAATGTGCCCTATTCTTCCCATATTATAAATTAATCACTAGGAGAAATTAGTATCCAAGTCTAAAACACACTAAGCTAGGTTAAGTGCTAACATTATCAAGATCAAACCCATATTTATAGGTGCATTCATATAGTGAAAGAGAATAATTACACATTCAAACTAAGGGGAAGAAATATATGTGGCATGACTTCCCTCTTTAGAGTATTGGATATGTAGGAAATGGTCAATCATTAACATGGGTGATTTGGATTAGTCTAACTTAGTTACACTTCCTCACTTTTTATAGGTTTTCATCATTCATAAACAAACTTAAGTTTCAATGATGAGAAAGGTGATTTATGGAGTTGTGCATGCAATCAAGGGTCACATATTAAATATATAGAGACATATTAGATAGTTTACCACATTGTATGGTTACAGAGAGGAAAATATACTAAGTGTAGTAATGTTACCCTCAATCATTATCATTGACATTTCTATCTAGATCTGATACTACCAACCCTATGTGCACAGAGACATAGTTTAGGATCTAGAAAAATCATGGGCATATTTCCAATCTATTTTCACTATTATAACATAATAATAGTTAATAATTTAGATAGTAAATCTAAGTATCTTGATCTCATTAACACTTTCCATTAATAGTAAATTGCATTATCATATCATTTTAGATTAGTGACATTGAAATTTATACTTGATTTCCATATATTACAATGTGAATTAATTCTACAAGTTTATCCTATTGTGATTAAAACTAAATATAAAAATAGGTTAAACATATTGGTGAACCTATATATTTCTTGAATAGTGCTAAACCCTAGGCTTCCATTAGGGTTTCATGTCTTCTTCCTAGAATTTTAGATCTTCGGCCTTAGGGTTTCATTTCAAGCCTATTTTTCAAATTTGATTTATGATTATTTAACACTAAGAACAATAAATATTTTGTCCCTAGCCTTATTTTTACTTGCATGTCTCTATCATATACCACTTAAGAAGGCTAGTTCCCTTATTCTTCTAAGGCAAAGCACTAGGCTAAGAGGTTTTCAAATTGAACATAGTCATATTTATTCCAATTCACCTAACATGGTTAATGAAAGTACAATGAATCTAACTTTTTATTCATCTTATTTTGATGCTAAAAATATCAATAAATGTGTGTAAATTAATGATAATGTTCACATGCCTAATCTATAACATGTTAATCAAGATAATTAAGATTACCAAGGTATAATTACTCCTAATGACCTTAATGGTGTATAACCTCAACAAGTTTAATCTTTATCTTAGTTTTGAATCCATATCATCCAAAACCCTCATGATTTGGATAGTCTTGACACTAATCCTAAATCCAAATCCAAACACAAAGCCAAGGTTCTTACATCCAAAAGTATAAGATCCTTTTACTATTAATATTATTACTACATCTACACGCCTAGTTACACATGTGATGTCCACTCAAGGTGTGGTGGAAACACATGTCCTCTTATAGATTTCCATACCTATTCTTATACATTATACCTATTCCTATACATGATACCTATCATCATCCTCTGATGACCCTTCATATCACATCATCTACCTCACCTACTACATATTCCCTTGACTAAACTATTCCAGCTCTGCAAGATAAGGTGTTTCAGTTTTAGCAAGGTACATCTTGAGCTAGCCATTCATTGGATTCACATTTTTTGCTCTGTAATCCATTAGCTCCTAATATAGTAGCCTATCCCTTAAATTTATTATTTTTATCTCCCAAGCTTCCATTATACGATGAAAAAATTGATCTTGATCAAAACTTTTAATCCTTCTATATAACATGCTTAGATTGTACAACCAAAAACCATTTATTGACCAAATTATTTCCAAGGAGTCTCAAAGACTATGCTTTAAGATAGTTATATGACCTTCCACCTCAGTAAATTAGTGGCTTCCTTTATCTATTCAATTATTTTATAGCACATCTATCTATCAACATTGATGATAAAATCCTTTATGCAAAAATTTTCAAACTCAAGGGTCTAATGAGTCAATTAGTGAATATGTTGTCTAATACAAGACCATGATAGATAAGATGAAAAATAATATGGTATATAATGGGTCACAATATGTTTTCAAGCAAATCTTGCTTGAACCACTACATCAGTCCATATTATTCAATAAATTCATATCTTTTGATGAGTTACACCATACAATGAGAGATCATGAAATCAATTTCCTTGCACTCAATAAGCTTAATAACTCCCCTATTGTTACTTCAAATGCTCAATTTCAAAGCAAGCCAAATTTCAAGGGTAAATCAAATGAGAAGATTGAAGCCAATATCACTTTCAACGTAGTATAACAACCTACAAATAGGCTTCTTTTATCTACTTCAGAGAAGAGGAATTTTTCACACTTACCTCTACCTCCTCATAAATTACTATAAAATTTACTTGAGTGTAATACTTTATCTCTCCCACCACCACTAGTGGTTGATATAATTAAACCTTCACCTAGTGGATATAATCATAATGCTTATTACAATTATACTTGACTTGTTGGTTACTAAAAATAAATGCTTTAAGTTAAGTCATGAGATACAATATCTTTTCCATGACAACACTATTGAATTAAGCTAACCAATAGAGGATATCACACCATAAAAAATTGAAACTATACATTAAAAATATTTAATGACCCATTTCCAAAGCATGAAGAAACACAAATTCACCATGCATATCCCCTTTTTGAGACATATAATCATCCAATAGATGGCATTATTGGCACAATTATGAGTATATTACCATAATAGCCTATGATTATATTTAATGATATCAAGGTTTTTGATAATGAATTTGATTTCTATGCATTATTAATATAACCTAACATCAATAAGCACCTATACATAATGTCATGGTTGACAATGGCTCAAGTGAAAATGTGCATACCATGACACTTTTAACTCTTCTAGATACACAAAAGGATATAAAAGATACTCCAAGAGTGGTTAATGGTTTAAAAGACATACACAAGACACCTTCAGATGTATCATGTTACTTCTATAGATAGATAATGCCATAGTGGATACTTAGTTATTAATTATTACCAATTAATGGGGCCTTTGACATGTTTTTGGGATTCCCTTGGATTTAGAATCTCTGTGTAGTACCTTCTATAGTGTATCAATGTGTTAAGTATATACATGGTAATAGGGTATTATAATTTTAGGCATTTGATATGAGTACCCTCTTCAGGTAGTGGTATCACTTCCTTTGCCCCCACCACCACCATATTTTGTTATTAATCCTATTTAGGATCATTATATAGAGGTGGATGTTACCTTTTTTAGGGACCTTTATTCAAAGGTAATTTTTTCACCCATCTAGGATATATCTATACATTTAGTTTAGTGGAGAGCAATTGACACTCCTAGGCAACCAATTTCATAGTATTATACCTTATTTTTCATTTAACAATGTTATACAATAGGTATAAAACTTTGAAAGATCAAAAAGATAAAGATATACAATTATCAACAATTTTAATTTCAACTTACTTTATAGAAATGTGTTATTTTTGGAAAACACTAGAAATGAATTAACTTAACTTAGATCTATATTCTTGGCTGACTACTTATGATGCCTAATAATGAAAATAAATATAAAAGAGGATTTTAATGGCTTATAATTAGGAGTAGAGTGTTTAACTATGCTTGGACAAGTTTGGAAAATAACATAGCATGTTGGTCATGTCCGTTGATTATGGACTTGTCTATGTTGACTATGATGAAATAATGACTATTTTGATTTTTGTGCATGTGTCTCCTGAAAGGGTTGAGATATTGTGATTATGTTTGTGACATGTGAAATTAATTGTTTTCCTTACCTTTGATTTGAAAACCATAGGGATCTTTGTGAGAGATATAAACCTATAAAAGAGAAAAGGGGGTATAATGGGTTGAGCTAACCCTGATCACTACCTTGATGATTGACCACTATCTACGTCTCAAGATACTCTAAGGATGGAATCAAGCCACACATATTTCTCCCATATAAAGTGATTTTGAAATTATATTACTCAACTACATGTATGTAGTTAAAAGTATGGCTTTTATACTTGAAAATAATAACTCTTGACTTGCTTTGAGATACTTTAGACTTGACCTATGTTTGCTCTTTGTGAATAATTTTTAATTTCAGAAGAATAGGGTAGATTTTATCAAAGTGAAATAATATGTAACTATTTAATATATAGTTCCAATATAGAGACTAAGTTCCCTTAAAATGAGGTTTTGATTTGCTTATATAGTGAAACATTTTGACAATTTCTTTTAGCCAACCTTATGAAATGTGTGGAAAGACACAAATAAATATTTTAAAATTTGTAAACTATCTGTTAATTTGCATGGGAAGAGGTCACTCTAGGTGGGAAAATCCATCACAATAGACCTATCTTCCTAGCATGGACCTATCCAAAAAAATAAAAGATAGTTGGCCTAAGTTGGAGGAAATATAAGAGTGATGTAGCAGATATTTGAGCATTAACTTGGAAATTTTTTTATAGTGGTGATATCAAATAGAGGGTAAATTTTGCATATAGATAAATGGCTTAGAGGAATGGTAAATAAGAGTCATGCATTTGGGCACAAATTGAGAGGTTTAAGATATGTTAAGAATTAATATTATCATGTACTTGTGACTAGATTTAGGTATCTACGTTCCCCCCCCCCCCACCACCTCTTTATTATAGTAATGGAATTGCTAGAGTAAAGGATGAAACAATACTTCCTAAGTGTGTTAAACACACTTTATCTTTGATAAGAAACATCAATTATGAAGGAAAATAAATATCAAACCCTATAACAACACATGAACTAGTCATTATTCATATTTAAAATTCAAAAAATATAAAACTCTAAAATTGAAAATTGAAAAGAGAGCAAGGAAGGATTAAATCAACATGGAGATAAAGCCATGTTGATCAATAACTTTTAAAATCATTGGAGAAGTGTTCCCTCTTATAAAATCACTTAGATAATTTAACTATTGGTGAATTGAGAGAAATCAAATCTAAATTTTGAATATATGATCAATCCTTTGAGTTATAAAGATTCATGCTCTAACTTTCATGAATGGGTAAAAATACCCCAATTTTTAATCCAATGAAGGTTGAACCATGATGGGTTATCTAGAAGTGATACCAAGGTCATTGAGTGTCACTAGACTCAAATGTACATAACCTGTAACAAAATATGGAACCACATAATAGGTTCACTATAATTAATGCCAAGGTTTTTGAGTGTCACTAGACTCAAACATACATTATCCATAACATAATAAATCACACTACTACATATGGATCTACATTCTATTTTCATGATTTAAAGAGAATGATAAATATTCATGCCCCCATCATGACCTGAGTGCCAATAGATTTGAATTAAAATAAACATTTGCCTTTGAATTTGTAAATTGTAATGTATTTTATTTGTGTATGAATTAGTATCATTCCTACTAAGTTTTTTCTAGATGATATATAATGCCATTCATTTATGTGCTCAAATATAATTATATTTAAACTTTTAACTTTTTATCTTGTAACTATTTTGCATAATGCTTATGCACATGCATTCAAGTGTGTATGAATTTTTACTTAATATTTATTATAAATTGAGTGCATATGCATGTCATATGCCCCTATAATATATATTTGATGTGTCAGTTTATATCATATATCTTACTTTTGAATTACTTTGAATCTTTGAGACCTATATTTTGTTATAGAATCTAATTTTTTAATTTACTTTGAATATTTTAAATGTGAGTCATAGAATATGATTTTTTCTCTTAGAGGCCTGAATTTCTAAAACAAACCCACTGTAGTGCCCTCTTTTTGAGATGAGTGATATACACTGAAAGTCACTTATCTCAAAAGAAGATTTAATTGTATCATGTGATAAAGATAGAATCATGTATAATTATGTCAACATATGCAGAGTATGTCATCATAGTAATGTAATTGTCATTATATCATCTATGTAACATATTAGATGTGAGGCTTATAAGTGTCATTTCTAAATAGATTTATAAATGAGATATGCATTAAAGTGACCATATATTAAGTAGAATACATAGTAAAAGTGCATGATATAGATCATGGCACCATTAATCAAGCTCAAAAATCACAACAAGAATAACACACAATGCCATGTAAGGTCACACATAAGGCCAAGGCTACATACAAGGGACATGTTTAAATGTCTCACATATAATCAAACATCATACACATAGGTCTAAGGGAAATTTTTTTATTTCATTGGGTAAAAAAATTAGGTTTTATAGGGATCCTAGGACCACTAAAGTATTATACATAAGTATCAACAGGGCCATCCATGGCCAGCTAGTAAAAACAACAAAAACTAACTATAACATACTAAAAGTAGGGGAAATAGAAACATGAAAGATCAGGTCGAGGGCCCTCTAGTGTTTCCTCTTCCTCCTTAGGAGTATTCTATAGGATATATTTCTTGAACTTTGAGACCTTTGTCCACATGTGATTACCAAGTCCTTTTACCACATCTCCTAGAAGAATCATATGTGACCTTTGTTGGCCTTGAACCTATAGGGGTGTCTTCTTAATGGGGACCACTTTGGGGGAACCAGATGGAGGGGGTTTTCATGATCTTTGGTAATTATTTGATAGAGGTCTAATCAAGGTTAGTGGACTAGACAAAGGATTGCATAGTGTATTTAGCCTATCTATGTAGGGCATTTCACTCTTGTATGTGATTGGTAAGGATTAGTCCTGCCTCTTGCACCTTGGTATTGAATTTCTTTAGTTATTCCTTATTATTTTTCAACTCTATCAATAGAATATATTTACCCTTTTGGGTAACCTCCTCAAAATTTCCCTTATCAAGGGTGATTATCTTGGGTTTGGGAATGAAAAACTTGAGAGTAAGGTCATCGTTAGGGGTTTTAGAAAGACTAGCATGTGGGGTACTCATGGATGGGTAGTAGGACCCTGATGTGGAGTCTTCCTTTGAAAAATCCTTTTGAGAGTCCTCCCTAGTGGAGGATCCCCCTCGGGGGAACTCCCTCCCTTTTAGAGTTTGGTTTTTCTTGAGTAGTAATAGAATTGTCCCTTGGTATAGTATGGGGCTAGACTCATTGAAATATTTTAATACATTATATTTTTGATATATTTGAAATAAAAAATTCTATGATTCTATCAATGGGAGGATCATCATGTGTGCATGTATCATAGAGTTAAAATATGAATTTTCATGAATAAAAAGTGTTACATGTAGATGAATCTAAATCTAAAAAAATATCAAGTGTTGTAATGTAACTATATTTATCACCACTCATAAAATCCTTTGTAGGATGTGTAGCTTGAGAGAGTACAAGACTTGGTGGAGTTTTTTTAATAATAGGATAAGGTCTCACTACCTATGTTGACTATGAAACACATTGAACTATCCAAGGTATTTCCTTAGGACACACTTTATAACATGGATATATATTTGAAATTAAAATAACTCTTTTATGTGGAGCTTGTTGTCTAAGAGAGTTCACCACTCTCCTCTCAATTGACTGTATAGAAAAATATTGTATAGGTGAAATAATTGTTTATGCACTATGTGTTTGAATAGATGCCATAATTGTCTCTATAATATACTCTAAAATAAGTGTAATAAGGAAATATGGAGGTGTTGGGGGATGAGATGGAGATACAACTAATTTTAGGCATTACTCATATTGAATGCATGAAACTTTGACCACTTGATTACAATGTATGTATTTGAGATATGGATGAAATGTGGATCGAACTACATGGAGAATCTATATCAAAGGGCATCCTAATAACATATAAAATACCCCTATGTTTGGTAAGAATATAAATGGAGTATTAATTGTTGTTGAACCAACCTTAAGATGTGGGACTATATGCCCAAGATAATATTGTGTATATCCATCAAATGCTTTGATTGTTCTTGATGTAGCTTGTAAATCCTTCTTTGTATACCCAAGCATGAGAAAAAGTGTCATTTTACATCCATTTTCACTTGATAAATTATTGATCATGACAATATTTATAGGTTGTTTGTTGATATATGCACAAATAAAGAGAGCATGTATGTATGAATCATCATCAACAATTTCATTTTCATGATCATAGGATATGGTGGTAATATACATGTAAATGTATGAATAATACCATCTATTAGATTCCCATATGTCAAATGAGGAAGATGTGTATTAAACACATGATGTACCTATACATTATCTATATTTTCTATTGTACGATGGTTCAAAAATAGACTATTGAAGATTTTCAATTTTGTAATATCATTTTATTGTGTTCTAGCTTCCTCTATGGATGTGTTTAGCTAAATAATGTTTTCATCAATAAGATATTGTATCTTGTGACTTAGCCTAAAACACTTATTTGTATAATGTCCAATACACCTATGGTAATCACAATAAGCAAGACTATCGAATCTTTTGTGTTGAGGTTTGGTCATACCAACCTCTAATGATGGACGAAGAGATATGAGATTGAAATCAAGTAAGTTTTATAACAAGACCTGAGGAGGTTGTGGTAACCTTATAAATTACCTAATTTTTGGAGCTATCAACTTAATTTGTTTGCATTAGTTGTGATATTACATCATTTTTTATTATTTCTTTCATTAGATTCAACCTTGTAGCTTGGTTTACTTTGAAACTTAGAATTTGAAGTAGATGGAGCATTTGGTGTGTACTTAAGTTTGTTGAAAGCTACAAGCTTGAATTCATGTTATTTCATTGTATGGCATAATTCATCAAAATATTTAAATTTTTCAAATATGATACACTCATAGAGTGGTGCTAAAAACTCTATGTGAAGATATCTTGTAACTCATTTGTTATCATAGAATTTGTCATTTTAGCTAGCATAGTTTTGTATCTAAGAACATATTCACCGATTGGTTCAGTTGACCCTTCTTTAAGTTCAAAAAAAAATTCATAAGATAATTTTTCATCAATGTTGATAGAGAAGTGTGTTATAAAAGGATCTACCAAAGGGTTGATTTCCTTAACTTATTGAAGTGGAAGATCATAAAACCATCACAAGGTATATTCTTTGTGGCTTCTTAGGAATAGTTTGGTTAATATTTTTTCATTATATACATAGTCCAAGTATGCTACATGAAATGATCAAATATGTTATTCAGAATGTATCTCAAGAGATATAAATCATGTTGGTATTGGTTAAGAGGCTATCTCATGTGCCGAAAGATTGTGAAACAAAGTATGGGAGTTTATTGAATGACTATCTCTAGAGACACATTCCTCTAATTACAACACCTTAGTGTGAAAGGCTATAACATTTTACTCAAGAGAGTATGCATTAGGTGAGGTTGGTGATGGACCATGCATATTTATTAAAGGAGGTGTGTATGATGTGTAAATAGGCATATTAGTCTATTGTAAACAATGTAATTCTACCATACCTAGGGATGATGGCACATATGTAATTGAATGTGTTCACATAGGAATAAAAGTAATAGTATAAACTAGAACACCTAAATTGGAAGTATTAACAAATATGATAGTCGCCTTTTATTTTTGTTCTTAAGATGATGTAACCTTAGCTTGATGTGCATTCTTAGATGTTAAGAGTAATCAGACAACACTATCCACATGTTTAGGACATTGACAAAGTCCTTGAGGTAAATTCAACAATTCTTTAACTTGATCATAATATATCCTATTGAGTTGATTAGGATAAATTTTATAAAAGATTTTAGTATTATCTTACATAGTTTCATTATATTGATTATCATGTTCTTCGTTAAGATCATTATCGATTTGTACATAATTTTGAATAGTTGCATTATCATATTAATCAAAAATATCAATGTTATCTAGTTTAGAAGAGATCAAAGGAATTTGAATATGATCTATAGGGATTCCATTTAATTTAGCATTTCACCTTAGAGGAATAAATGAGTTAACCTTATTGAGTGGCAAGTAAATTTACAAAAGGAAAATGAAAATGAGTGTAACTAAATAGGGTGTGTTTTATTTGTAGGTTCTCAAATATATTGATCCTAGTCATAATATAGTGAATTAGGCCCAAATTAAACTCACCATAGAGGACTCACCATCACGTAACTACATTATCCCATCTCTAGCAAATATTGAGAGTAAATTCCTTGGGCCATCCTCTTACTGGTGTACTAAAAAAATAAATGATTGAAAGGTTTCCTATGGCTGAAAATCAAAAACCTACATATTTATGATATACTGTGAGGTACGTGGAAACTAAACTCCATATACAATGTTGTCTAATGGATTGATATTTAGGGCAATAGACATCACACCATAATTTAGGTAAAACTAAAGACCACTTTTCCAAAAAAGACATCTTTTATGAGTTTTTAAACTCCCCCATATATAGGCTCCTACCCCTCTTCGTCCTAGCTATATAGTTTAGGAGTAAGATATAGGGCCAATTTCTAGAAAAGAAAGAAAAAAAATTAAATTTAAAACCAAATAAGAAGAAAAGATTTTTGTTATAGAAATTAGAAAATAATATAAACCTTTAGGAATAAAATCATAAATGTTCAAAAATGTATAAGTTCACCAATGTGTTTTACCCTATTTTTTATTTAAAAATTATATGTTGCACAATAGGTATAAAATTTTGAAATATCAGAATGTTAAAGATATACAATTATCAAAAAATTTAACTACAACTTTCTAAATATAGAAATATGTTATTTTTGGAAAACACTAGAAATAAATTAACTTAGCTTATATTGGATTCTTGGATTATTATTTTTTGTCTAACAGTGAAAATCTACATAAAATCTATGATGGCTTAGAATTAGGAACAAATTTTATGATTATGTCTAGAAAAGTCTGAAGAAGGTAGACAACTTAACAGGTCAATCATATCCATTTACTAAAGACTTACCTACATTGGATATGATGAAATAATGATTATTTTTCCTTCTAAATCTATGTCTAATAAGAGGGTTGAGATATTATGATTCTATTATTCATTATTTTCCTTCACTTTGAAAACTCTAGGGGTCTTTGTGAGCACTGTAACCTTAAAAAATTAAAGGAGGGATGTAATGATTTGAGATAACCCAATCTCCCCCTTAATGATTTATTATTACCTACATATCCAAATACTATGAGGGAATCAATCCACACATAGTTCTCCATCCTAGAGTGATTTTTTTATTGTGTTCCTTGACTATATGTATACAAATAGAAACATAGATTTGAAACTTGACAATGATAACTCTTAACTTGATTTGAGATTCTTAAGACTTGGCTTGTGAGTACTTGTGAATGATCTTGATTTTTTGAAGAATATGGAATATTTTCTTCATGTACAATAGTATGCAAGTGCTCAATGGATAGTGTCAAGCTAGAGACCAAGTGACTTTGAAATGAGTTTTTGATTGGGTTATAAATTAAAACCTTTTGACAAATTCTTTTAGTTTACCTTATGAAATTCGTAGGAAGACCCAAATAGATATTTTAAAATTTATAAACTAGTCATTAATTAGTGTGGGACAAGGCCACTCTAGGTGGAGAGTCTTGTGGTAGTGCACCTATCCCCTAGCACAAACCTACCCTAGATAATTAGGGGTATTTTTCTTAGTTGGAATTAATTTGAGAGTGAAAGAAAGGTTTGATAATTAGCTTGGAAATTTCTATGTAGTAGTGATGGCAAACAGAGGCTCAATCCCACATATAGATAATTTTTTATAGATGAATGGTGAATAAGAGTCATGTATTTTGGAACAACTCGAGTGGTTTAGTATATGTCAATAATTAAAATTATCAATTACCAATGACCATATTTAGGAATATACACATAATAGTTATCACATTAAAGATATATTTAGGATTCCCATATGCCCTTATCTACTATAACATGTACCAAGTTAGTCTCATGGAGAGTTTAGTGTTTTCTATAATGAACACAAGAATCTATGCATTATCTTACTATGCAGTGGAATCTAAAGAGTGAAAGAGTCATATGCATTCTATATTTATTTATCATACACAAGATTCTATGATAAAGGATGACAATGGTTACATTAGAGCACCTTATTTCTTTTAAGATTTTGATACACCTACACCTTTTACCTTTCGTTCATAAAAGATAACCTCTACATCATATGATATAGGTATATATTTAGCTAAATTAAAAAATACCAAAAAATTCATTGAAATACGAAACCATTAAAAATATTAAAAAAATAAAAAATTGGGGCCTAAGCATGACATGAGTTGTTAGATTACATTATTTACATATGGTATTCATAACATCTTTTGTAGATGGTATATTAATTTCAAACATACATGCATTTTATGAGGCATATTAGTGAGATGTAGGACACATAAATCATATATAGACACGTATATGTTGGACCTTTTCCTATGCCTAGGGACCATGCCAATGCTATTGGCATTTACTTCCATATGTTACATTATCACATGTTATATATTTCTATGAACTCTTTAAAATGTTAAGATACATAGATTACTTACACATGACTTTAAAGTTAGTCAGATCTTATATAATTCTACACAGATATATTATTTTACTATGCTATGATACTAACATATGTGGATAGTGTAGACTAGTTTTCACTTGTTCTATGCTTCATCAATGATATTAATTTGCATGATAGGCTAGTTATTATTGTTAATTATGTTTGGTCCCTTGGCCTTGTTTATGTCTCCTTAACCTTGTTTATTATAGCATTTGTGTTCCTTGATTGTGGTTCCTTAGCCTTGTTTATTGTGGCATTTGTGTCCCTTTTTATCCTTAGCCTTACTTATTACAATTTACATGCCCCTTGTTTGTGGATCCTTAACCTTATTTATTTTGGAATTAGTGCCTCTTAATTATGTATCCTTAGCCTTGATTATTAGTGACATATTTATGTCCATTGTATGTGGCCTTGGCATTATCAGTGATATTCTATGATATTATGTGAGATTGTGTGTTGAGCTTAATGAGGTTGTATGATTTATATGTCTATAGGTGTCATGATCCATATCATGTGCATCCCCTTTGTCTATTGTTTTATGATATATATCATACACTTATTATGTATACTTAATCAATGATAGTTACTATTGTGTGCTTCATAGACACATTTATCTATGCATACCACTTCTATTCCCTTACATCCCATATGTTATATACATGCCTTTTTATTATATACATTATTATTTATTCCACACATATTGATATTATTCTATATGGTATTATCCTTATACATAACATGATATATTTCACTTCTCTTTTGGGATGAGTGACTTTCAAGATACATCCCTCAACTCAAAATGGGGGGTATATTAGAGGGCTTTGTCATACAAACTAAAGCCTTCATGAGTAAATTTGAGTAAAATATACATATTATAGAATTAAAAAGTGATTTGGATATCAAATCATGACAAATATTCACAATCTTCAGATATAGTTTGGGTTCATACACAGGGAATATATAGTCTATTTTTCATTCCATGAGTGACAGATTTCATATTGATACATATTAAGATTAATTTGGGGGCATGTTCAGGGCACATGCACTCCATTTTACATGATATATTTAGTTGGATATGATGTTAGTTCATGCATATATATATATATATATATATATATATATATATATATATATATATATATATATATATATATATATATATATATATATTGTTTCATATTTAATGGGCATGATGTTGATTTATGCACATATATACTATTTAATATTTTAGTTGGGCATGATGTTGGTTGTAGTCAATATAATTAACATTTAATGTTAGATCAATGAACTTATGACCATATATTTATACACACTTATCTCATGCTCAAGTCCATGGTTTTATACCATTATTCCTCTAATTCTATGCAGATGTTCCTTATCATTAAGGAACTATAATACTTGATATTCATATTCCTCATTTCTAATAGCCTACACTTATCCCTTGATTGATTCACACTTCCAACTTAGTTGTCTCTGCTTCTCAAACAAACCATTCCTTTAGGACAATCCTACTTGTTAGTAGTGTTTGAAGCCGTTGGTTTCATCCTCTCACTAAACAATGGCTAATTTTTCAAATTCAAATCTACCAAATGGATCACCCCACATGTTTCACAAGTCCCATTTGAGTAATTTACAAAAATACCACCATATAAACACATTTTCTATTCATCTTTTCACTGGTTTTCAAGAGGCTTCTATATTAAAAACACTATATTTATTCTAATTGAACATTGAGAGGAAAGCACCTATTCTTCCCAAGTTTGAGTCCACACAACCCAAGTAGCACTGAGCTAACTTTGAATACACCTCTAAGGTCACAAGTCATTTTTAAAGCACATAATTAGACCAATATTGCACTAGTGTATAACATTACACTAGTATTTATTATAGACACCACTATAGCATGGGAGAACCACATGGAGTTTGGTCCCTATTTGGAGTATTAGTATGTGGGCAATGAACATCACAAGGTGTGTTGAGATCAAGCATAACTTCAAAGAACCTATTTCCTCCATTTACCAAATTTTTTCATTAGTGTCAATTGAGATAGGGTTTTAAGTGAAAAAGAAGGCACACATTGGCTCCCATAATGAATCAAGTGAACCTAATCACACACACAAGACCTACAGGTAGAGGCATACTAATCTAATTTCACATAGAGGCAAAAACCCTATTGGATGCCTACACACCCTATAGATGATAACATAGGGCAACCTTGTCCAAATAGAGTGGTATTGTCTCAGAATCAAAAATAGTCCTATTACTAATTCACAAAGACCTCATATGGTCCCACAATTGACCACATGGTCTTTGTTGTAGTCTATTAGATCTGATTTCTAGCTAAGTAATTTGTCTTTATTATTTTCCCCTTTTAGAATATTTCCATAAATAGTAAGTTCTAAATCAGCCTTATATTATTTATTTCATATCTTATACATTATAATTTTACTTGGTAGTTTGTCATTAATTGATTTACTCTTGTTTAATTCCCCAATTTTGATAAAATATATTGGTAAACCCATATATTGATTGATTATTGAAAATCCCTAACTATATATGTTGTTAGGGTTCCTTTCTTTCTTTTTATTGTTGACAGTTTTTGTATTAGGGCTTTCAAATTTGATAATTTATTTATTGACAATAATATTTAAGGTTTCTATCTAATATTTTGTTTAATCTAAGACAATTATTTCTACCTATATTATAAGAAGTGATAGATTAAGTGGTACTCAAGTTGAGCATTTTTTAGATTCTAGTTGATAACAATATAATGGTATAATTAGTTGATAGATTTGATGGTATAGACAAAATACAATTGAAAGGGTTTCTTTCAAAGAATCTAGATATGAAAGATGTGTTTTTAAAAATTGCTAGAGAGGAAATCCATAAAGCATATAAAGGCCAATCCTCTCAAACTTATAATTATATGGGTTCCAATCCTTCATATTAATCACTAAATATAGCTTATTTATGAACATCTATTATGGAAGTAGCCCAAAGGTTTTAAAAAATTAATAAGCCAATTCCTACTCAGTCATTTGAGACACCACCTTTAATTAGTATGCATTCTATTCCTGATGCACTATCCCTTATGTAGAATAAGGCATTGTAAGTGGAACAAATTTATTTAAAACCTAATAAAACACATCATTTATAGACTTTATTGCATGCTCCATTAGTTCATTATACTTCAACATTTCCTTTACCAACTAGTTTTGTGGTATATAAGCTTACATTTTATGATGGAACAGGTGAGCTTGAGCAACACTTGAGATCATTTCACAAAACATGTTTGGACTATTCATAGAATGATAGGTTGTTGACCAAGTTATTTCCCAAAATTTTAATAGTATGCTCTAAGATGGTTTTATGATTTACCACGTTAGATAGTTTATGCATTCAATCCTTTGGCATATTTTTCTTGCACATTTCTCAATTAATATAAGTGAAAATATTTTTATGCTCAAATTTCTTTGGTCAAACAAGATTTCAAAGAGCTTATCATACAATATATCTTATTTTATAAGACATCATTATCTAAGATGACAAATACTAATGAAAATCCATCAATCCCAAAAATAATTATCAAGCAATCAATGTAGCACTAGGCTCAATTTATCCATGATTCATTACCACTTGCTTGCACATACAATTTCATAAGAACCTATTTTGATATATATTACTAGATTTTATGCACTTAATAGTTTAAAATTACACTAATCTTTTCCTTTTATATTTGTCCATCAAATTCAACTACTATATAATTTTCCTCATGCAATTTCCTAGCTTGATTCAAGGTTAAAACTCTATGTATTGGTCTTTATAAGACCAATGGTTCTCTTCATTAACAATCTCTTTAATAAAAATCCTTTCAATACTTATGGTATTTTAAGCCTTCACTAAAAATAAAACCCTTTATTGCAAACAACTATCTATTGTAATAAGGACTCCTTCAAATTCTCTGCAAGACCTTTTTATCAATGTTAAACATATCAACAGAACACTATTTTTCCTTGGTTCATTGCACTAATTTATAATATAAATTTTTTTTATATAATGGAGACCTATTGGTTTTAATCACTTAGATTAAATCATCTAATAGTGTAAACCCTTATCAAGACTCTTAACCCTCAACTTATAATTCTATTATCACACAGTTCACATATCGGGCTTTTAAATACATCTTCCTACCTTTTCAATCATAATTTCAAACTCATGTAATGTAACTTATGTAAATATGACTGACTGTGGGTATGAATCTTATGGAGCATAAAAAGACTCAGATTGTTATTCCTTTTCAAATCACTCACAAATATGAATCATGCAATAATCGGTTCATTATTTAGATCGATTATTAAAGGATTTGTATTGATTCAATTATTTTTTGTAAATGTTTATATATCCATATGCATAGTGATTTGATGCACCCAATAAGTTATAACATTTGCCTTCATAGTTGGAGATTTATTGAATAATGTTCCTCTCACTCATAAAAATACATGAAACATTATTTTTATCTCTTAGATTTTGTTAAAAATTATATGTCTTTAGACTGTGTATTATACAAGAGTCTTATTTGATTCAAATAAAAAATTTAGAACTTGCTTAAGATAATGTTTGTTCTTATTGGGATCAATATAGATTATTCTTGCTTTGACAAGCATGTACTAAATCCTTAAAAGTATTAAACTCCATAAAATACAAACTTACATATCGAAAGAAGTATAAGATTATTTTGAATAACATTCAAGCTTCTTTAATTATTTTTATTCCAAACATATATTTTTCAAACTTTAAAAAATTATATACTTAAAAACTTTTCTTGTCTGGTTTATCTTGTTGTTTTTTTTCCCTATACAAACATAAAGGTCCATATTTTCCTATTTACTCCCTCTCCTTCTTCACCTACTAATTCATCTTCTCTCCTTTTTCAAAATGAATGTGTAGATGAATTTTATCAAGCCTATATTGAATATTCAAGACTTATATCCAACAAACACTTCTTTTTTCATAATTTTGGATGAGGAGAGATCCTCAGTGTTCTCAACTACCCCTTCTCAATGTAGTAAATGTTATTTGTATCATTTTCCAAACATTGAATCACATTTCTAGGTTAATTTTACATTTTACATGATTAGGAGGATAGTTATATCATGATTACAAACTTTGGAGGACCTTTACCAAAGGTCTATACCTTCACAATTAGCCTCAAGGCTTACAAAACTTGTTTTGACAATTTGAATGAAGTTTTGATGGTAAAGTCCTCTAATCTAGAAATAAAAATGGTGACTATATGATTATTAAGACACCTTTAGATCACTAAAACTATACTTATTATGCTTCATATAAGTTACGTATACCTTATTCATAGATTATTATACATAGAACTACAATGAAGAATTGCTTTTTTAATTAATGGTTTCTTACATAAATATGTATAAATTTGGGTCCTTGATTGATGCTTCTGCATCAAATCCCATGACAAATAAGTAATTAGAAGACATATTTAAATAGAACTTGTTCCACTTTTATATGAATCGATTATGTTGAATGAGTTTATATCATTCATGGATTTATGTCACACAGTTAAGGAAATAGATGTTAAGTTGTTGGCAATGAATAAGCTAAAGTATGCAATCAACCCAATTTATACTTTTCATGAAAAGAATCCAAATAAGCCACTATAAAATATTATACCAAGTGACAATAATAATTATCTAAAGACAATAGTGATTATAGTTTCAAAAATTACTCTTCACATTATATTATCAGCTCCTTTAAGGAGACAATTTACCAACTTTCCATAAACTTCCTACAAGGTGCTACAAAAGTTATTGGAATGCAACCTCATATCACTCCCTCTCATCAAATATTTTGATGTGAATAAGCCCTCTTCTAAAAGGATTTGATCAAAATGATTTTTTTGATTTTCATCAAGCATTAGGCATACTACCAACAAAATGTGTCAGTTTGAGACATAAGATACAAGATTTTATAAATGATAACATTATTGATGTGGGCACATCTACCAAAATTAAAAAGCCACAAAAAAAGTGAGAGTAAAGGAAAGAAGATATTAGTTGATCCTTTCCCTAAGCTTATAGGTCAATAAATAGTAGATAAAACATAAGTACATTATACATACATTGCACACCCTCTACTAGATTCTTATCATCCTCATATAGAGGCCTAACATCCTTTGATTGGAATCATTGGCACATATGATGTTTCAGTGCCATCTAGACCACTCATCACATTTTCAAATAGTGAGAGAGTCAATGATTATTTTTATTGACATTATTTATTCATTTGCACTTACATTGATGATCAACCTATACAAAGTGTCATGGTTGATAATGGTTAGAGTGTGGATTTGTACACTATCATATTTCTCTCTCATCTTGGATACATAGATAAGGCTATACTTCCTATAACAATAGTAATAAATTGATTTAATGGTTATGTTCAGAGTTATATTGGTGAGATCACATTAGCACTATAGATTGGTCCAACACATATAGCTAACATGTTTGAAATATATTTTTTCTAATGATTTTAACATAGTTCATGGTATTTAATATGAACACACCCTCTAACCCAAGGTTATTATTACTACACAACATATTTCAGTTGAACAACCTAAAAAATTTCATCCTACTCAAATAATTTAGATGTTGGGAATCTAGAACAACAAACATGCTCTGATACCACTTGTTGGGAGAGGGTGTACACCGGAAGCACACAATTTGATTACCAATACCAAGCAACTTAATATGCGGAAATTAACCAGATTCACCAAGTAACTAGAATTCAGAATAACACAGCATATGAGAGACAATACCAAATTGTATTAACACTTTATACAGAAAAGAATACAATAAAGAAGATGCCACTTCTTCTCCACCACCTTACAGAGGTTTCCCACGCCTCAAGTGAACAGTAATTCTTCTCCCCAAAGCTCTCCCTCTCATAGGTCCCAACACCCAACTCAGATACAGAGTTGGTGTTCACCTCCCGTGCTCCACGCACACCACAAGTGCTCCACGCACTCCACAAGCACTCCACGTGCTCCACAAGTACTCAAGGTACTTCAAGTAGATCTCCCATGAATCTGCAACAACCTGCAATTCAACAGACCATACTTATGGAAGGAACTCCCTTGCCTTCCTCTTGCTCTATCCGAGTACACACCTGTACTCCAAGTAGATCCTGCCTGATACTGCTCCCTATAGTGTTGCTGTCTGTATGACCTTGCACACCTGCAAATCAAGCAATGGTTCCAATCACCTGTGAACCTCGACCTTGCACACACATACACCTGCAGATCAACGATCTTACTTATTGAAGAACCTAGCTGGCTCTCCAATCCAGCACCAACACACCTGGTACTGTGGCACTAGGAGGAACGCACCATAGCTCTACCTCACACACAGAAGGAGCTTATAATTATGCTCTCTTACTCCCTAGCACACTTTTCCAATACAACCATGAGTCTATTATATAGATCTCATCCAAACAATGACTAGACATCTAATTACAATAATTAGATCCGCAGCTATGAGTCTAAAATTAGCGCTCATCATGCAAACTCTTGGTTCGTTAGTTCACTGCCCGTAATTGACTCGCAGTCGAACTACACAGGCGACTGACGTCGGTCCCTGTCCGCCTGGGGTCGCCGACGCCGGCCGATATATGACCGACGTCGGTTGCCTTCCTGTCTTACCCTGCCGACGCCGGTTGGCCAGACCAACGCCAAACACTTCAGACACTTAGCAACTCATTCTGCAACCTCCACTCCTGTTTGCATCAGTGAAGCTTTTAGCTCCACAATCCTAACAATCTCCCACTTGGAGATAAACAGCTGCACTGTACCTGTACCTGTACTCCATCTAATCTGTTTCCTGGTTTGTATCCCTCTTCAAGCTCCCACCTGAAGACAACCCACCACACATCCCGTGGTGTACCACCTGTCATCCGAGTAACCTGCCACATCCGAACCTACAACACCTGTAGTGAAGTCCTGACCCTGCATAGCAACACCTGCTGCCGGTCCCTCTCAAAAAACCTGAGAATCCACTTCCCCGAATTGGCTCCTAACTCTCTGACAGCTCCCACTGCATGGGAATACTCAGGTCTATACCAGACCTCATGTGATTTCGGACACTGTACCTGTCCAGCCCTTAGTGTGCTCCGGTTCTGTATCCTGAACCTCGCCAACACCTGATTCACATCAGCTCCCACTCGAGACAAAATCACCCTGTGATCTCCATGCCTCCCATGTCAAAGAATTCCGCTGCTCCAAACTCCTCATGACATGCCACTGAACTAATCTTACCCTTAGCTCAGCAAAACCCTGTATGTACACCCCTGCTAGCTAGCATACTATCCACATACAGCAACAGAATGATGTCATGACTCATCATCCCCCTGGTAAGACAAAACCACAGTAGTTACCTGACACTGACTGAAGCCATGCTCCATCCTCCACCTGTCAAAACCTGTACCACTGTCCTGCAGCTCCTCAAGACCATATGCCTGATCTTCTGTCTCATGTATCTGTTCTCTCTATTCTTCTACTAAGGTATCCATTCGTATCTGTGCTTTCATACCTGCTGGCATCTCTACCAAAACACACCTGTCTGGTTCTCCTCCAAGGAATCACATCCTCATCCGTGCCAAGCTCACACCTGTTTCCTGGATCCTTCCTGCTCTACAATCAGCAACAAGTATGAAGAAGAGGAACAACGAATTTGAGGGCCTACTTACGCCTTCAGTCCTCCGTATGGGTGTTTGAGACTCCTTGACAGTGTGCTGTCCACCCAAAATTCGTTACAGTGACCGACCTCGGTCACCCCACAGTCTGCATTCGACCGACGTCGGTTCCATGCGTCTGTACCTGACTACCAACCTGCCTGCGCTGGTGTCCCTGCTACCGACGTCAGTTCTTCTAACCGACATCAGTCTTACCTGCTGCCGACGTCGGTCCCATGACCGACATCGGTCTTACCCTGCCCGACATCGTCGGCTTCGGTCTGCACATGACCGACATCGGCACCTGTCTGTTCGACGCCGGTTCCTCCTGACCGACATCGGTATCTGTGTTCGCCTGTGAGTGATGACTTTTTACCCGCGAGCTTCTTTGAATCAAAATCCATGTCCAAACTGCCCTGCTCAGAAGTATCCAGCCACATCCACTGGGTTCTGTCCGCCATCTCCTCCATAAACACCAAGGCTTTCCAGTTCTTAAGCCTGTCAAATATATCTGTCTTCCGCTTAAGAATGTGCATCTCCTTCCTGCTCATGTGACCAAGCCTACGAAGCCACGTCTCCGCAACAAAAGAAGAATCAGTGATATAAACAAGTAGATAAAGGATACCTGTTTTCTTACCACCAGCTAATTCAAGTGCATCCGCTGTGAGAGTTCTTGTGCATCTCTCATCACCCAATCTTTTTGAAGAAATTAGCCATATCTCCAAACCTGGGACCTGCATGACCTTCATCAACACCTGTGTGTTGGCCGCCTGCAATTTCAGCTTCACTTTGCCTTTGCCAACAATCTAACAAGGCTTACCAGCTCCTCTACCTGGAACTGCATGGAAAGAGGCAACCGAATCTTTTATCCAAGATTCCACTTTATCCAAGAAACCTGCAAACACATCCTGTGCAACAATACCTGCTACATCTGTATCTTCAGTTTCTTCATGCTGATCTGTTACCAACCAACAATAATCTTTTACCTGCTCTTTCTTTCCATAGGACCGTGAGTGACCATCTGTGCTTTTCAACTCCTCCATTCTTAGCTTACTTTGATCTGCAGTTGCTCTACTCCCACTCGATCAGAAACCCCTGAGAGTGCCCTGTAACCAAACACAAAACCTGCTTCCTCCAACCTCAGCTCAGATACCACCTGTTGGTATCAAGCTCAAGAACCTACAACCAAGGCTCTGATACCACTTGTTGGGAATCTAGAACAACAAACATGCTCTGATACCACTTGTTGGGAGAGGGTGTACACCGGAAGCACACAATTTGATTACCAATACCAAGCAACTTAATATGCGGAAATTAACCAGATTCACCAAGTAACTAGAATTCAGAATAACACAGCATATGAGAGACAATACCAAATTGTATTAACACTTTATACAGAAAAGAATACAATAAAGAAGATGCCACTTCTTCTCCACCACCTTACAGAGGTTTCCCACGCCTCAAGTGAACAGTAATTCTTCTCCCCAAAGCTCTCCCTCTCACAGGTCCCAACACCCAACTCAGATACAGAGTTGGTGTTCACCTCCCGTGCTCCACGCACACCACAAGTGCTCCACGCACTCCACAAGCACTCCACGTGCTCCACAAGTACTCAAGGTACTTCAAGTAGATCTCCCATGAATCTGCAACAACCTGCAATTCAACAGACCATACTTATGGAAGGAACTCCCTTGCCTTCCTCTTGCTCTATCCGAGTACACACCTGTACTCCAAGTAGATCCTGCCTGATACTGCTCCCTGTAGTGTTGCTGTCTGTATGACCTTGCACACCTGCAAATCAAGCAATGGTTCCAATCACCTGTGAACCTCGACCTTGCACACACATACACCTGCAGATCAACGATCTTACTTATTGAAGAACCCAGCTGGCTCTCCAATCCAGCACCAACACACCTGGTACTGTGGCACTAGGAAGAACGCACCATAGCTCTACCTCACACACAGAAGGAGCTTATAATTATGCTCTCTTACTCCCTAGCACACTTTTCCAATACAACCATGAGTCTATTATATAGATCTCATCCAAACAATGACTAGACATCTAATTACAATAATTAGATCCGCAGCTATGAGTCTAAAATTAGCGCTCATCATGCAAACTCTTGGTTCATTAGTTCACTGCCCGTAATTGACTCGCAGTCGAACTACACAGGCGACCGACGTCGGTCCCTGTCCGCCTGGGGTCGCCGACGCCGGCCGATATATGACCGACGTCGATTGCCTTCCTGTCTTACCCTGCCGACGCCGGTTGGCCAGACCAACGCCAAACACTTCAGACACTTAGCAACTCATTCTGCAACCTCCACTCCTGTTTGCATCAGTGAAGCTTTTAGCTCCACAATCCTAACATTAGAAACAAGTGGTCAACTTGACAAGGAGACCTATCCTTGAAAAGCCACTTAATCAAAAAAAATTAAAGATTCTAGAGAGCCACTCTCTACTCCAACACATCCTACCTTGGTATTAAAAGGCATTAATAGTGTTCTTCAAATAGCACCAACACAGAGCTTGTACACTCCACAATGTGTTTAAAATATTCCTAGAGTTCATAATGATAAACAACATACATAACATGCTACAAATTATCATCATCACAATGACACTTATGTTACAAATCCATATCAAGTTTTTAGATTCTGAGTTGAAATTAGTTCCTTCACAATGGCATGATATTTTCCATTCGTGAGAGGTCATCCTTCCTATGTTAGATATAGGACCTATTGATTACAAGGCTCTTTCAAGAGTCATTGGTTAATATGTTATTTATTTTTTTCGTTATATATTTAAAAATACAAAAAAATATAAAAATCAAGACCTATACATCATATGTGTAATTTAATTGCATCAGTTTATTTGTGATTCAATATATGGATTACTTATATACATCTAGTTTTATATAAAAAATACTTCACAAGTGTACTTGAGAGTTGTAGAACATATAAGTTGTCACTATAAAATGTAGTTACATGTAGAGATATTATCTCAAACCAAAAAAATTACACAAATAAAACTATTCTACTCTAAACAATAACACACTACGCTTGTTGGGTGTGGAGCTTGATTGTCTTCCAGGTTCAGAGGTTAAAATTTTGATGTTTTTTCAGTTGGGTTTTAGATCCCATTATTTGTATCCATGATGGTAATGGGGGTTACAATGGGGTTTCACCCCCCTTGAGGGGTCCAGGGGGGATGACCCCCTAATGGGGGGTTCAAGGGTCGTGCGCCCCGATGGGGGTTTGGGGGCAACACCCCCAAAGGGAAAATTTTATTAAAATTGCCTTGTAAAATTATAATTTTATAGTCAATCTAGGCCATTGATTCTAGGTTTCTATATCTTATAGTATAGGTTATTTTTAGGTGTTTTTCCACCCTAAAATTGAATTGATATATATTTGAGAGGTAAGAGAAGATTATTGTACATAGAGAAGAGGCAGAGAAGGTAGAGAGGTGTAACAGGTTTTGTTGCAAGATATGTTTCTCCCTTGTATCGCTAGAAATAATATACTAGAAAATTTTGGTAGATGTAGCCCATCTTGGGTTAACCATGTTAAATCTGGTGTCTCCTATTTTGTGCATGTTTATGATTATTTTTTGTATGTTTGATGATTCGTTTCATAGTTTATCTTTTATGTGATTTGGGGATAAATCTATGTTTTATTTTATCCTAACAATGCTCTTGTCTACCAATGAATATAGGCTCTAATTTATTAAATCTAAAATAGTTACATGCCTTCTACAACTTCTATGCATCACATCAATTTCACTAGGGGTATAGTTTACTCATGTTTTATCACTCTATGACTATCCCTTGTGTTCATATTACAAGTACAGTACATTGTGCAAAATATTTCCATATTTGTTCACTTAATTTCACATTGATATCTTATTAGATACATGAGTTTTTGAATATACTAATATTACCAGTTATTTATGTAGATAAAATTCACTTATTCATGCATGCTTATCATGTTTTGCTTCTTTACTTCATGTTTTTTGTGTATTCTTTTCTCTAAATTATGGAATTTTAACATGTCCTTATTTGCAGCTCTAAGTCTTATTTTTTATTTCTATGAGTGTGAGTGGCATTTAAACATGTCCTTTATATGTGGCCCCTCGGCCTTATTATTTGTTTTATATGATTTTGTGTGTGATCTTTGTGTATGTGTCATGGCCATGACTCTTTTTTTATCATTTTCTTAGTTTATGATGCCAATATAGATATCATGTGTCCTTTGCATTTGTTTATTCCATGATACATATCATGCATCTCTCCCTAAGTAGTTATATATCAATTTCACATACTGAATATTGATCATTCCTTCATTATGTTCCTAATTTCTAGCATTTATCTGGACAAGACATTAAGTATTCTTAGTTCTACATGTATCATACATTACTAATTTTCTCAAATTATCAATATGATGCCATGATATCCAATGTTATCATTGTTACTCTATATTTCAATATTGTATATAACATCATTTGCATAACTCTTTATTTTGAGCTAAGTTATTACGCATGTTTCACAACTCACCTCAAAATAGTAGGCATACATAGTGGATTATCTTAGAGACTAAGTTGAAATAACTCACTACATAGACATAAAATAATAGTACTTACTCAACTTATCATAGTGCATACTCAGTTTTTGCCTAGAAAGCATATTCAGATAGAGCCATGCCATTTGGACAATAGTATAGGATGTAACTATCTAGAACAATGCATTATCACC
The DNA here is from genome assembly GCA_037957365.1 of Torreya grandis. Lineage (NCBI taxonomy): Eukaryota > Viridiplantae > Streptophyta > Pinopsida > Cupressales > Taxaceae > Torreya > Torreya grandis. The sequence goes on along the minus strand of JARHVA010001556.1, from coordinate 2,861,234 downwards.
CCACCAATAAAAAATAGTGTTTTTTAGAATTCTCATAATTATACTCAATCTAAAATGTAGTTTTTAGATTTATATATAGGTTATCACATATTTTTCTTAGATTAGGGTCATCTTACATAGCATGTGTTCTATAATTTTACACATGTTTACTCATAAATTCAATTGATTTTACTCATTTATCATAATAAATATACTTAGATATTATATTGGGGGAATGTGTGGTATAAGATCACTTTTCTACTTAGTTTTTCACCAATTCCACAAAAAGAATAGAAATTCATGTCATTCTCTATGTTGTATACACTATACTCATATCATACTATTTTTACACCAATTTTTCACTCGTATTTCACCAAATATTAATCTTATTTTGTCTACAATAGTTGATTCAACTTTCTACTCCAATTTTTTCATCAAAATGATCTATTAGAATTCATATATGGATTCTAAGCTAATTTACTACCTTGAGTTTTGTGATGATGTATTCAAACACATCTTGAGTTATTAATCATGTTATCCTAATAATGAGGATTAGGGAATGCATAGTCCAATCCAAGTTATTCAACAAAACTAAATCTCCAAGGGTTCTACCCTCTCTAGTCATCATTATTTTACAAGAAAACACAATGATTTACATACATGAAAAGGTGTACTCATTCCTTGTTATTTGATCTATAAGTTTCTTGTCTTTTCTTTCATATCTCCATCCTAAGTAAGGATTGATTTATATATGTTTCATCATAGGTTTGCATGAAGCATAGTTCAATGTGTGATCTACATCCAAACCCACTCAAGACAGGTAAGTTCATGTATAACTCTCTTTATTTTATTCAATTACTTTCACTTTGATTCATCAATATAATAAAAAGGAAAATTTAATCACTAAAATTAACATTTAATGCTAAAGTAATGCACTTGTGACCATCTTATTACACACACTTAGCTCATGCTCAATTCCATGGTTTTAAAACACTAATCTCCTAATTATATGTGAATGATCCTTATCCTTAAGTAATTATGATACTTGATATTATTTTTCCTTATTTTAAATATCCTAAGTTCATCCCTTAACTAATTCACACTTTTAGATTATTTATTTCTACTTCTCAAACAAAGCCACTCCTTTAAGATAATAACGCTTGTTGGTAGTGTTTGAAACCAATGGTTTTGACCTCCCACTAAAAAATAGATATTTTCTCAAATTAAAATTCACCTAATGGATCCTCCCACATGATTTTCAAGTCCCATTCAATGAATTTCCAAAATTCTACTATATAAGCATAATTTCTATTCATTTGTTCATTAGTTGGCAAGAAACTTCTATATTACAAAAACTAGATTTTTTCTAACTAGACATTGAGAGAAAGTCACTTATTTTTTCCAATTTTGAGTCCACATAGCCTAATAATCCTTAATCTAAGTCTAAATATACCTATAAAGTCACAAATCATTATTGAAGCATATAATTATACCAGGATTCCATTGCCATACAACATTACACTAGTATTTCACACACACCATCGTAGCATGGGAGAATTGCATGTTGTTTGATCCCTTTTCATAATATTGGTATGTAGGTAACACTTAGCACATGGGGTGTTGACGTAAAATACAAATTTATGTATTAACTCATTTTTTCATGTCTACTGCATTTGTTCTTCATTGTCAATTGAGATAGGGTTCTAAGTAAAGAAGGCACATAACAACTCCTATAGTGAATCAAGTGAATCCAATCACACACATGACCTACAAGAAAAGGCACATTGATCTAATTTCACATATAGGTATAAAAAAAAACCCTGCCATACACTAGTGTATCCTACATATGATAGTGTAGGTCAACCTTGTTTGAATAGTGTGGCCTTGTCCTAAAACTAAATGGAACCCTATTCTTCATTCACAACAACCTCACATAGTTGCATAGTTGACTACATGGTATTTATTGTAGTCTATTAGATCTTAGTACCACCTAAGTAATTTGTCTTTATTATTTTCCTCTTTTATCATATTTCCATAAATAGTAAGTTCTAAATCAGCCTTGTGTGATTTATTGCATATATTATACATTCTAATTTTACTCAAATTTATCAAAATTGGATTAACTCTTGCTTAATTACCCAATTTTGATAAAACACTAGTTCATGCACATGATGATATTTTATATTTGGCTTTAATTTTGTGGGGAATGAAGGTGTTTCATGTGTATTTACACATTTGGACCTTTGTAGTAACTTATCAAGTATTTTCAACTATGAAAAAAATTTGAATCTATAACTCTATATATAGTAGTTAATCCATGATTTTGAGGTAATGTATTTTGAGGTTCATCAATGTTCAACATCCATAGAATTACCCATACTATACCAATTATGTGTTTATCACCTTATCATACTAGGGTTACAAGATCATTGTCAGATTAGTTACATATGGGTTGGGACATTTGTCTTCTAATCCATGACCGTTTCCTTAGTTAAATTTCAAAGTGGGGATTGGTCACCCTCAATCTCATCATGTTCTCCATGTGATTCAAAAATGAATCACAATTCTCCAATGTTTCAATAAGGAATCATCATCTCTAAAAAGTTACATGGTAGTATGGTTTACTCACATACATGTGTACTCCTTCCTTGTTATTTCAAGTTTCAATGACAATTGAAATTTATAATTTCATTCTCTGGACATTGACTACTATGTTTTCATTTTATTTTTTTCTTGAAGCATCTCACACATTTGGAACCTTCCCCCAAATACAAATTGTGTTGTACATGCTCGAGTATATATTCATCTTTTTACTCTAATATTTTCATTGCATTGTAATATTATAATAAAAGGAGATCATTTGAAGACACTAAAATCTAGTATTTGATACTTTTAAATGTCAATCTTAACCTACACTTATCCTACATGACTTATTTGTCTCTAAACAACTCTTATTCTCCATTCACGCACACTTACATGTTATTCATGAGTTTGATCCCTTTTAAGTTTTTATCAATCACCTACAAGAACCACTCAGTCTTTGCCAAATCAATGAAATATCCCACTTAGACATTTATAAATCACCACATTTACATTCATGTATCCCATATATTAATTTCATACTCAAAATAAAATTAATCAAAATAGGCCATCTACAGGGTTTTAGAACTTATGCATGCAATAACAAACCTTATAAATCTAGACACAGGTGCACTTAAAAGCTCAAACAAAATAGTCTTGCATACAAGACACAACCACCAAAATAAGGACACTATGACCACATAGTGCTACTATCTAATTAGGGCACTAATATCCAAGAGGGGTTTTGACACTCAAATCCTATTTGTAACACTCAAACCAGCCTCTACCTTAGTTTTTAGCCTTGAAATCATTTTCTAGCTAAGTTCTTATTTGCATTATTTATTACTATTTTTAGAAAGGTTAAATTAAGTAAATTACATAAATAATTAGCGGATAAATTTATATCATACTTCTACCCTAATTTACTATCTTGGGTCTTTAACAACATAGAATTTACATTTCACTAAGTCTTAAAAGGTTAAAAGATTTGGTGAACCCAACTTCATTCGAATATTATTCAAACCCTAACCCTATATGCTACTAAGGTTTTTATCCTTATTTTTCCTATTTTCATTGGCTATGTTGAGCTTTTTATATTTCATACATTTTGTTTTAACAGCCCTGTTTCACTTTGTTTACTATATGCCATCTAAAAAATCTATCTCTCTTCCCTTAAGAAAAAGTGTTAGGCTTAGTGGCAATCCTATTGAGCATACTCAGTTTCCTTCCATTCAAGCTTATACCATGGACAAGGGACTAGTTACAACTCCTGTCATTGATCCTTCACATCTTGTTTATGTGGATTTCAATGATAATGCATCCTAATATTACCAATACAATCAAGATCAAGATGAGATGCAAGAGGGGAATTGAGATACTCTCCCCCCACTTAACAATGAAAACCTAATTATTAATAAGGATGAGATTCTACAAAGCTTAAAATATATAATTTTGGAATAACCCCTTGATCATGCACAAATTTTACAAGCCATAATGGAAATAAAGAACAAATTAAATAATGGTAAATCTTCTACTCCCCAAAATAATAACATTGTTACACCTACATTAGGGCCAACTCAGCTAGCACAACAAACAATTTTAACTCAATAACCTTTATTGACAGATACACCTCCTATGGCTAGTTCCTCCTCTCTAGATGTACAATCCCTTATGTAGGAGGTTCATAATCTACAAGCTAAAGTGTTACATATTGAGTAGGAAGACACTAGGCCATCACATGATTTGGATTCTCATGTTCTTTTACATACACCTTTGGCACATCACATAGCAGTAACTCCTTTACCATCTAGATTTATGGCACCTAAGCTTACATTATATGATGGTAAGGGTGACCTAGAGTACCATCTTTGAGCTTTCCATGCAACATGTTCGGACTATGTGTCCAATTATTGGCTCCTCACAAAATTATTTCCATGCAGTCTAAAGGATTATGCTTTACAGTGGTTTTATGATCTACCAAATCATTCTATCACTAAATTCAATCCATTGGTAGATATGTTTTTATCGCACTTATTAATAAACATTAATGATAATATCTCATATTCTTAAGTAGCATAACTGAAATAAAAATCAAATGAGCCTATTGCAGAATGCATCTTGTGATATAAGACTATATTTGCCAAGTTGACAAGCCTCATGGTAGATAGAAAGCTCCAACACATTAAAATAGATCATAATATTAGCATTACATGAATATATATTTTTCAATAAGTTTTCAACATTCACAAACTTATGCCACACAGTGAAATAAAGAGAAGTCAAGCTTCTCTTTATAGGCAAACTAAAATATACAAGTGGATCAGAATAAATTGTTAAGAGTTATAGTTAGCCTCCATACAAGTTAAGGGCCACTAAAAATAAGAGTGATATAAATGTCATAGTTAACTTAGACTCAAATCCATCTCCTCCCTAGTTTTATCAATTCTTTCACATAGAGTTTTCACCAACCTTCTAGAATCACCAGCACATCTTTTACTGATTCTCTTAGAATACAATGTCATATCTCTCCCTCCCATAAAAGATGTTGATACAACACAACCTCTTCCAAATAACTATGATTCCAATGCATTTTATGACTATCACAGGGCACCAGGCCATACTATAAATAGATGCATCAATTTGAAATATAAGATACAATATTTGATAGAGATTAACATTAATAATGTGGGCACACCCATAGAAGCACCCAAAGTTCAACAAATGGAAGCTAAGGCATTAAAAATATTCTCGTATCTATTTCTAAAGAACATAAAAAATGAGGTAGGGGGAATTTCAAGTGTTCACTACACATATTAGGCACATCCACCATCAGCATCATATCACACTACTACAAAGGATGCACACCCAGTACACAATACCATTGGTGTGTACCATATTACAATTCTATCTAGACTAATCATCACTTTTTTAGAGTAGGATATTGTTAATTATGATTAAAATTTATATGCACTCTTTGTACGAGCCTACATAGATCATCATCCTATTTATAGTGTTATGATTGATAATGGGTTAAGTATTAACATGTGCACTATCACACTTATACAACATTTTGGGTATTTAGAGTAGGATATGTCTCCTTCATATAAAATTATTCATGGTTTTAGTGGCCATGTGTAGATCTCCATCAAGGAGATTATACCTTCACTATAGGTTGGACCAACACATGTGGCCACTAGATTTATAGTAGTACCTAGTGTAGACACATTTGACATGTTATTTGGTAAGCCATGGATACATCAATTACAAGCCATCCCATCTACCATGCATAGATGCCTAAAATAAATACATGTAAATTAGGTGATCATATTTGAGGGTCTTTCATATGAGTATCCTCATCTTGTTCGATAGGTAGTTACACTATAATTACTAATTATAGCTAAGTTACTAGTTATAGCTCAATTACCAGTTATAGCTCCAACCACTATTCTTATCAATATACCATAGAGTTCAATGGAGCCACCAGTGAAGGTGAGGTCTACTCTTGCAGTTTTTCCACATACGCATACTCTCCCATGGAAACCATTATTAGAGAGACCCATGTGTTATATATATGTTTCAAATTCTATAGGGCCTCCCTCTACCCATTTTCTTCCAAGATAAATTTTATTGAGTTCTTAGGGTTTTCAACAAAGGTCACCTATTTCATCTATAGCATCTTCTAATAGATGGGTCCCTAAGACCCCCTACAGTTCACAAAGAACCACAGTCATTTTAACAAATTCTTAACACCACTTTATAGGTAGTGCCATCTATAAATCACTTAGTACGTAGGCTTTGGGACCCCAGTTATCTTTTCATATAGTACACACCATCATTGTTCCTTTATTTGACATAGTCCACATCGATAGTGATTCTCCCATGAGACTCATCGGTTAGTATTGTCATTCCCTACTTATGCATACTTTCCTTATTTATTGTTCCTTGTATATAGTTTCATTTTCATGTTGCTTGTACTTAACTTATATCCAAAAAATAAAAAAATAATATAATATTTCAAAAACACAAAAACATTCAAATATTTATGCAAAAAAAATAAATTTAGATTGTATGCTTTGAGATGTATACACTTGTTATATTTTCCAGATACTACATATGTTATCTTAGTATAAATGGTTTTATCATACATACATGCTTCACTTATTCTTGTTGAGTGCTTGCATATTTTTATAGGACTCAGGTCCACTACACCAACCATATTTTTTATAATATACCTAATGGGGACATAATCATAGATACACAAGTTCTTCATTTGACACATTTGCCCATTTGGGGGCACCCTATAAACATTTTTGATTACTAGGTTACATCTTTATATATTCTACATCATATCTTCAACATTTTTATATATTGATATTGATCATGCTACACTTACTAAGATTTTTTTGTTGGTTATTATTGCTTAGGACTCAGTATATGTACATCTTTTATCTTACACAAAATTGTATTGCATGTTCATGCATACTTTCATTTCTAACTTTCCTAGTTTAGAATTGAGTATATCTCTATGTTTCTTCTATTCGATGGGATTTGAATATGTCATTGTTCTTTGGGTCTATGCCACTCTTTTCATAGTATGTATTCTTTAAACATGTGCCCATGTCCTTGTGTGTGCCTTCCTGATTGTGTATGTGGACATTTGAACATGTCCTTATATGTGGCTCTAAATCAACTCGTTTGTTATTTATGTATGTGGACATTTGAACATGTCCTGTTATGTATTATTTTCTCAAATTTAGCGACATGTGCCCATGTCCCTTGTGTTATTTCCCCTTAGCTGACTTTGCATGCCTTATGTGTGTTGTATGTATGATTTCTTATATACGTCAAGGTCATAACACTTGTCTCTTACTTTTTACACACTCTAGTTTTAGATGCCATGAGGGACCTCATGCATCTACCCTTCCTACTTGGGTGTCATGATGGACATCATGCCCCATCCCCCTAGGTAGATACTTAGTTATTACTTAGATTTACTATTACATACATTATTATATTTATCTTGATAGCCTTGTAAATGCTAAACATAACATACATTACACATTACAAATTTATGTTCATATTATCTTACATTCTGATGTTATATATGCACATTATATTGCATTATTACATAGATATCATATATGCTCTATCTGACACACATATTACAAAGCTTTTTATTTTTAGGATAGTTATTACAAAGGTTCAACAACTCCCCTCAAAAGAGGGGGAATTCACAAGGGTTTGTCATAGAAATCAAGCACTCATAATACACTCACAATACATTTTTCAGCACACAAGCTCAGTTTAAATAAATTAGAACATACAAACATTTGTGCCCAAATTGGGACACTATCACCACATGTAAATATTGTCTAAGATATGATGCTACTATCTAGTAGCCTTAGTTTCATAAAAAACTATATTTTTTAGAATAGTACAATGGGTATAGTCCAAGTTTGCACAGGTTCAGTTATAGATTTACCAGTTCATACTGATTTAGCTCAAATTCATACCACTTTAATTAGATTAGGGGAATCATGTGTGGCATGACCATTCCCATTTACAATTCATATACTTAGATATAGATTATTACAACTCAATCTAGAATCCATATGCTCATATATCATATTTGGGGGCATGTATATAGCACATTATTTGTGTATGCTCACTTACACATTAGTTGATTAGATGGAATGACAAATTCCATGTCCTTATCTATGTTTTATGCATCAAACATTATACTCTAGGTTACACACCATTTTTATGACTTACTCCATTTATAGTGGTTGGCATTCTTGAGTAGCCCAGAGCCACCTAATATACCTGAGTGGTCATAGCGCTGACATCTCAAGTTAGACATTTCTAGTTACATCATGTAGTTTTAGTTTTAGATGCATCTACTAAACATGGGTAAGCAATGATGGAGTCATAATATACTTGACTTCTTGATCCACATACATGAGATGGTTAAATACATCATTAGTCCAATCCAAGCTATTCACAGATGATGATCTACCAAGTAGGGGTGGGTAATGATGGATTCAAAACCAAATTGACTTTTTGAACCACCCACACATGAGGATTGAGCAATCCATCAGCTCAATCCAAGTTATTCATTGATTTATCACTATATACACACACATAGAGAGATATTATCACCAAGTTTATGCTTTGGTTTTCATACCCAGTGAAGTGTATTCTTTAATTTTATCTCTCTTATCCCTTTACTTAGTTTTACTCTATTTTAATTATTTACTCAATTTTGTCTTTATTTTTGATATCTCTTAAGTAAGGACTGGTTTATGCACATTTCAATTACATTACATGAAATGGAGCATGCTTCACATAATCAAATCTAAACTCCTAGGATTCACCTCTTAGGTAAGTCCAATTACACTTATTTTTCCTTTATCCTAATAATTTCACTTTTTTTCATTTTTATAATAAAGGAGGGGGGCTAATGTAATACCTAAAAATTACACTTGAGTGTTAAGAGTACTACTTGAGACCATATATCCCTAGTTTAGACCTAGACCTATCTTACGGCCTATTTTCACACTTATCCAATGTTCATGTAGTCCATAGGCATCCCTGGTCATCCCTAAAGCAATCTCAAACCCTCCTTTTTACATCTTGGCCCTTCATGCCTTAGGTCCTGCCACCTATACACTAGCACCATAATAGTGATAGTAGCACCATGTCCCAATATTGGTGTTATTGTCACTTCCCTCCTTTTTTCACAAATAGATATATTTTCAAATCTTAGACCTCCTAAGGTTAACCTAGACCTATTTTATCACATGCATAAGCACCAACATAGTATAAATATATGTATTTTATCCCTCTAACCACTAGATGGAAATTAGATGCAAATTATATGTGCAACCCCAAAATAAGTTGTGCATAATTAAGGTTATCAATCCCTATTTTGACCTATTTCTACATACTACCATCTACAACATTCTTAAGCTTAGATTACTTTGATTTCCAATCTCAAGCACATTCAAAGCACTCAAGTCAACAATCATACTAGCTTCACTTTCACTTGCACCAGCACTTAGGTGGGGAGAACTACATCAGTCTTAATCCCTCTTTGGAGTATTAGTATGTAGGCAAATCTCATCATAGCAGGGTGTTGAGGATGTTCAGTCTACCCCACTAACAAACACACTTTTAAATGTGTATCAATTAGATGCCCTAGCTACATGGAGGATTAAGTTTTTCTCATAAAATATATCAAAATAGGCCATATACAAGGTTTCAAAACTCATGCACATAATAACATGTCTTATAGATCTAGACACAGGTGCACCTAAAAGCTTAGAATGATCCTAGATGGAGGACACTATCACCAAAATAGGGACTCTAACACCACATGGTGTTACTATCCAATTAGGGTGCTACTATTAAAAAAGGGTTTTGACACCTAGATCTTGTTTGTGACACTTATACCAGCCTATGCCTCAGTTTTCAACCTCCATATCATCTGTCTTAATAATTTTCAAACTAATTCTTTATTTGCATTATTTATTACTATTTTTGGAAAGTTCAAATTAATTCAATTCTATAATAAATCAATGCTTATATTTATTTCATATTTCTACCCTAATTTATTAAATTCAGCTCTTTAACAACATAGGATTTACATTTCACTAAGTCTTAAAAGGTTAAAACAGGTGCAAACATTGTTAAGATCAAATCCAAATTTTTAGGTGCATTCATATAGCAAAAGATCACAATTTCACAATCACACTAAGGTGAAAACTAGGTGTGTCTTGACTTCCTTCTTTATATTAATGGATATGTAGGTTCAATCATTAATGGGGGCGATTGGGGTTAACGCGGCCTAATTACACTTCCTTACTTTTTACAAGTTTTCATCACTCACGAGTAGACCTAAAGTTTCAAGTATAAGTAAGTTAATTTATGGATCTATGCATGTAGTTTATGGTCTTAGATCATACATACATATACATATCAAATAGGTGCATCGCATTTTATGCTCACAAAGAGACAAATATGCCTAAGACATTAACATTAACCTCAGTCACTATCATTGATGTTTTTGTCTAGGCCTAATAGTATCAACCCTACATGAAAAAAGAGATAATTTTGGATGAATATTAGGCCTACTTCTAGTTTACTTCCATACTTAAAACACAATACCAATCAATCAATCAAATAGTAAATTTAAATATCTTGATCTAATTAACACTTTCCATTAATAGTACATTACATTATTAGATCATTCTAGATCAGTAACATTCAAATTCATTCTTGATTATAATATAAATTAATTTTACCATTTAATCCTATTGTGATTCACAATAAATCCAAATATGGGATAAACATAAAGACCACTTTCAGTGTCCAATTTGAAAAAATTGATATCAATAGAACGATACCATGTACACTTAAATATGACAATTTCAAAACTTTTATAATTAAGTTTTAATATTTTTTTAATCTTTCCAACATAATCCAATTTCCCTTAGACAAAGTCTTGTCATTTTCACTTGCTCAACTAGCATGTTTAAAAGGAACTACAAGTCCACAACAAGTGATACTTCTCTTGTCAATGTTTTCCACATGTAAAAATGTGTTGTTCAAACACATTGTGGAATGCTTACTCACCTTCATTATGTCATATCATTTTTAAAAAGTATTAATATAATTACAAAAAATATATTATTCACTTTAAAATCATATTTACAATTTACCAAACCTTCACATATATACACTATATCAAATTATTCTTGCTTGTGGATATCCTTGGATTGATGGCATGAAGATTCTACAAATGTGGACTCATTTATTCAAGAGTAGGTTGGTCTAGTAATGGTTTATGTAGATCAAGTAGGGGTGGTTTCTGAATATGTTTTCATCTCCAAACAATCCTTCAATTTTCATGGCTACACTTCTCTTATTCATATTTTTAAAGCCACAAAAACATTTACAAAGTATTGAAGAGTATGAACTACTCAATGGCATATTTCTCAACAACATTTGATAGTCACATATGTAAATAATTTATTTATTTATTACAAACACACATAGATCATACATCATATATGTTAGTTATGAATTTGAATACATACCAAGTTTCATGAATTTTCCTTTTCCAATTCTGTTGATCTCCATTTTTCATTTCCACGGTCAGCATCCCAAATGTGTGGAATCAGTGGAAACTCCTCTCCAAGATATTTTGACATGTAGAAAAATATTTCCTAAATAATTTATCCTTCTACCAGAATCCCTTTATAAGTGTTAATTACTTCACAAAACTCTTTAAGGTCTTCATGTACCTCTCTATACAAAACATTCATCGTGTGTTAATTATACCTACCATCTGAAGATCATCGACCAAATGCACTAATATATGAATTTGAGAGTCCACTAAGGAGTTATATAGTTCCTTTTCCAATTTTCAAACTATATTTAAAATATTTTATTTTTCATGCTCAATCATTGCTTCAACTATCTCTTTTGAAGATATCCACCTATCTTACAAATGATGTTAGACGTGCAAGTTACCCTAATATTTCTCATACAATTAGTTGAGTTGTAATTAAAAATAAAAATCATATTATCTCAAAAAAATTGAAATTTAATACAATGGAATTTTAGGCTAGGTTGAATATTTTGAGATGGCCCCTTTAAAGCTAAGGGAAATATCTGTTGCATAAATAAATAAAATGTAAAATGTGAAGTTTTTAAATTCAATCTCAAATTTAAGGCCAAAAACACATGAATTACCTTCAAAATGTTATGCTAGTATTATGTTTTGAGTATCATGATGTGTCTATTAGCGATTAATGCATGCTTCATGGAGGAATCATACCATTTTGGTGTGTGAAACTATTAATTCAAGTTTATATACCCACTATGATAGGGGATGGGTATACACCCTCTCATTTTAAGATCCCAAGAATTGAACCCAAGGCACAAGTTACAATTGGTTGAATATAATTGGTTTGTAATGTGGTGTTAGACCTTACAAGGAAATCTACCTATGCCTACTTAGCCAATATTCAAAACTAACCTAAACATGCATATTCACAATGATTTTATCTTTAAAATATTTAATATGATAAAAAACCATCAAAGAGGGAAAAGACAAGGTAGAAAAAAGTTTTGGGATTTCCATTTGTCTATATCATGCTAAATTAAACATTCATAATGCTCTATTTTGAAATAAATAAATGTTTATCAAATCTATCATTCACTCAAATTTAAATAAATAGAGTTCTAGAGGTTAATTAATTTATTTTTGTATAAATTTCAAAGGCATGCTTGAAAAGATAATTACTTGTAAAATTAGCACAATAAAATTATACACGTTAGCTAAATAAAGGTTCATATTTAATCCACATAAACAATTAGAATAAAATATAAACTCACTACAACCAGCTCATACAACAACTTACAGATCACAATAATGATAACTTAATCAAAGAAACACTAAGCATCAATTTGAGCAAGAAACTAAAGACATAAACAAACTCATAGAACATCCACGCCCACAATTATTTATCATTAAAAATAGATCTTAATAAACTATATTTATAAGAAAATATGGGACACAACCTCATCATGAAAGTACTTGCATGTAATCAATCTTATTAAAAATAGACTGCTAGTTCTAAATCTTATTTTTTACTCCCTATTGAAATAAACTACTATTTTGAGACAATTTGAACATAAACTCCACTACCAAATCCTTTTGGACTTATCACTTGCATAAAATTATACCTTTAAAAATGGTATAGCAGCCACTCAACTAAATCCAACCATATATTTCATTTGAACTCTTGCATGTAGAGCTAGAAACCCCCATATATACATGATACATCTATAATAGGTTTTCTAAACAAAATAATTATTTTTAATATCACTTGTGCATGGTCACAAAGAGGTCCTTGGAGTAATTCTCTAATTACAATGGCCTTATCAATTATTTTCATTGCATGTGTAATAATTTCCACACATTTTTTGACCACCCCTTTTGTTTGTGTTGGCTAATTATCCCTTAAATGTAACTATGAAAATATTTAAGAGCACTGTGAATTCCACTACAGTTATCAAATTATTATTTGCTTTATATAATTGTGGCATGTTGACTTCCATGAAGAAATAAATAATTTTATCTATGAACACATTGATCTATAACATGGTGTATGATAAACTATGTGGCAAATCATGTAATGAAGTCTTGGTGTGAATAATAAAACTTTCACATAAGTTTATATCAAACAAATTTAATATTTTGATATTTGGGATAAAACCTTATTTCACCACTATGGTAATTACTTTTAATTTCTTCTCCATCTTACTTAATGTCTAAAAAATAATTTTATATATTATGTTCCCATTAATCACTTTTGAATTTGGTTTAATGTACCTCTATTAATGACCTAAATAGTGAGTCTAGACCATTCTCAACATCACTCACATTATTCACCCCCAACATAGAGAAATATTTTTGAAATGGGAATGAGCGGGAACAGAGATGGGGAGAATCTGGCAGGTGGAACAGATTCGGGAGGGACAGCAGAGGAAGAAGGAAAATGTGAAAGGCCAGGTCTACTAAATAACGCAGACACAAGAAGGCTTTCATCTTCCATTGAGTCCTATAGTGGGGCTGGAAACTCATCATTGAAAAATGCGTTAGAACAAATCATGGAGGAAGTGAAAGATAAATCTGGTGATAAAATAGAAAAGAACTCTGAAAGACAGATAGGGGCCCTTAAACAAAGGACCTAGTCATCATTGTTTGGGAAAAAACTGACAGGGAAATCCCTCTTCCCACTGGTGATATCTAAATCATTCTAGGAGAAAGGTGAGTTTCAAATTTTCATCCCAGATCCTCTAGTTGACTTCTCTGTATCTTTTATGGATCTCACCCTAGTTGGTAAGTTTCTAGGAGTAAGACCAAATATAGATTCTCTTAGATCTATGATCAGGAAAAAATGGGCAATATGCAGAGAAGTCGATATTGCACCAATGGTGAATGGTTTTTTCTCTTTTATCTTTAATTATAAAGAAGATTTAAACAAGATTCTGAGTGAAGGACCCTAGTCCTTTGGAAAAATTACTCTTACTATCAAGAAATGGGAACCAGAAATGGATTTATCAGACTCATTTTTCTTAACAACCCCTATATGGGCAAGACTACCTGGGCTTCCATTAGAATTCTGGCATGAGGACATTTTCAATGGAATTGCTAATTCATTTGGTGAGTTAGTGGTTGTGGATAATGCCACGGCTTCAAGAACTAAACTCCAAAGTGCCAGAATTTATGTTAAAGTGGCAGACTTGAACCATCTCCCTAAAAAAGTGGAATTAATCTCTAAGCTCGGTAAGAAAACTCAATAAATTGTCTTCAAAGATCTACCAAATTCTTGTTTTGCATGTAAGAAACAGGGGCATTGGGTTAAGAATTGTCCCAACAGGGGTAGACCTCTTTCAAGAAATCTTCAGGAAAGGAAAAATATAAAGATTCAACAAAAGAAAATATGGAAGCTAAAAGAAGACTGTCGAAAGAAAAGGGAGTCTCAAGATGCCTTAGCCGACCAAAACACAGAAAAGGGTATAATTTCTACAACAAAAGAAGAGAGCGACTTTAATTTATTAGGAACAATAGATCCCCTTTTAAAAAAATTAAGTCCCCTTATGGAAGAGAAGGGGAAGGGATCAGAGGACAACAAATCAGATCTTCTAACAGAAGGAAAAGTATATATCCTAAACCAGAATACCCAAAGTTTAGAAAATCAATTTTCTAAGGTTAAGGACAATGAAGGATTAGAGGAAGGAGAAGTACTTCCTAAAGAGGTGAACAAAATAGAAGAAGGAAAGGGAGATTTGTGTGAAGTTCAGATGGGGGAAAAGCAGGGGGCTTCAAGGGTTGAAAATAACACTCCAGTGAAAGAGATTCTAATGGCAGAAGAAATGAAAGAGGTTGGAAAAAACTCAAAAAACCAAAAAATAAAAGGAGAGAAAAAGAACAATACTAATCACATAATGACGAGAAACGGCGGTGTGAAAGTAAATAGTCCCCTTAGGAGTAAAGAAGGAAAAGGATCTGAAAAGCAAGTCAAATTTAAACCGGATGTAGGATTTACAGATAAACTTGGGAAAAAATCTGCAAAGAAGAATAGAGAGCTGGAAAGTAAGCTTAATATAGCAGATGGAAAGCAGGTGACTCTGTGACAATGTCTCCTAACCAATAAAAATAAATGAGAATTCTTAGTTGGAATATAAGGGGGCTAAATAGCTTTTATAAAGTAGATTTAGTTAGGAATTTTGTCAGAGAGCAAAAGCTAGACCTCCTTGTGCTTCAAGAAACTAAAATGAGTAAAGAGAAAGCAGAACAGATCAAAGACTTTAAAAATTACACCATTAAGGCCAGTAGCTCTGAAGGAGCTTTGGGAGGAACCGTTATGTTATGGAAAAAAAATCAATATACTGGGTCTATTTTGATGGAAAGTAAAAAAAATTTGGTTGTTAATATTACCAGTGTTGACCAAAAGGAAAGTTGGTATGTTGTAAATATCTATGCTCCTAATGCTAGGAACGATAGGGAAAAGGTATGGGAAATTCTCTCAAACCTCAGAAGCAAAGATCATTGTGGGCGATGGATTATAATGGGAGACTTTAATGTTCCACTCTATGATTATGAGAAAATGGGTGGTAACACTATTCAAATGGAAGGGAGATTTGATCTCATGGAGTTTATAAGTAAAGAAGGTTTCATGGATGTGGACTTGCAAGGAATTCAGTATACCTGGAGCAATAAGAGACTGGACAAGGAATGTATACAGGCTAAGCTTGATAGGGCTCTCATTTCCCCTGATTGGATGAAAGAATATACTTGTAAGCTGGAAGCAAGCCATAGAATAGGCTCGGATCATTTCCCTCTTATATTCATAGTGGTCAAATTGAACCAAAAAAAGAATTATCTGTTCAGATTTGAAAAGATGTGGATGCAGCATCCACAGTTCGAAAGCAAAATTAAAGAGTGGTGGAATAAGCCTATTGAGGGAACATCCCTATTCAGAGTTGCCTCCAAACTCAAAAATGTTAAAAAGGAAGTTAAGAAATGGAATAAGGAATGTTTTGGAAATATTTTTGAGAAAAAGAAGACCATCAAGGAGGATATCAATAGAATCCAGGAAAAAATTCAGCAAAATGGATATACCCCAGAATCCCACAGAGAAGAAAGTGATCAATTGATACAATATCAAGACATTATAACTAAGGAGGAAACCTTTTAGAGACAAGGATCTAGGGTGCAATGGTTGAAATAAGGGGATAAAAATACTAAGTTTTTCCATCTTTCCACTTTGAAACACAGAGCGAAAACTCATATTCATCACTTGAAAAAAGGAGATCAGAAGATAATAGAGGAAAAGGAAATAATGGAAGAAATGATCTCATTTTTCTCTTCCCTGATGAACGCTGATAGAAACATCAACTTGCAAAGCCAGGCTGATATCCTACGAGTGATTCTTCCACTGATCTCGAAGGAGCAGAATAATATGTTATGTTCTATCCCTAAGGAGGAGGAAATCTTCAAAGCTGTTAAATCTTTAGGAGGAGAAAAAGCACCTGGACCAGATGGATTCCCCATGTTTTTCTTTCAAAAGCTCTGGAAAATTATAGGGAAGGATGTCAGCAATGCGGTGAAGGATTTTTTTGGAGCAAAACATATGCTAAAGGAAATTAATGCCACTTTTTTGTGCCTTATTCCTAAGAAGGCTGGAGCTGAATGCCCTGATCAGTTCAGACCGATTAGTTTGTGCAACTCATTCTATAAGATAATTTCCAAAGTTCTTATGACAAGACTAATTCAAGTGATCCCTTCGTTGATTGCTAATCAGCAAAATGGATTCATTCCAGGCAGACAAATCCTCAACTCTATTATAACGGCAAATCAGAATATTCACTCATTGTCCAGCTCAAACACAGAGGGGTTCCTAATGAAAGTGGATATAGCTAAAGCATATGATAGGGTGGATTGGCTATTCCTTTCAAATAGCCTTATTACCTTTGGCTTTGAACAAAGAGTGGTTGAAATTATCAAATAGCTGATATCTACAACTTCTATAGCTATGTTGGTAAACGGAAGTTCGTCTCATTTTTTCAATCCGTCTAGGGGATTAAGACAGAGGGATCCGATCTCCCCTATTCTTTTCATTATCATGGCTGATAGTATGGGGCGATACCTAGGGGACTTAGTTTATAAAGGATCATTTAAAGGTCTGAAACCCTCTTCGCAGCCTTTAATTTGCTCCCACGGTCAATTTGTGGACGATACTATTTTCATGGGACAGTCTGAAGTTTCAGAAGCTAGAACTCTAAAGGAAGCTATAAATCTGTATTCCTTCGCCTCAGGACAGCTGATTAAGTGGAACAAAAGTGTTGTATTCTTTACGAATACCCCAGTTTACAGACAGAACAAAATAGCAAGGATCCTTGAATGCTCCATAGGTGCTTTTCCCTCTACTTACCTTGGTCTCCCTTTAGGGTCGAAAGCTCCTGAAGCTTTCTGGGAAGGTCTTATTAACAAATTTAGTAAGAAATTAGCGGGATGGAAAGGCAGTCTTCTAAGCCAAGGTGGAAAGCTTATACTACTCAAAGCAAGTCTTCAAAGCATACCTACGTACGCTTTAAGTCTTTTCAAAATCCCTACTAAATTTGCAGAAGCTATTGAAAAAATTCAGAGAAACTTTCTTTGGTCAGGTACTGAGGAGAAAAGGAGAATGCCTCTTATAGCATGGGATAACATATGTAAACCTATCAGGGAAGGTGGACTTGGTATAAGTAAAATTATAAGTATGAACACATCCCTCTTAGCTAAACAAGGGTGGAGGGTTTATCAGGAAAAAAAAGAATGGAGTAAAATATGGAAGCACAAGTACTTATTCAAGGCTAAGTCACTCCCTGAATTCTTTTCTACTCTGGACATTTCTCATCCTTTTGCCATATGGGGGGCAGTCCAGGGAACAAAACATATTCTAGAAGAAGGAAGTTCATGGAAAGTTGGCAATGGTAAAAAGGTGAAGTTTTGGGAAGATATTTGGTTAAAAGGAAAACCTTTACAAGAAGAAATCCAAGATAAAGATGTTATAGAAAGATGCAAGCAAAGAGTGGAATTATGGTTTATCATTACTGGCAGAACAACTCTTGGGTTAACCTAATTGACTATGATCAAGATCTCAAGGAAATTCAATTATCCCTAAATGCTATATCTCTATATCCTAACCTTGAAGATAAAATTGTTTGGCATAAAGAGCCAAGCAGACAGTTTAAAGTCTCTTCCATTTTCACCTCTAAGGGAAATGGCAGCAATCCATTTTGGACAAGAGCCTGGATTAAGGGGCTCATCCCTAAAATCAAATTCTTTTTCTGGACCCTTCTCCAAAACAAAATATTGACTTTGGATAATTTACAGAAATGCGGAATTAATATTGTCAATAGGTGTATTCTATGTAAAAAAGACCTTGAAGATAGAGATCATCTGTTCGTGAATTGTTCCTTCACTCAGCTAGTTTGGAAGGAGATTCTCAATTTGTGGGGTATTACATGGATTCACCACAAAAATGTGGAATTATCTTTCAAAAGCTGGTACTGCCCCTCAAAGAATCTTGAAGTTCTTTTTTTATGGAAACTTACTCTTCCCCATATTTGGTGGGGAATATGGAAGGAAAGAAATAACCAAATCTTTAGAAATAAAGAACTTCCTGGATGGGTGGTAGGACAGAACATCATAAGAGCTTTAAAGGAGAATTTCTTATCACAAAAGAATCCAAGCTCAACTCTTCAAGTGGATAATCCCTTGAGGACGGATAATTCTATTGGTAAACCTAATAATCCCAGAGTAGGAGTTACTTGGAATGTTCCCCCTCAAGGATGGATTAAAGGAAACTTTGATGGTGCGGCCAAAGGGAACCCAGGGAATGCAGGTTGTGGTGGAGTGTTGAGAAACCATATGGGAAAGGTAATTGATGCTGTAGTTATCCCTATTGGAAAATCGAATTGTCACATTGCCGAAGCTACTGCTGCCCTTCAGACTCTCAAAATTGTTGTGGATTTGGGATATCCCAAATTGTGGCTTGAAGGGGACTCCTTGAATATTATAAATATTCTTAACAATATAAATACTGTGTCTTGGACCATAGAGAATAAGGTAATGGAGATGAAAACTTTAATTAAAAAATTTGAAGAAGTGATCATAACCCACACCTATCATGAAGCCAATGGTGTTGCAGATTGGCTAGCTAATTGTGCAGTCCAAACTGGTCAAACAGTGAGGTGGCATGAAACATTAGTAAAGAATGTGGATTTGAGGGCACTCATTCTTCATGATGCAACCCATGCAAAGGAAGGAAAGATCGAAGTGTATAATAAATAATATTAGTAGGAGGAGTGGTAGCGCAGGGAAAGGACAACAATCATTGAAGAGTAAGGCCCTCAAGAGTGAGAAGAGGATCCTGAATAAGCACAATCAAAGCCGATTTTCCTATCAACTCGGCAACAGATGGGATTATTGTAATGACCTTAGCAATTGGGGTTCTAAGAAAATGAATATGGCAAGCGAAAGGAAGGGAGAACCTCGAAAATAGGAACCCAAGAGCTATGATGAATGGAAAGAAAAACATGAAGTCTAGAGAATTTTGTAGAAAGGAAAAGTTGCGAGCTACTTGGAAAGACTTCATGGATCGAAATCGCATATCACTATGGCTTTTCTCAAAAATTGGAAGGATGAAAGGGTCACCCTGCATGGTGTCATAGTGAACTTAACAGAGGATTTTATAGCTGAGGTTACTGGGCTGCCTACCGATGGACTCAAATTCTCCAAATAGACAAGCATTTCGAATGAGGCCTTCTGTAGGTTCCCCAAAACGGAAGTGGAAGAGCAAAAACTGGTCAAGAATGGGGATTTCTTTGAATTGGATCAGATTAAAGGGATATGGAGGGATGTCTTAAGCTGCATAAGGGAGTACTTCATTCTGGACGGAAGAAGTAAGTGTGTGCACAAATTCCACTTTGTCTTCCTTAACCATTTCAGGCACAAGGGGAAAAACAAGGAGTCGGGGAGCAAAAAGAGTGAATGTGTTACTGAGAAAGGCAAAATCAAGCTCCCTAGTACTAAAAAGCAGATTGTAGAAGAAGATATGGAGCGGGAGAGTATTGATAAACCCAGTGAGGAAAACTTGGAGGAAGAAGAAGGAACTGAAAGTTGGGCTACAAACTCTAATGAGGATGAAGAATGTCCTGAGAAGAATGAAAAAGATGATGTCAATATAAAGGAGGATTCTGCAAATAGAACTAAAGACACTGAGGAAAACCAGAAAGAGGCGGAGTCTGATTTTGTCCAGGATGACCCTGTTGAGGACCCATCATCAAAGAATGAAAAGGAAACTACAGGGCAGGATGATAATCAAGATATGGAAATGGAAATTCAAAATGGAATTAAAGAGTGGGAACATAAGGGTCGAGAAGATATCACTGAAGAAGACAGGAACAGTCCTAATAAAAATTTTGAGGAATGGAGGGGGAAAAAACTGAATGAGGAAACACATACACCAATGAACTGGGTTAATTAAAAAGCAGAGGCATCTTCTCAATTTGATTCTTGGATGTGCAGGGAGGTTATGAACCTCAAAAGGAAAGTGGAAACAATGGAAGATACCCTGAAAGAGGTATGGAACAAAATCAACAATATGGATAATCAGATAGGAGAGATCCCAGCCAAGCTCAAAGCCTATGAGAAAAACCTCCGGGAACTAATTAAGGACAATAGAATGAAAATGGAGGAAGCTACGTCCAATATTTGTGCTGCTGCTGTCAATATTGGTAAAAGAGCCAGTGAGGAGACTAAAGCTTTGGAGGGACCCAGCAAAAGAACGAGACAAAGTACTAGAAAGAAGGTAACACAAAAAGGAGCAATGCTGGTGGAAACCACTACCCAGGATACTGTTTTGAAAGAAAAATAAATAATGAAAATGATATTGGAACTGGATGAATAATCTGGTTCCTCTTGCTGGTAAAGAATCTGGTCTAGTTCTTTGTTTTCTTGTTGTCTTCCTATGTCTAAGGTGTTGCCAGATCTGTGTTTATTTGGGTTGTGACCGGTTGTCTTTCTGGTGGTTTCAAGTCCATTTAAA
Source organism: Torreya grandis (assembly GCA_037957365.1). Lineage (NCBI taxonomy): Eukaryota > Viridiplantae > Streptophyta > Pinopsida > Cupressales > Taxaceae > Torreya > Torreya grandis. The sequence continues at coordinate 2,839,506 of JARHVA010001556.1, read as the reverse complement.
ACCTGTTTTTGCTACTTCCTTGTAGTAGTTTTTAGACTTTGTCTGTGTTTTGGTTGCTCTATCTTTTTTCCTTGTACTAGGGTTTCGGGGCCCCTTCAAAACCTACTTTTACCATAATCTAAAACATCACTCACATTATTTTTAGGCATATTGATCTTGGCTTGAGTCTCCAAACATTTGAATTTATTTTTCATACCATGGATGGCCACCTCTATCATTCAATTAGTGGATTTTATAATTTACTATGGATCCTATTCATTTGAGAGTTTCTACATTCAACTTGACGAGTCACATGAGCTATATAAATAAGATTAGATGATGCATGTGGCATTGTTGGAATGGGAGTGATCACAATGGCACTATAAATAATAGTTTTAAAGTGAATGGAATGGTGGTGGCAATGGAAATGAGAATGGATGTGGAAACATGTGTTAGAGTGTTCATAGTTAGCTCCGATGATTGTTAAATGGGGATGATAGTGTAGACACCAAAATAGTGTCGACCTCCCCCTTGGTCCCCTTGGTCCACTTCTAAACATTTCTAACCCATACACTTATTAATTTAAAATAAATTACCTATTTTAAATTAATAACACCACCCTTGACACACCACCCATGGCACCTCACCTTGCCCTTGGATACCTCATTTATCACCCTATGACCCTTCTTAATTACCTAAGACCTATTTCAACCCTCCCAATAACCTCTCACACCTATTTAATCTGCCTTTGGACCATTTTCCAATGGTAGCTGAACTCGGCAGATAGAAGAACGGGTAAAAGGCTAAAAATAGCCTTTTTCCCATTCTCTAGCCGTCGATGTCGGTTACCCGTCGGTTGATGCCGGTAGAATCACCGATGTCAATTGCTTAAAACCATGTTCTAACCCCCAAAATGGCTAATCACAGACTCGAATGCAAATTCTCTTGCACTCAGAATCCAAATTCTCTAGCTCCTCAACTCTTTACAGGGATCAGCATTCTATCATCACACTCTAGGCTACAGGAATTCTGCATCAGTCACTCCACACCTAATTAAAATGTTGCACAAAGTCTCCTACATCAGCCATAATGAAATGAGTCTTCTACACTTCTGGTTCTAAACATAGAGCTAAGTATTCTTCTTTTACTTCAGTTTAGTATTTCAAAATGTTTTGGTAATCAGTCTCCATTTGCTACTTCTAAGTGCTGTAGACCAAACCCGACCTGACTTTCTTCCTGGAGAGGCTGAGAAGCCTTCCCCATATCCTTGCTTCTTTTGGCAACCTGTCCTCTACCCCTTGTCCCTCTTAAGACTCTATTAACTCCCCTGCAATCTTGCAGATATGCGGACTCCTTCCAGACCCCTCTGTCGACCATAAACCTGTCCAAAATTCACCCAAGGCCATTGCCCTAACTGACATCGACCATTTCCCCTACCGACGTTGGTAGCATAACCGACGTTGGCAACATTGACCAACTGACACCGGCATAACTACCGACGTCGATGACTGTGACAGACCAATAGCAGAATATAGGTACGTATTATCTCTATTTCTTTTGTTCAGTCTTTCACCATTTCTCTTTCTAGCAACACTCTTTTATCAACTAGTGGACTGTCATCCCTCCAGGAAGTCTTTGCACTTCTGGGACCGAGCTTTGCTTGGTAGTCCACCATATATCTATCTAACATTTTTCTGTTTAAGTTTTTCTTATCTACAAGTGTCATCCTCCATAGCCAAAGAGGAGCTCCTTCAATCATCTAGATATGGTGCGCAAACTTCATCTGGATACGTACAAACCCCTAACCATTTAACTTCAATTTTTTATTTCTTCTGAATGTGAAAAGTAAAAATGAGTAGAAACATTCTGGGACGCCCGGTGGGACCCTAGAGTTTTCTTTGGGTTCATTTCTTCTAAAACAAACTTTCATATAGGTGCATTAGGAAATTTTCTCTTCTTGCATCCTTCTTCTATCTCTTTATCTCAGAAGGAAATCATAAGCACGAGTTAAAAATAACTTCTTTCTTTTTCTTGTCACTCTTTCCTTGCATCTTAGAGTAGTGAACTTCATACTCTTAAACCTCTTCTCACTTGTCTGCATCCGAACACACATTTCAATTTGGGTTTAAAACATATTGTATTTCATTCCTGCATGAATGCATTTTTAGCTCATCTAGTAATTAAAAGTGCATTATGAATAAATCGTAGTGCACTTATGTTACACGACCAGACCACTTTCACAACTAAACATGTAAACATACCTGAGATAAGGTCCAACTAGGATTTCATCACCTAGTGGATACCTTACCCTTCCTGGTAATCCTACTTGGACTTCACTACCAAGGGGAGAACCCACTCAGTTATTTGATAGAGTATAAACTCTAGGAGAAGTATATACTGGCTAAGCAACCCAGCTTGTCTCTGGGCTCGTGAAGTGAGGGGAGCAAGCTCCTAGCACCAGGCCACGTATGGAACCTAATACAGATTTTGAGCACCAAAACTAACCCAAAACCAACCTTAGACTGCTTCTTTTAGTACCCGTTCCAAAAGCCCAACTTCCCAAACACACTCTTCTAAGGCATAAGCCAACAAGACTCTAAAATTTATTCTTAAGAATTAATGTTTAGAGGCTGCTTGTCTTCATCTATTTTTCTATCTCTATCTGGTTTCTTGAGCTGGTGAGGTCGCATTCTGAGCTCCCAAAACAACTCAGAACTTTCTTCTTTCTTTCAAAAACTTTTAGTTTTTTGAGTTTCTGGAAATACACAGTAACCGACATCATTTTTTCCACCAACGTCGGCAACTATTTTCACCGACATTGGTTATCTGACCATCATCGGCAACTTATTTCACCGACATCAGTTTTTCTACTGACGTCGGTCACTGTCAAAAAATTTCTTCTCAAAATAGCAAGTTAAAAACCTGACCTTTTTGCTGTTAAAAACACCAATTTTGGTTTTTTGAGGTTGAAACATACAGTTCTCAAGACCTAAACCCCCTTTTGCCTTGGATGGTTTTGACACGTAGTCAAACCAAAACTCTTGTTGACCACGCAAGGCAACAACCACTCCCACCTTTGCCTTCTATATCAAGTCCTCTAATGGAGTATCATTCAGACACTGAACGTACTCCAACCCCAACTCAACCCCATATTGTTCTCGAAGGGGACCAAGACTTTGAAAGGTTCCTTGACCTCAATGTCAAGGCTCTTCAACACTATCTCATGAGAAGTCAAATGTGAGACTCTTCAGGCAACCTAGTTTATGGGATGCCAACTTCCTTAGTTGAGATGGCAATCGTATCAACAGCCTCCATAATCCAACCCATGGTCACCCAGGCCATTACCTCAAATAACAACCTGACCATGACCAATCTTCAAGGTGTGGCCTCTCCTTTTGTTTCTAGACCTACCTCCTTTGGGGTTTCTGTACCCCCTCAACCACAAACCATTCAAAAAAGTTCTACACCATTCTAGAACTTAATTGGTTCCATCCCACCTACTCTTACACCCATAAATACAAGGGTGACTACTTATCCCTCAGCTAGTGTTACCACCATCCAACCACCTTTGACGACATCAAGTCAAGTTCTGCCCTCTAGCTTTATGACACAACCACCCCTGGCTTCAACATCAGTCCCTATGACTAGTTACCAATATGTTGCACCGATATAAATGCAACCTCATACATCATATGCTCCATTTAACACCTTCCAAATCTCTTACAACCTAGGGGGTGCCCCACCTACAAATCCATCAACCGATCTAATCAAGATGTTGATGGATAAGGTGTCTAATCTTGAGACATCCGTTTCAGGTTCAAGAAATGTTCTCTCATATGAACAGATCTATAATGAACCTATTCATCCTTCAGTCCCAATCTGACCATATCCTAGTCAGTGGGAACTTCCCAAGTTTACTTGCTTTCAGAGTAAAGAGGACCCACAGCAACATCTATAAGCGTTTAGACACGCTTGTTACCTTATAGCACATGATGATGCGTTATTACTACGCACATTTCCCATGTCACTTTTTGGTGCTGCCCTCGATTGGTATAGTTCTATTACCAGTCACTCTCTATTTACATTCACTCAACTTGCCCAATTATTTCTTGACCACTTTTCAATTAACATAACTAAAAAGGTCTCCATCACAGACCTATATTTTATCAGACATTTTGATGATGAATCAATAGTTGATTTTGTTGCCTGTTGGAGAGGTTTAATCAACCAACTCTCCTTTTCTTTACCTCAACTTGAGCTCATCGATCTCTTTTCATGAGCATGTACCAAGCACATCTCATCCACTTTATGGGTATAAACATTTTGCACATTTAACGAAGCTTTCACCATGGCCAAAAAGCTTGAACTCTGTGTTGTCAAAGAAGATAAGGTCAAATTGCGTAGTAACACAAAATATAATGACCCTTCTTCTTCCCAACTTTCTTCTTCCAATCCCAAATCTAAGGGATCAACAAACACTGGGGTCCTTAGGCCATCATCTTCAACAACAACCAACCAATCTGACCCTTCCACATCACAAAGCATCACCAAACAATTCCAACAACGGTATATATAGCGTCAGTACACTCCAATTGGAGAATAATATGATTCTGTGTTGGATAAATTACTCAAACAGGGGGTCCTCAATCTCCCTCAAATCTGACCACCACAATTTGACCCCACAAAATCCATCCCTACATGGTATAGGGAAAATGACTTTTGTCATTATCATCATGTCAAAGGACATGACATAAACAACTGCAAAAGCTTCAAAAACATTATCCGAGACATGATAGACAAGGGGGATCTTGTTTTGGATAGCCCAAACATGCCACCTAACCAAAACATAGACATCTTTAGACAACCTTTCCCTAACCATCCCCCTAGTCAAAATAACATTCAGACCATGGCTGATGACCCCCAAGAGCATAATATATGCACAGTCAACATAGTTTCGCCTTCCATCCCTAACCAACCTCTCCCACAGTCTAAAGAGGTTAGTCAATCTATCCCTCCACCACAAGTAGAAGAGCCTTCTTCTCCTATTTTTCCACCACAGGTAAAAGAACCTTCTTCTCCTATTTCTCCCTTATAGGTGGAAGAACCTTCTTCTCCTATTAGTCCTCCATCTACCCCTCTTATATTGGAGGATGCTTTAACCATATCAACGCCATTAGCCCCACCTTTGTCCTTCCTACTACCAATGGAGGACCATATTGTTCCTATTCTTCAACCACAAGTAGAAGGTACAATAATCCCTACCCTATATCCTCTCAAAGAACCCCATTCTCCAATTCCTTCTCCACCAAGAGAAGAATTTGTCTCTTCACCTACTTCAATCGAAGACGATCCAGTGATGGCTCTCTCACACCTTTGGCCCCAGATCATTGCATCTAACACATTCCCACTCGCACAATCACCCACATCTTCTAAAAAACCCAAGCCTCATCTAACATATTCAAAACCATTCTCTTGATTGGCTAAGAACTTAGGATTTCTCCATTCAAGAAACTTAGAGCATAAGGCATTGTGGGAGCGACTTAAAGCTCCTTATCTTACACATCCTGTTTCATCTCATACTGTCGACCCTTCTATGACAAAATCTCCAAAAGTCTCCAATAAAGACCAAGCTTCTACTTCCAAATTTCAGAAGCTCAACCATTTGCATCTGAACCTAAACCCTCACAAACATCCACCATACCAACACCAGTTAAATCCCTCGGTGTTTGCCCCATATCTAACCTCACTCACCCACAAGTGAAGGTAGACTTGAACCTTGTCCCACACAATAGTAGTCCTCGCACTAAACCAAAGAAGGCTACTAAACCACGTCATAAAACTCCTCCTCCACCATCATCATTGCCCTCTATTTTGGGCCCACATCCTTCTACCTTAATAGGAGTGCTCCCTACTCCAACACCTATCAACAACAAGTTGCCTCCATTACTCCCTTTACCCACCAAAAACATACCTCCTCTAAAAAATTTGGCACCCCTCACAAAGAAAGTGTCGTCTACACGAGTGGCCACACCACCAACCCAAAAGGTGGTATAGAAATCTCCCTCAACAACTCCCAAACAAAAGTCATCAACACCTAATGCATCAACAAGCACAGACCCATTAGTGGGTTCACATGCTTTGATACTACACTGACTTTTCCAAACTTCTATCATCACTCTTCCACCTATCAAACCATTTCAACCTCTCGGACCAAAGCCGTCTTGGTTTGATGATACTAAAATTTGCCAATATCATCACACACCTAGGCATGACACTAAGAATTGTTGTGCCCTTAAGGTTGTCATCTTCCAATTCATGGAAAAAGACACCCTTCTTATTGAGGAGACTATCAACAAAACTCCAACATCATCTAATGTCTCCCAACCCTCTTCATCGTCACACTCATCAACTCTCAGATCAAAGCCATCTTGGTTTGACAACACTAAATTTTGTACATATCATCGCACACCTGGACATGACACTAAGTGTTGTTGTGATCTTAAAGTTGTCATTCATCAACACCTAAAAAATGACACCTCTTTCATTAAGGATCCTTTTGACCACCCTTTCAACAAACCATTGACACCATCGCAGGCCTCTCAAACATCCTCACCTAAATTGGGAGTCCATCATCAAACTGTGGTTCCTCGATCACCTTCAACCCCTTTGTTCAAAATCAACACCATCAATGTGGCCACTAGATCACAAACCATGAAGGATAAAGGGAAAGAGAAGGTCTCTATTCCTTCAACATATCCTTTCATCAAGCCTTCTCAACCATCAAAACCCAAGATTTCAATCTTGGGCACATCCCAATCAACATCTTCCAAGCCGATTCATGACCCCATGGTGAAACAGCTTCACCAAACTCCCGTGAAGATGTCCTTATATGACCTCATTCAAAGCTCTCCACAACATCGACAAGCCTTAATCAAAGCCTTACAGGCAGTGGAGGTCTAACCTAAATATTCCCAACCACTAGCTATCTTAGTCCAATCATTACCAACCATTGCCTCCATCACCGTCCATAATTTTGAGATTCTAGACTCCAACTAGAAGATCAAGATCTCACCCTCTTAAACTAAGCCTATCAGACAAAAGCTTCACAGGATGCATCCTCACATCGTACTCCTTATCAAAGAGGAGCTTCATCATCTTCTCCTCATCTCATTTATCCAACCCACTGATTATCTGCAATGGGTGTCAAACATCGTCCCTGTCACCAAAGTGACTGGGGGAATTTGACTCTATACTGACTATCATGACCTCAACCAAGCATCGACCAAATATCAACCAACTAAGCATCAACCAAATATCAACCAACCAAGCATCGACCAAACATCAACCAACCAAGCCTCGACCAACATGTGACCAATATGGAAAGAAGCAAACAGGGCAAGTTTGCTCCTAATTGGCTTGGACCTTATATCATCACGCACAAGTATGGATCAGGGACTTATCGTCTGTCTTCTCTTGAAGGCTGACCAAAACCTGAGCCCCTTAATGCCTTGCATTTGAGACCATTCTATTGTTAGTCAAGTACTCATTCACTTGACATTAAACTTGAGCTCGTCCCTTGAGCAAGCCCTGTCATTTTAATCCTCATTCCTTTCAACCCTGTTCCCCTAAACGAACACTATGTAACCTTTTTATAAAGTATGAATGCTTTGTCCTAATAAAAGGGAGCCCTTAAACCTCTATAGGCTAGTCCATGACTAAAACTTTAGTCTACAAAACATATAAAACTGGGATACCTATCCAAAGGTCATTAACTTATAAATGTAGACTGCTCCCTCGAAGGACAGCTGCATAATTGCTATAATTGATAGACTGATCCTTTGAAGGATAGCTATTCAAAGTCATTTAACAATACAAAGCAAAATATAGACCACTCCCTCGAAGGATGGCTATGATCAAATCTTGCTACAAACAACACTCTCTCAAAAGCTTCCCGCATCGATCAGCTTCACATATGACCACAAAACAAAACAACATCACCACGTAGACTTCCCGCATCGATCAGTCTACCAAAAAAAAATTGACTGACAAACTATTAAGTCATGGACTTGCCTATAGTCATTCTCAGGGTCACCTATAAAAAAGGCAAAGTTATCCCTACTAAAAAGGGTTACCCTATCCTAACATATCACATCACCTATTACCCTATCATACTCAAGGGATTTCGAGCTCACTCAATGTCAAGTGATTTGATTGCTTCTCTAACATAAACAATGGTCAATGACGTAATGCATGAATGGGATTCTTGTTTGTAATAACCCTATCTATGCTATCATTATGGTCCTTGTCAATGAAAGATCAATGTGCCTTTCACTTCTTACACACTTTGGTCACATACACCCAAACCAAACCAGCCAAACCTTTTTCAGACCACTAACATTATCATAGCTTATTCACACTAGTTTCTATGGAAACCAATACACATGGAAACTATCGACCACACCCTTTATGCCAAGCATAAACCAATACTTGCTAAAGCATAAACATACTTATTTCATTTTTAGCATACATCCATCACCAATATGGAAACTCGCTAGGGATGAAAAACCACCTAGCCAATGTTACAGAATACACCATCACATAATATGGAAAAGGCTGTAACATCATCATACCCTCATCATTTATAACCTGACCAAACCAACCTATCAACTAGTCCAAACTACATTGGCTTGAGGCCCTTGAAATAAGGGCTATGTAGGCAGCACTCAGATGATATGATGTCTTCTAGGGTTAGCTCAGCCACATCCATTTATTCATCTACTTGATGGACAAACCATTTAACCTTTAACCATGATTTAACCTAGTCCACACCAATCCATAACTGACCCTTTCCTCCCTTTTAGGGAGAACAACATTGGCCTAAGGCCCTTCAAACAGGGGCTATGTAGGCAGCACTCAGTTGACATGGGGTCTTCTGAGGTTAGCTCGGCCATTCTTTCATCCATCCATCTAACGGACCAACTATCTCTACCAACCCAAACTAATGACCAAACAATCATCCCCGACACTGAATGAGTCACCTTAGATTTCTCATGGTGTGCATTGGAGATCACATGCATCTCCCTGACCATAGCAAACATCACTTGAGATCACTTATATCTCAGCCTGACTCGACCAATGACCTTGGAGATCGCGACTATCTCCTCAGATCACAACCACTTCTGAGACAAATATGCCTTGGTTGTTTTGATTGCATATATGCTACCTCACAAATAAATAGCAAAATTGTCTGCAACCCACATTACGACCCTCACATGTATTGTTAGATCGTGAGCAAGTTGATACCCAATATTTGTGACATTTTCGTGTTTACTAGGAGCACTTCCTGAGCCTGAGATACTTGGAACACGATGACCATTGCAGCTATAGCTTGGATCATTTAACCAAATCAGCTACGACTAAATCTTGGGGACCGGTTATTTCAATTTTAGCACTCCTCGACCTTTGACTGTGACAATTTGACCTACCTATCATGTGAAGTAGTATGCATGCAATCTCAACTATTGCAGCATTCACACTCTGACTTCACCATACCCATCCACTATCTATCAAATTAGCACCCGATATCAGGTTACTTTCCCTTGACTCCCACTTTGAGGGGGGAATACCTCATCCCACATCTGGGGCAGCCAACTCTTTTTTTTGTCTTGCAGTTCATCAAAACAACCAACAGGACAAAAATGATCTTATCCCATAATCTGGGGCAACCAACTCCTATTTTTGTCTTGCAGTTCATCAAAACAACTAACAGGACAAAAATGACCTCATCCCATATCTGGGGCAACCTACTCCTATTTTTGTCTTGCAGTTCATCAAGAACAATCAACAAGACAAAAAGGGGCAAATATAGACACCAAAATAGTGTCGACCTCCCCCTTGGTCCCCTTGGTCTGCTTCTACACATTTCTAACCTATACACTTATTAATTTAAAATAAATTACCTATTTTAAATTAATAACACCACCCTTGACACACCACCCATGGCACCTCACCTTGCCCTTAGATACCTCATTTATCACCCTATGACCCTTTTTAATTACCTAAGACCTATTTCAACCCTCCCACTAACCTCTCGCACCTATTTAATCTACCTTTAGACCATTTTCCAATGGCAGCTAAACTCAGTAAATGGAAGAATGGGCAAAAGGCTAAAAATAGCCTTTTTCCCCATTCTCTAGCCGTCGACGTCAGTTACCCGTCGACTGATGCTAGCAGAATCGCCAACGTCAGTTGCTTAAAACCACATTCTAACCCCAAAAATGGCTAATCATAGACTCGAATGTGAATTTTCTTGCACTCAAAATCTAAATTCTCTGGCTCCTTGACTCTTTACAGGGATCAACATTCTATCATCACACTCCAGGCTACAGGAATTTTGCATCAGTCACTCCACACCTAATTGAAACACTGCACAAGTCTCCTACATCATCCATAACGGAACGAGTCTTCTACACTTCTGGTTCTCCACTAAGAGCTAAGTATTTTTCTTTTACTTCAGTTTAGTATTTTAGAATGTTTTCGTAATCAGTCTCCATTTGCTACTTCTAAGTGCTGTAGACTAGACCCAACCTGACTTTCTTCCTAGAGAGGCTGAGAGGCCTTCCCCATATCTTTGCTCCTTTTGACAACCTATCCTCTACCCCTTGTCCCTCTTAAGACTCTATTGACTCCCTTACAATCTTACATAGACCCAGACTCCTTCCAGACCCCTCTGTCGACCATAAACCTATCCAAAATTTGCCCAAGGCCATTGCCCTGACTAACATCGACCATTTCCCCTACCGACATCGACAGCATAACCGACGTCGGCAACATTGACCAATTGATGCTAGCATAACTACCGATGTCGGTGACTGTGACAGACTGACAGCAGAATATAGGTACGCATTATCTCTATTTCTTTTGTTTAGTCTTTCACCATTTCTCTTTCTAGCAACACTCTTTTATCAATTAGTGGACTGTCATCCCTCAAGGAAGTCTTTGCACTTTTGGGACCGAGCTTTGCTTGGCAGTCCACCATATATCTATCTAACATTTTTCTATTTAAGTCTTTCTTATCTACAGGTGTCGTCCTCCACAGCCAAAGAGGAGCTCCTTCAATCATTTGGATACGGTGTGCAAACTTCATCCGGGTACGTACAAACCCCTGACCATTTAACCTTAGTTTCTTATTTCTTCTGAATGTGAAAAGCAAAAATGAGTAGAAACAGATAGGCCATGAAAGATCAACCAATATTGTAAATTCAGACATAGTATAATAGGTAAAACAAAGGAAATAATGGGTTCAATCACAGTCTTGGCCACTCTTAGGGCCATTTGGCTATTAGTAGGTAATGGATTAATAATCTCATCAATTTGACCTAGTGTAGTATAAACTAAGTATGTTTGGACAAGAGGTGTCACAATAGGTCCAATGGAGATCAAGGGTGGAGGATTTGAAATTATAGCTTCTAAAAACATAATGACCACTAGGATACATAAATAGGAATAGTTAAAAAAAAATTGGATGATGTCACCACAATGGTAGCCTTACTCATTTAACTAGAAATAATTTGAACATTAAATGTAGACACAACAATATTTTATGGAAAAGTATCAAGTCACATCTAAGACCATGTGAAATATGTTGTGACAATAAAACATTAGAAAAGATAGTAGGCATACATTGACTTGGTTCAACATAAACAAGGGTAGTAATTGTTATAGTGGCATAAGGGAATGATTGGGTTACCTAGGGAATTGAAGTCACTAGTGATGTAGTTTTGGGAAACCCTTGTAGTATATTTTTCATTAGTTTTAGATCAATACCCTATGGCTCCTCCCTATCTTTGATGAATATATTTCTAGGAATAGATATTTTCTTTTACACTTGTGGTTGTGGTTTGAGTATGTCTATAGTTTTTTAATCACCTCGTGGTCATTTTTTGGATTTAGATGACATAAATCATCTTAGTTTCCTTGATAGGGATAATGTAGACTATATTTTTTTGAAGTCTCTCCAAATGTTTAGCCACTTTCAAGTAAGGATCCTAATTTCTCTTTATATCCAACTCAAATTTATTACAAGCAGGTTTATGTACTACAAATTTTTATATAAAGGGCCATGTTTTATATAATGTATCACTAAATTGTAGAGGTGTTAGTGGTCATGACCTTTGGATTCTACTCTTACATAATCCATGAACAAATTGGTAATCTAATTCTTGGTCCACAAGTTGATCAGGCACATAGTAAGGTAACTTGTACACTGGCACCATAACTCCCTCAATTCTCATCATAATGAATTTATAATAATACCAATAAGCCCAAATTTTATTTATTGATTCCATCTCTCCTCAAAAAATATTAACATGAGTCACCATTGATTGTATCATGCATGGGGTGATAGAAATAATCACAAAATTCCTACATATTTTTCTAGTATCTATGAACATGCAACTTATAATAAATCACATTGATGGGTGAGTTGGAAGGGTTTGGCCACATAATAAAATCAATGTGTTTGAATTTAACCATGGCACAAAATTCATCTATTATATAAGACATCATATAAACATTGTGACCTTATTTGACACCATGAAAATGTTGTTGCAAGTTAAATGCATTATTTTCACAGAAGGTTGGCTTTTTATTTCATTTATAATCATGGTCAGCATAGGCACCCATACCTTATTCATATGATCAATATTTTTAGGCCCATAAATTTTTTTAATTAACAACATACCCAACCTGACACCAAGCCTAAAATATGTAATGACATAACCCTATACATTACTCTTATTGACCCAATTGTAAGTATCTTTGGCCTAATCTTTCAGAACCTCCATAAGGTCATCCTCTTTCATATATTTTGTAGAAGTGTCTTGGTTATGCGTTAAATATGGGCTTGACAGCTTATAGTAACTATCAAAAGTGACCCCCACCACAAAATCTATTATATTTTTGATATTGGGAGAGATAATTACATCATATTTTAACACACATTTGGAGAAAATATTGACAAATAAATATATATAATGGAATACCTATAGTTTCATTTTAATTTTGTGAATCCCTACTTTTTGGAATGAAATTACATCATCTATATACTCATCATCTACTTGGGAAGTGTCCTATCTAGTAAATTTATCCTCAATTTCATCAATCTCTTTAAAAATTGCATTGTAATTCCTTGGCTGGATAATATGCAGAGAAAAATTGCATCCATGAAATCTTATGGGGAAACCATAGAAGATAATGCATTTATTTGTGTCATCATGGCATTCTTTGTGATAGCTCATATGAAAATTTGATGACCTCAACATTAAAAAATGTTCACTATGAAATCTTCTTGCAATTTTTAAAGTGATGTATGTTTGTATCAAGTCATAATATTTTAAATTATTAGAGATGAAATTATGTGAACTAAATTTAGAAATGCTAAGAAATAAACTAATAATGCAATCTTAATCAAAGCTAAATTTAACCTAAGATAGATCAACAAACATAGAAAATAGAAAACATAGACTTGTACTTTAAATGTGCAAGCTTTCTCCATTACGATGTAAACTTGATTTTCTCTTTGAAAATGTAGTTGGTCACTCTTCCAATGCAAAGGAGAATGGGTAGCATTTTGGTGAAAAAGGAGTTTTTTGTATGCTTTGATTCACTTGGATTTTCTTGTCAATTGAATTGAATATAACTTTATTAGCATAAGTTAGGATTATTGAAAATGAAGGTTTTCAAGCTTATTTTACTTTTTTAGAGGAATATCCAATGGTGGAGGATTATTTAGATTTATTAAATGATCTAAATAATTAATGTTAGCTAATGAGTCCTCACCCATGAGGATGAAGACCATTTCAACTGGTTGAGAGAACTATCAGATCCGTTAGCTAAGTCAGCAGGAATGATCCAAACTTATTTAAAACTAAGGGGATGAATCATAAAAGGTTGAGAAAGTTATGGGTTTGGTTAGGATGAGTCAACATGTGAGGGATAATAAGGTGCAATATTTTCAATGAGGTGTAAAATCTAGATTTTATATTTAAAATAAGAATGTAAAATGTGCATAATTGACTAATTTGACTTATTCAATTGTTTGAATTTATAAGGAGATGTGATGATTTATTTTAAGAAGAATTATTAATATATTTAAAGTGCATTTCAACACTAAATGTAATCTAGGTGTCTATATTTTCCCCTTTTTGAAATAGTGTTGCAAAGCAATACTATTTTGAAGAAAAGTAGAATAAATAGAGTGTTGATGATTAAAAAAGAGAAACTTACCCCAAATGAGTGAAAATTAGTGTGATGATGCCCCCTAGAGTGTTTGTGTAATAAAAAAGGAAAAACACTCCAAATTGATGAAAAGAGGAAGTGGACAAAGTGATGTGGATGAATGATAAATCAACTTATTAAAGAATCGATGTCAAACTTGAAATATATTGGTTGTGTAAAAAGGTTAACCCTAATTAAAAACTATAGTATGGATTTGGAAAATAATATTTTTACTATTCAAAGATTGTATGTTTAATATTTTGATAATGATGTAGGGGTCAATTAAGGGATTGTGGGAATGATATATCCAAGAGATAATAAGTTGCAGATCTAAAAATAGATAAGATATTGAATTGTAAATGATAATGATAATTTAATGTAGATGGATTAGTGCAAGGTATTGAGAAAAATTAGAATAAATTGATTTAATGTCTCCAAAATTATGAAAAATGGATGAAGAATGAATATGATGAAGGGAAGCGGGGGAATATTTGGTGGGGGATAAAAATATAAGTAGAACAAATGGGGTATAGAAATTCATTTATGAAATTTTGATTTTCAAATTTACTTGTTAATAAATTTTAGTTGAGAGATTTGCTCTAAGACCTTTGAATAAATATGGATTGTATTCCACACCATGAGCACTAAGCAGAGTGAGTGATGAGGTTCCAAAGACTTGAGAGGAATGGGAATTTGATAAGTCAATTTAAATTTGATTTTTTTTGAATTTATGGTCATTAACTAGGGCATAAAATGAGGGAAAATGAATTCACATATGCCAAATTTGGCATCAAAAATAGAAACTTCACTATAGGTAATTGTGATTTCATAAAACAAAGAAGCAATTTTCATTGAACAAGGTATCAAAATCATGTTGGGTTAAAAAAGGCGATTTCATTATTTAGCAGTGGTGAAATCATTCAACATGGGAGAAAAATCCTTGGATAGGGAAGTGAATTCATGCAACTAAGAAGTGAATTCATTGGAGTGAATAAAATGATCAATCAAAAGTGAAATTTAAGGGATAGATAATGAAATTACATAATATAGGAGAAAAAATTCTAAATTTAGAAGCAAAAACGTGCTTTGAAGAGTGAAGGAAGGGTGTATGAATAGATGGATGGAAAATGTTTGTTTTATTTTTGTTATTTTTTTTGAATGATTGTAATGTAGTGATGATTTGACTTTAATGTTAAGTAAAATTAATTATATGTTAAAGTGTGTGATTTGTAAGAGGTATTACCAATGCTTTTGACTTGAAAGCGAAGACATAGAGTGATGGTGTGGATGGCAAGCTTTACAGAGTATGAGTTTGGTGTTCTAGAGGTGAGTGACTTATCTTACATTACATAAATGCCATAGATTCAAATAGATAGAGTGCTTTCGATAGCACCTGTAGAGAGATGGCACAATGAGACTAGTATATCTCACTTGTTGATAGGGGAGATGACTATCACATTAGAGGATGTGTATCAGATTTTGGGTATTTTGATATGAGGGAGATGGGTATACTAGGGGCAGGGTCCACAGGAGATCACATTATTTAGGATTTTTGATGATGGGTTGATTCTTATTATTAGAGGTAAAATAGATGTAGATTATTGTACTAGATTGGAGATGTATTCTTTGACTATTGTACTCATGGTTATTATCAATGGCATTATGCTACATGATAAGAGTGGGAGGTTATGTCTTATTGGTCTTCTATATGTGATTGGAGATATGATGGATATGGGTGAGATATTTTCATGGGGTCCATACATTCTAGCACATTTATATTAGGATTTACATCATGCAGTGTATTCAAATCATAGAGAGATTAGTCCTTTGACATTAATAAAGGTGTAGTTCTAGGAGCACATTACTATAGAGAGGTTGGTTAGACACATGAGCACTCAATCTGATGATGAGCCATTGGTGTATGGGTGGAACATGATTATTGGCACATGTATACCATACTTAAGTGATCTAGAGTTTTACAAGAGGGTTATTGATGAGTTAGGTGATGATCAAATCACCTAGAGACCTTACAAGGAGATTATATTTTAGTGGCCTCATGATGACCTTCACATGGATTATATTATGGCCCTGCTTTATATTATCAAGACATATGATTACATCATAGAGATATCACCCAAATAGGGTGATGTGATAGTTTAGGGTGAGACATCATATACCATCTAGGCCACATGTATTTGCATGATCAATGAAGAAGAGAGCATAGTGTGGCATGACCATTGATCCATCTATAGTTGACCATAGCTATTCATAGTTACAGACTATTAGGTGGAGTGATCAGAGAGATGTGATTTATGTTAGATTTGTAGATAGTTATATAGATTGGTGGGCTTGATAGAGACGACTTAAAATGACTATTTCGTATGCACCACCATGGACATAAAGGTAGAGACTAATGGCTAGATTGAGTAGGTAGTCATGAGGCACAAGATTGGGAGCCTGGATTAGGAGGGTTATGATAAGAGATAGAGGATGAGTACGAGCATAAATTAGAGGATGTGTTGTTGAGATTAGCTAGCTACATGATGTGGAGATTACTAAGGTAGAGGATGTAAATATCTTACATGATAAAGGGGTTGATGTTGATGTGGATATAGGTATGAATCTTGATATAGAGCAGGGGGTTAGAGGGGAGACTCCATTGATACATGTTGATAGTGAGGAGGATATAAAGGGAGAGGATGTGATCATGAGAGTAGCACAAGACACCTAGATAGATAGAGGGGATGTGGTTGGTTATTCATACATTCCAAGATCTAGAGAGGATAATGTTCTTATGGACATACTCTAAGAGGATATTATAGCTTGTGATAGAGAGATTGATGGATTACATCAGGAGGTGTCCAAATTATAGGGTGTAGTTGATGGTAGAGGTGAACCAATGGCTGAGATTAGATAATTACAATGAGGTTGATAGATTATGAGAAATTATAGATGGCATAGCTGGAAATGGCATGGATCCAACACTGGCTACACATGATGTAGGGACCCAAACTCTAGACTATACAACATTGACACAACACTATAGATAGGAGAGACATATAGCAAGGATTGAGCTAGCAGAGGTGAGGGTGTTACTAGCTAGATAGGGGCAGATTATTAGTTTGGATAGAGTGGTGAGGGCCATAGAATAGGCCACATATTATAAGAGCTTGTATGAGGAGGTTGTACCACATTCTTAAAGGGCACCATCATTTAGGTAGTACTCTAAAAGACACTCAACATTAGCTAGGTTAGTTCAGCATATTGAGTTAGAAAGGACAGTGGGATAGGTACAGTGTGTGATGGGTCCTCTACGAAGCACACCATGACATGAATATCTATTCTCAAGACTAGATACTCCATTATAAGGATAGGATAAGACATAGACATATGGGATATATGATAGATTGGCTCATTGATGTATACATATTTTGAAATGTATCTTTTGTATAGACACATTACATGTATATATATTCATGATGACTATGAGACCTTGTACTATGCATATTAGATGTTGATGGACTATTTATTGACTTATATGGACTTTACGCATGATTGAGAGATGTATGGATATATGGTAGCACTGGTTATATTTTCTTCATTTTGATCTATGCTAGCATGTTTTAGTTCTTTTAGCATATGGATTATGGTTCGATGGCTTATGTGATGTATGACTAGTTTTATGAATGGATTTAACATGTGACATTATTGCATTACATTTGTTTGTTTGTTCCTTGCATTGGATTTCCAATAATATTGAGTTTTTATCAACTTGATTTTGAATTTAACATAAAAAACATTACCACTAATGATATTAAATAATCATGATGAATGTTGTTGTTTTAAACATATGAACAAAAGAAAGAATAAATTTTGTAAAAACAAAGTATGTCATGATATAGTAAAACCATTATGATACTATTATGCATTTCACAAAAATAATATTCTTAAACACACAGAAAACAACAATCAAGAAGATGTGAAAACAAAAATTAATCAAAATGATTTTGAGCACACACATAATAACAATGTAACAATACTAAGCAACAATGATATACAAATAAATAAACAAAGAGTAACTCTAACAATAAAATATGATCACAATGGAAAAAGTAAAGGAAATAACCATGTAAATGGCTAAAGATAAAATGAAGTAAAATAACCAACTTAATGGTTAGGGAAAGATAAATGGATAAAATAATAAACTTAATGGTTATGGATAGAAAACAAACAATACAACAATTAAAACAAATAAATAATTTAATTATAAAATTGTAAACAAAGATAATCTAAGCAAGGGCTAGATAATTTTATCCAAGAGTGAGGCTAGTTACTGAACAATCAAGGAAGAAGCATAAGGATAAGCTAATCCATGTTTAGGAAATGGATGATGAGGAAGATAGTGGCTAAGTTGACCCTAGAGACCCCATATCTCTAAGTGTTTCCTACATAATCCACCTTTAGACAAAGTCTATGTGGGGATATCAGGCCAAATGTAGTTCTCCAATATGGGAAGTGATGAGAAATTGGATGATTGATGAAGCATGTTTAGTGCTAGATGAAAAGGATGCACAATTGACCCTCCCAAAATGAATGAACAATGTGGAAGTTAGATAGAATTGTAGATGTGTTAATATTGATGTTTTTTGGGATGTTGTATTATTTTTTATTTTTATTTTGTATTTTTGGGATGTTTGAAATAAGGAATATAAAAGATTTTTTTATACTATCACGAGCAAGAATACAGGTTCACATATAGGATAAATGACTAACAACTGACAAAATGATAAACTTGGGAATATACAATAGATTACTGAAAGGTGATGCCCCCAAGTAACTAAGGTAAGTATAGACAACGATTTTACACATGTATGAGCTTATTTTATAAAATGATGTAACTTGATGGGTATGCACAAAACTGTGTGATTGCTCTAACCAATTATTTTCTAGGTGTTGATGTAGTTATTTTATTTACATAAAATATGACTTTCAACTTGCAAAAGAATGAAAGAAGAAATATTGATAAATATGAAATGGTGAATATGAAGATCAAAATTTTTCATAACAAAGGATGGTGACCTAATCCTTACAAGCAAAGGATAAATTATACACCTTGAAAAACTCACAAAACACTAACTTTATTGGATGTCTCTAGAGAGAACTAGCCCTGATAGAATCGGTAAATGGGATAAAGTTACCCTTTTTAACATATACATGTAAACAAGTTGTTTGAAGAAATATTTATTGGGATACCTTTCGAATTCATTTTTAATACTTTATATTATGACCCCTACATGTAGTCTCATGTGACCAGGTAGACACATGGGATTATCACCAAAGACTGTACATAGGCGAGTAAGGCTATCTCTCCCCAATGCTAATCCTACACAACTAGTGAGATGTGAAGGCTCAACACTGAAGATCAAAAAAGGGTATGAGATGTCTTGAGTTTGATAATTTTGGAATAAAGTTGTCTTTTTATACAAAAGGATTTTACCCCCAAGTCTTATCCCCATGTGACTATTAAGATCCAAGGGCTTATCACAGAAGACCAAGATAGGCAAGTAAAGTTACAATATCATCATAGAAATCTGCATAATTTAAAGTTGCCATTTTTTTTGTAATTTTGACTAATTTTACCCCTAGGTCAAAATTAGTCAACCCCCCTACAATTTTAAACTTCCATAGGGTCTCCTAGGTTGGAAAGCGGTCCACCATGGTCATTAATGAGGTCAAATAATATGTCTCAACCTTGGCCACATTTGTATAGTTTGTCTCATGTCATATACCATATTATGCCACCTTTTAACCATTTGAATAATTTGTATGGTTTTACACTAAGAGAAATTGATTTGAATTAAAACCTAAAATCCCATGTATCAGATGAGTGTTGTGGTACTATTTTAAACTAACAAATTATAGTATCAACATAAAAATAAGGAGTTTATTTATAAAATAAGGTCATTTTTAGTTGTATATATTTTAGGACAATTTTTGCATGTGTAACTAATTTAGGAGTGTCCCTTCATATCCCCACAAGTCATATCCATGTTAAAATAGCTTTGATAGCTCCAAAAATGGTGAACACTAGTTCCTCTCTCTCATCAATTTCTTGGGTAAGTCAACAAGGTCAACGGGTTTGAAGTTAGTACAAACAAGAGGAGCAGAGTCAAAGGGAATGCACTTGGTGGATAAAACTAGACTTTTTGTACTCTCATTTCATGTCCATATTTCTAAGTTTGATTATATGTGCTTTATGAGCACACACTAAGATTGATAGTGCCTCTAAACTGCCTATACATCCCCAACACCTTGATTTTCTTGCATGTTTGTGTGGGTCTGATGCTTCCATATGATGTATGTATTCTTGTAGAGTTATTTCATCCTATTTGTGTTGGTTTAAACCTATTTTTCATGTGTGAAACATGGTAATATAGGTATAACCACTCTCATTATGCTAAGGGTTAGTATTACTGGTCTATAGAACATGGTTTACATAGTTACAGAGTTTGATCTTTTATGAGTTGTTTCAAACCAAGGTAATGCATTTGTTGTTAATTTCATAGAGCATGGTTATTAGTTTATTCATTGAATTTTTGGTATCAATAGTGTCATTAATGCATTATTAGGCTTAAGACACAAACATGGTTAATTAAACTTGCAACAGTCATCTACAGGGCTATGTGAGAGTGTTTAGATAGGGGTATTGATGAGTTTGAAAACTCTAAAAATTCATAAGATCTCATGTATCATAATCAACATGTTAGAACCATTGAAATATCCAATGTTAGCAAGGGAGGTCGTACAATAATACATACACAATCAAATCTCCTTGTGACTACCACCTACAGTCAAGTGGAAATAAGCTTTGAATAGTCATATTGATGGAATAGAGTTTCAAGGTTGTGATAAGATCATCAAGATGACCACAGTGAGACTGATTCACTAAAATATATTGAATACTAGTTGTGACATCCTTCAAATAATGCCTACAGAGGTGCAGAGTTGGAAAGTTAATGAGAATTTTTACCTTAACTTATCTAAAAAGATTTGTTGCTCCATACAATGTCA
Organism: Torreya grandis; assembly: GCA_037957365.1. Taxonomy (NCBI): domain Eukaryota; kingdom Viridiplantae; phylum Streptophyta; class Pinopsida; order Cupressales; family Taxaceae; genus Torreya; species Torreya grandis. Next base: position 2,818,179 of record JARHVA010001556.1, on the reverse strand, counting down.
CCTATTAGTGAAAGTTCATGAAGTCTGAGCAAGCCTAATGGATTCATTCTTTTAGCCTAGGCCTAGAATAATCATGCCAATTCAAGAAAAGGTTGAGAGACTAATGATTTAATGGTTGTAAAATCAATCAAATTCTTGATGAAAATACTTAAGAAATTATAGTGACATCAAACCAAAATGAACTCGAATAGTACAATTACAAACAACTCCTAGTTCATTATTAGTAGAGAGAATGAGAGCATGGTTCCAAATCGTAAATGGTCTACCAAGTATGAGGTGACCTTAGTTACTTAAAAATTAATCAAAGGTTGTGAGATACAATTTCCAATCATACATAAACATGTACAAGAAGGTCTCATATCCCATAAACAACACCTACAGTCTGACTGTAGATTTATAATGTATTGATAGTAATGAGTGAGAACATAGCCTTAAGGCAGGAGTGAGTTAAACCAAGTGTGGAATGGTCTTAGTTACCTCAATAATAACTTAGGGAATGAGGTACAGTGTTCAAATATCTATCATCACTTATAGGAGTCTGTTGAATTCTTCCTAATTTCCACCTACAAGTGACACAAACAACACTTAGTGCAAACTTGCCTAATCAATTGAGAACATAGGTTTGGAATGCAAACAGAGGTATAGATTGAATATTGATACATAAAACCAATCTTATAATTAATTATTATACACTTTCATGTGATTATTAGATGCAAATAATAGAGACTAAACTAGGTTTTCAAACATCATACTCAGTCGACCTGAACCTTACAATCACTGAAACAAAAGCTTGTTTAGAGAATTTGAAGGTCTAAGGGTGATATAAGCATATTTGAGCCTTTAAATTTGACATAAATCATCATCATGACCTAAATTAGGCTCCTACAGTTTAATTTTGGTTTGATCGATTAGGGAAATGTCCTTTGTTTTATCTTAGATAGAGAGCACTCCACAATCAAAGCAAACCTATAGGTAGGGCATATGAATGATGAAAATATGAGTGGGAGAGTATTGGAATCATTGTAAAATGTTGTAGATATTTGATATGAAGATTTAAAAATTGTTATAAGACCCCATAGTCACTATAAAAACTCAGAAGGGTCAAATACTTAAAATACATAATCTACGTCTATAAGGCCTAAAACTAGGCCTAAACCCTCATGACCACTAAATTGATCTAGATGACTACATGATATTTCCAAGGAATGAAATAGACTTCATGGGAGAATATAAGTCAATTAGGAACCATTTTTTTGTAGTAAATAATATAAGAGTGGTCATTTAGGCCTAAATTCCTATTATGGGTACCTAGAATGCAAGAGAGAGCTCGAGAGGCCAGCTTCCTTCACTCACATCTATACAGATAGTGTACATGGTGCCTAAATAAATTTTAGAGAGATAAATGGGGTACTATACTCCAAATTTGTGGAATTGGTTCTAAGTTTGAGTGTCTAACCTTTATGAACCATCACTATGAATCAAAACAACTCAAAATCCTTTTAAAACCCTTGATTGAACCTGATGGAGAAAATATGGAGAGTTATGCATTTAAAAGTGGCCAATTGGCCTTGGAAGTTATTTTAACCTATTAATAACTCTCCCATGTTCCTTTCCATGTAATTGATCCATACTATCACTTGTACAGACATGCCTAATTCAGGGTTTTTTATAAGATTTAAAGTGTTGTATAGGTGTAGAAGGGGGTTGATGAATGAAGATCATTGTGGAAGGTGTTTAGAGACTTTTCCTAACTCCTTATACTCATTTCTCACCTTTGTTAAGCATGAAAATCACTTTACTAATATATTCATTGTAGGCAGTCTAAATGAGTCAATGAATAGGCAAAGTGACTGTCAAAGATTCGAAGTGAGAAGTGTGTTTTGAGTTTCATGGAGATCTATATGATAAAACATAAGAAAAATAAGGTCTAATTGATTTTCCTAACACCTTTTTAATGTATCTCCTTGGACAAATTCATGTCATCATAGTGAAAAGTGTATGAACTAGGCATAAAAGGCTAATGAATGACTATAGATAGTGAATTGCAAGTAACAAAGGGGATTTCATCAATTAGAGAGGCATAGATGACTATCACTATATTATTTCCAACTTCCCATGTCAATACATACATGTCAACATCATCCATATATAGTTCAAGACAGATGGACTACTCATCAACTTGAGGGCAGTTTTAAAGAAGAACATGAAGAGTGTCTATGCCAACTTGAAGGATATGTCATGTTTGTGATGGACATTTGTCCAATAGGACCTTCATGACATGCTTCTCATTCCATTATATTAAATTTTAACTATTTTATAAAGTTTTACACTTGGCTTTGTGACCCTTCCACTTCTCTTCTTCTCTTTCCTCTCCTAGGCTCTATATATTCAAGCCTTTCTGGCTTTGCAATAGATCCACAACTGGTATGGAAAAACCCTTATAGTTTTGACACCTTATTTACCTTTGATTAAAGTTTTTTTAAGAAGATTTATTCTCTACAATATCTTTCCTAAGTATGTCAAGTGGTTTATGTTGTTGATAAGTGATCAATGTCTTCTCCTTGTTTCCATTCAACTCTTGCATGTTTTGTGTGAGTGATATCTCTTCTAACAGGTCTCATAAAGTGTATGTGTTTGTTAAGTGTGTCTTAAATTGTGAGAGAGACTAGTAGTGTCTATTATCAGATCTCATTTTCACCCACCTCTATATATGCATAGAAATTTTCCTCTATGAGAAACACTTATAATAAAAGGACATAGAGTTGAGGTTAGTTTTAGTAGTCTTCTTTCTTAGTGCAAATGCAATTGTGTTTGTGGACTTATCTTTGGTGTATCACCTCATTACATTATATTTCCTTCTTCCATTTTCAGCCCAAATAGTGATTGGTCTAGTATAGTATGTGAGCCTAGAAGATAAACCAGGGGAGTTAGCCCCTTAAACTAGAGGTTTACCTCTACTATAGGCAACCCACAGTCCTAGAGGTAATCTCACATTATCCAAATTTAGAGAGGCATGAACAACCTCTCTTAGGGTGAAAAATTTGGTCATAACAGTAACATGTTTAATGTTTTCTACTTTAGAGGAAACTACAAGAGGAGACTCTATAATGGATAATCTTCTAGACTAGTGTATGGGCTAGTATTTTCTAAATCTATCAAGGAGATGTAGGAAAAAGAGATTTACTCTGCTCGTAATAAATAAGGCAAGAACTAATGTAATGCTAATTTTTAAAATGTTTTTCATGAGATAATAGGTGGTCTAAAAAAGCCAAATGATATGATAGGCTAAAATTTTAAATTTTGTGTTATGTGAACTAACAACTAAATAATCACCAAACATAGCATCTGATATGTAAGACAAAATGTAAAAAATGAAAAATGTAATGTAGTGTAAATAGGTTGCCTCCATGTGTAGACAACAAGTTAATTTTTCATTTTTTATTTTATAATTTTTTTTGGATTTATTGGCATCTATACCTAATGTAAGGTCACATGATGCATAATTTTCTTGTTCTTTTAGCTTTATATCCCATGCCGACTCTAGATAATCTCTGTTGTTTTGACTAGATTTCCTCTTTAATCTTTATTTTAGTTATATTATTTACTTTGAATAGTACTTCACTAAGATGAGGTTGTTAAGCCCACCAAGAGTTATTAGTAAACCATCTAGAGTATCATTCTCTATTGGAAAAACTTTGTTGAATAAATAAATCTAGATATAATTTTATTTGGCAAAAAACTATGGTAATTTTAGTTTTTCTTGAGAAAACACAACTATTAAATAGACCCACATTAATATGCCTAATAGTAAATCTGAACTCTAGAAACCTTCTAAGAGTTCTTTTTATCATCATGGAATCAAAACACCTTTCTTTATAAGTGCTACAAGTAATGTTGTCAAAAAATATTAAACACCAAGGACTAATGAATTCACCATATGTACAAAATCTAATATCTCTTACCCAACCACTACTGACTAACCACCAAATAATACAAAAGTCAAAATAAGATAGATCTATATTGACAATCCTTAATTCCTTGGAAAATCCAAAATGTTTAAACTTGTTGTGATGTACATCGAACGTGATCTCAAAATCATGATCTAACTCATTATAGTCACATTCTACTAGTTTAGCATAATAAGTATGCAACACAGGAGTAAGGATTCTTTCCTAGATTATAACCAGGAGATCATCCCATGTTTCTCTTCTAGTTGGCCAAATGTTTTCATTATTTTTGATATCATTATCATAAAGCAATAATGAGTTGATTTTTTCATCTATTAGTGTGTATCGATTATTTCCTAGAGATTTAAGCAATGTCCAGTGAGGTAACGTTTCTCCAAATTGGATACTTTCATGGATTTTTATAGATGTCATAATTGATATGTTGTCATTGGACAATTCTAATGAAGTTTTTTTCTATAGCTTCTAGCTGACATGTATAGGTAGTATGATGTTGATGGGAAAGGGAAGAATATTGTTTATGGAAATGGAACATGTTACTTTGATGTTACTAAGAGAATTTACATTTATACCAGATGAAGCTTCCTCCTTAGCCATAAAATTATCATTAATATTTTCAAACTTGTCTATTGATGAAGCTATTTTTGGGACCAAGGTAGATATTGATGTTAATTATGAACCTTATTTTAATGCCGAAAGGAATTGTAGATTAGATTTTGACAATAAATTTGATCTTGGTTTAGAGATGGCCATAAGGAAGACCTATTGAATTGCCTTATTGCCAAGTTTCATTTTTACTAGACATTTGGAAATGATGGATTTAGGATGAAGAGACTTCTATAAATGTGGAATCTTAAGTATTGGATGGAAGATATATGGTGATTCAATTATGGGTAGATTAAATGATGTTTGGGACAAGATAGGATCTTTGTCAAAAATGGGTATTTGGTCAAAAATAGTTGTTTGGTTGAGAATGGATGGAAGATTATGATCTTTATTTGGAAATGGGATGGCTTGATTAGGCTTAGGAAAGATATCTTGGCAAACTCTCAAAGCATGATTTTAAAATATATTTGGATTCATTCTGATTTACTCTTCATCAACCAAATATTGGATAGTGTAGTGAGGGATGTTATAATTATAATAAGTGGATGGGAAACTTGGATGGCTTTGGAATATAGGATCACTAGTGATAAGTTGATGTTGTTATGGAAAATTTAAAGATTCACTAGTAATAAAGTGTGCTAGAGAAGTAACTTGATCTTAGAAGTGTTGGGAGGATGTAAACCGGAAGCACACAATTTGATTACCAAACCAAGCAACTTAATATGCGGAAATTAACCAGATTCACCAAGTAACTAGAATTCGGAATAACACATGATATGAGAGACAATACCAAATTGTATTAACACTTTATACAGAAAAGAATACAATAAAGAAGATGCCACTTCTTCTCCACCACCTTACAGAGGTTTCCCACACCTCAAGTGAACAGTAATTCTCCTCCCCAAAGCTCTCCCTCTCACAGGTCCCAACACCCAACTCAAATACAGAGTTGGTGTTCACCTCCCGTGCTCCACGCACACCACAAATGCTCCACGCACTCCACAAGCACTCCACGTGCTCCACAAGTACTCAAGGTACTTCAAGTAGATCTCCCATGAATCTGCAACAACCTGCAATTCAACAGACCATACTTATGGAAGGAACTCCCTTGCCTTCCTCTTGCTCTATCTGAGTACACACCTGTACTCCAAGTAGATCCTGCCTGATACTGCTCCCTGTTGTGTTGCTGTCTATATGACCTTGCACACCTGCAAATCAAACAATGGTTCTATTCACCTGTGAACCTCGACCTTGCACACACATACACCTGCAGATCAACGATCTTACTTGCCATGTAGATCTCCTATATAGGCCATGCAACTGTGACCAAGATCCTACACTCTTGAAGAACCCAGCTGGCTCTCCAATCCAGCACCAACACACCTGGTACTGTGGCACTAGGAGGAACGCACCATTGCTCTACCTCACACACAGAAGGAGCTTATAATTATGCTCTCTTACTCCCTAGCACACTTTTCCAATACAACCATGAGTCTATTATATAGATCTCATCCAAACAATGATTAGACATCTAATTACAATAATTAGATCCGCAGCTATGAGTCTAAAATTAGCACTCATCATGCAAACACTTGGTTCATTAGCTCACTGCCCGTAATTAGCTCGCAGTCGAACCACACAGGCGACCGACGTCGGTCCCTGTCTGCCTGGGGTCGCCGACGCCGGCCGATATATGACCGACGTCGGTTGCCTTCCTGTCTTACCCTGCCGACGCCGGTTGGCCAGACCAACGCCAAACACTTCTGACACTTCTGCAACTCATTCTGCAACCTCCTCCATGTCTGCATCAGTGAAGCTTTTAGCTCCACAATCCTAACAAGAAGGATGGGTTTATTGGATTTGTGTTGAAAGTGAAAGTATTTGTGTTTTGTGAAGGTATGGGGATCTGTGAAGAAGTTTGAATGAGATTAATTCATCAAAAAATGTGGATTAATTCATGAATGTTGAAAGGTTGGTTTTGTTGGGTGTAAGAGTTGAAATATTTATTTGAATGGAACATATTTGGATTTGATTGAATCAGAGTTTGATTTGTAAACTTGTTTTAGTTCATATAAATATCTAAAATTGATGATGAAGGTGAACCAAAAGTTTGAATTACATTGATGTTAAGGTTGGAACTAAATATATCTATGAACATATTTTGATTTACAATTGGTGGCATTTGATATATGTATTGTCCCCGAAAAATGCCACTCATTTTTGGGACAACCTATAGACCAAAATTTCTCTCTTCCCTTCTCAAAATTTGTTCTGAGCTTTCAAATTCCTCATTTTAAAGCTTTTTCCGTAAAGGAGATTCACAGGTTCAACAGGTTAAAAAAGCTTCTGCGGGCAAGTTCAGTCAAAAGAACAAGTTTCAAGCACTTGATGGTTTCCAGGTTTGGTTCAACGCGCTTGGTGCAAAAGAATAAAGGACTTTACCAAATAATGAAGAGTGAAACATTAAACCGTTGAACCAAATGGTTCAAAGAGTTTCTATTCCAAATGGTTCAATGAGTTCAAAGTCCAAAGGTTCAACAAAGTTTAGAAAGATAAAGGAAGCAATGTTTGAGTGAGACACGGAATAAGCCAATGAACTGATTAAACTTTGAACCGAAAGAGTTCAATGGTTTAGTATTGGCTCAAAAGCTCAAAAGTGGCCTCAGTCAAAGGTTCAAGGGGCTTCAACGGATGAACCATTGAACCATTGAACTGAATGGTTTAACGGGTTCAAAGTTCAACATGGTTCAAGCAACAGTCAACCAAATGACGTCTCTGTAGACGTCAAATTTAAGGTAAGGGAATATCCATTGGAATTAAAAATAAAGCATAGAACTCAAAGGAAGGACCAAGCGACTGGTTGGAGAAGCTCGACTGAAGAGCGAAGCCTGTGGAAAAGTGCATGATGGAAGAAGACAAAGTGCACCGAACGTGACAAGTGTTTGCATCTGTGTTCCCCTCTTGAGTTTGCTCGGGAAAAACATGTCGTGGACTCCATTTTTTGTCAGTTTCTAATGAGTTACATAATGGCAGAACCTGCCACTTGATAAAGACACAAAAAGGACCTCCCCTAAAGACATAAGTAAGAAGGGATATAAAGAGCGAAGAATCGCTTAAGCAGTGAAGAGAGGAGCGAGACCAAAGAATCAAAAATATCTTTGAAGAGTTATTTCCAAGTAGGTGAAACAGTAGATCAAGTAGACTTTTGAGCACATCAAACAAAGGACTCAGCCTATTTTCTTCCATGAAGTAAAGACGAATGGATGGCTACGCAAACATTAGAGGGGACAAACCAAATGATCCAGACTCGAGAGAAGACGTATGGGATGAAATGGCATGCCATAGTTAAGATGGCTACCCTGTTTTCAATGCAGTCCTTTGACAAACCTAAAAATGCATTCAAGGCGTTGAATGCACAGCATGGGCCATTCTTTAAAAAACAAACACCCAAGTCTTTCTTGGGGCTCTATATATTAGAATCTCTCATTTTGTTGTAAAGGAGACTTCTCATTTTTACAAGAACGAAACTATACCCATTTTGAAAGGAGAAGACTGAGACTTTGAGCTCAAGTTGTAATTTCATTTTCCTTGTTATTTGAATAAGAAAGCAAGTTTTTCCAGACTTTGTGTTCTTTTGACTTGTGTCATCTGAAGGTGTCCTTATTCATTTAATTTGGTGCGCAGAATGAGTAAAAGTAACAAAGAAGTGTCCTGAAACCAACTGTGAAAAGATTTTGTGCTTTCACAATTGATTTCAGTCTGTGTTTTTCCTTTCCTTTTTTGTGTTAAGGATTCTGGGGTGACTTTGTGCCCCCATTATCCTTTGTGACATACTCTTTGGGCAGTCGAGGTGGAGACTTTGCGCTACATTTCAGGCTACTGGTTACCCTGTTACTGGTTACTTGCTACTAGAAAGAGCCCTATTGTTTGCAAGAACAAGCATTTTTGAAAGAAGAGAAGTGCCTTTTGTTGCCTCACCAAGATTTCTACTATTTAGGAAGGAATCTGGCTCTTGGCTGAAAGTTGCTTCTGAAAGAAGAGAAGCACCTTCCCCATCACCTAGTATTTCTCTTCTATTTGTTAACATCATCTCTGAAAGAAGAGAGATGGATGGTTTGTCCTACCCCTTGTGTCTTACTTTCTACATATACATATATAGTATATAGCCTCCTGCATCTCCTGCATACCTAAGGGGACCTCCCCTTGATGAGAGGAGAGATTTGTCCCCTTCTAATGCAGTAAACTTGCACATCTGGATGATTGATCTCCCTATGCTATGGTGATAGGAACTATTTTGGTCATCAGTTAGTTGGCCAACAAAATAAAAAACCAACAATTTTTGGTGACTCTGTTGGGGATTTAAACAAGCAGTCCCTACCCTTATCCATTATAGAGGCTGGTGACTCCCATCTAGGCCTTACCCACTATCATTATAGCCTTACTATCTCCCTCCATCCTCCATATCCATTACATTATCTGGTCTATAAACCAGATCTGTTGGGAAGGACAAGCAATTTGAAGCCTCAAGCTCTAGGCTGAAGTAGGACTAGTCCTTTTCCTTTCTTTTGTTTTAAATCTGGCAACTCGACGCTACACAAGAAGCTAGAGATCTAAGGGTGTTTTTAACCCTACGTTTGAGTTGGCACAGCAGAGCCATTTTGATCTGCTTCCTCCACCACCTTTCCTCCAATGATCTAGGAGTCTTCCTCCTGATCTTATCGAATCACCAGCACAAAGTAGATCTTCTTTTCCTATTGTTAATAAAGCCCTACCTATAAATACTTCACCCAAATTTGTTATCCCCACTTTTCATAATCCAATCATGGCAGCTCGGGGCCCCTTGGGTAACTCATTTGGTCCACTCAACCTTAATCCACCTCTACATGAGCTTCCACACAGCTCAAGGAAGAACTTCCCCAAATTCCTTGGTGATGGGAAGGTTCACCCTGATGAACACCTCACGACATTCAGCATAGCCTGTGGCGTGATTGGAGTAGAGTTTGAAGATATAGCAGTTAGGTTGTTTGTGGAAACACTACAAGGTGCTGCTGCTGACTGGTTCTATCACCTGTAAGTTGGGTCAGTGACTGATTGGGATATGCTTAAAGCCAAATTTGAAGCAAGGTTTAAGCCTGCAAAAGATGCACATGCCTTTCTGGCCCAGCTCATGCAGATGAAGAAGGAGCCTCATGAGCCTATGAGGGATTTCATCATAAGGTTTGACAAGCTGAGAAATCGAATTCCTATCATTGCTCAGCCAACACCTAAAAACATAAAGTGCTTCTTCATCAACTCATAACTTCCTGAAGTGAGTTTTCTACTAAGGCATGCTGGCTAGATAGACCTGGCTGAAGCTCAGGACCTGGCCACTGAAGTGGAGGATGACCTTATCTTAGCTGGAAAGATTAGGAGAGACCCTAATAAAGGTAAATCCTCTTCATCTTTTGAGTATTCACCTGTAGTCACCACTAACCTGATGGTACAAAAGCTAGCAAATGAAATGTTAGCTCTCAGAAAGCAAATGGTGCAAGGAATGTCATCTGCCCCCACATACAGAGATATGCCTAGGAGGACATTTCAGAATCAGGCATACCAAGGCAATGTTGCTAGGAATTAGGGACAGCAAAGTTGCCTTCCCCCTCCATAGAGGAACCTCACCCTTGAAGCACCTCCAAACAACTCGGCAGTCAAATATCTAGAAGCTGAAGCAGATTTTTCATCCTAGCCCAAGTCAAATTTTGAAGATGATGCTAATCTTTTCACTGAGGAAGAAGAGGATTTAGCTGGCGACTCCCATATTGGTTTCCTAAATTATCAGGATGAACCCAGGCATGAAGGTAATGTGGCTGAAGGGTCATATGTTGTATTCACCTAGTCCAAAAATCAATCAGCTCAACAAGCTAATAAGGAGAAAGTAGGGGAGCGACCTCGACCAGCAGTCTCAATTGCTAAGTGGGGATCTACTCTTCCTTTCCAACCAAAGGACCTGGTGATTTCAAAAGAGGTAAATGCCCCAAATGCCCATATGCCTTCCACTCTAATTTTGCAGTTTAGTCCTCCCCCTTTAAAAAATCAAAAGGATGAACTCCCATCCTCTATTCCTAGCTCGTTCCAAATATTTAATATCATTGACCATATAAAGAGAACCAAAATTCAAATGTCAGAATTTGAATTTTTGCAGTCTCATCCTGAGCAATTAGACAGATTGGTTCACTATGTTAGAAACAAGGACATCCCTATTAAGCAAGCAATTCCCAAAATGATGCATGATGCTGCCAGGAATGCACCCACCAGGAACAACCTTATCACCGCTCCCCCTGCTGCTCTTGGCAAGACTGAACCTTTTTATGTCTCATTGCTGATAAATGGACATCAACTAAATAATTGCATCATTGACTCTAGAGCTTTAGACAATGTCATGCCTGCTAAAGTGGCCAAATCCCTTGATCTCACATTGACCAAAACTTTTGGTAGGTGCTTCTCCATGGAGAACAAGCAAGTGCCTTTGCTGGGACAAATTAAAGAAGCCCAATTTGCATTTGCCACATTTCCTGACAAAAGAATCAAGATGACTATCTTGGTAGCAGACGTCCCAGCATCATATGGCATCCTTCTTGGGCAGAATTTCTACAGAGATGTCGGTGGTGAATTAAGCATGGATTTATCTGAGGCAAGGATTCTAGTCAAGGGTGTTATGGAGAGACTGCTCTCTGAGAAGGAAGCAAAATATGTTGTTACCCAGACCTCAGCACCTAAAGCCCAAATTTTGTTTGAATATTCAGACATGGGTAACTACTTTCTATACATAGATGGAGTTCATGATACATCTGATGCAGCCCCTACTGATGACAGCCTGGAAATGCAGTCAACTAGAATAGCAGTGAAACTAGCTGAGCACCAAGCAAGTATGGAAATTTCTCCACCACTGGATGAAGAAGAATCTGAAAGGAAATCAGGATCAAATAAAGTATGGATTCTTGAATTTGATGGTAGTTGTTCTTCCACTGGTTTAGGAGTCGGGGTGGTGTTAATATCTCCTCAAGGAGATATCTTTCCCTCATCTTATAAATTACAATTCAGCAACATGAATAACACAATTGAATATGAGTCTCTACTACTTGGATTGAGAGCCGCTTGGGACAAAGGCATCAATCTCCTACATGCTAAAGGAGATGTTGAACTAGTAGTTTGTCAGGTGAGGAACCTGTATCAAACCAAGAATGAAAGATTGCACCATTATCACAATCTAGTCTAGGACCAGCTTGAAGACTTTGATGCTTTCAACATCTCTACAGTTCCTAGAGAGTTCAATAACCAGGTGGATGCATTGGTTGTTTCAGCTACTCTCTTGGTCACCCACCCAAATTTCAAAAGAGACAAGTACATGATTGAGCTGGTCTTTTGGCCAAGTGTACCTGACAATGCCAGTCATTGGCAGGTATTTAACCATGACAGCCACATCATGGCCTTCTTGGAGCAAAGAGGCAATTTTGAACATCTGCATTTTGAAGGTAGCGAATCTCAAAACTATAAAATAGCCCCAGAATCAAATGTAGACACAGGTGAAGAGTTTTTGCAACTAAAAGGGAATAAGATCCCTAAAGACCTGGTTTCTCTTGAAAAGTTATTTGATAAGCATGATAGATTTATCAGACAGCAGCCAATAGATTCAAGCTCATATCAGGAATTTGATCAAATAAATCTGTGAACCAAGGAAGACCCCAAGATGGTGAACATTGAGAAATGTTGTACTCCTACAGAGCATTCCAAGTTCACCTCTTTGCTCAATGAATACATGGATGTCCTAGCGTATTCATATGCTGATCTAAAATCACTCCGGCTTGGTGAAATCCAACACAACATTTCTCTCAAGGCTGATTCAACACCTTATAGGCAAAAGACCTGGCATTATAATCTGAAAATCTCAGGTACTATTTTATCTGAGATACAAAAAATGCTAAATGCCAGGATAATCTTCCTAATCCATCATTCCACATGGATTGCTAATATAGTGTCTGTAAGAAAGAAAAATGGTGAAATTTGCCTTTGTGTGGATTTTAAGAATTTGAATCAGGCATCCTTGAAGGATAATTATCCTTTTCCAATCATGGACGAAGTGCTGCATATAGTGATAGGGTTGGAGATGTTATCAATGCTTGATGGCTTCTCAGGATATAATCAAGTGAAGTTGGTGAAGCAGACCAACATAAGACTGCTTTCACCACACCTTGGGGCACATTTACATATAAAAGGATGCCTTTTGGTTTAATAAATGCTAGCACCACCTTCCAAAGAGCAATGGACCTTGCCTTCAAGGATGAGATGGGTAAGTTCATCATAGTTTACCTTGATGACTTGACTGTCTTCTCTAAACATCACCCAGATCATGTGAACCATTTGAAGCAAGTGCTGAAATGCTGTCGCCAGAATGGCATTTCCTTAAACCCCAAGAAGTTAGTTTTTAGAGTAACGGAGGGGAAACTTCTCAGACACATCATGTCCAAAGGAGGCATAAAGATTGACTCAGATAGAGTCAAGTCTATTCAATAACTTTCCTTGCCCACAAGCAAGACTGTTGTTCACTCTTTCTTCGAAAAGGTAAATGTCTTACGGAGATTCATCCCTGAATTTGCTAAGAAGACCAGGCACATTGTAAACATGATGAAAGGAAATGCCACCTTCAGCTAGATTAAAAAAGGCAATTCGGCTTTTGAAGATATAAAGGCTGCCATTGCCCATGCCCCAATTCTGGTTTGTCCAAACTATAGCAAAGAATTCACCATTTATAGCTATGCTTCAGAACATACACTTTTAGAAATATTGGTTCAACAAAATAAAGAAGGCATGGAATCTCCCATTTCCTTCATGAGCTGCCCTCTCAAAGCTCATGAGCTGAAATACTCAAATATGGAGAAGCACGCTTACACAATAGTGAAGGCCGTGAAGCATTTTCGTTTCTACATCCTCAATTATCAAATTATTGCCTTGGTCCCCAACACCACAGTGAAATCTATACTGACTCAGTAGGAGTTTGGGATGAAAAGAGGCAATTGGGTTGTAAAGATCTGGGAGTTTGATTTGATCATCAAGCCAACAAAGCTGGTACAGGGAAAAGGGTTGTGCCAACTAATTGCTGATAACAAGCCAAGAGGAACAGAGCATGAAGAACCAGAAATAGATGAGGATGACACACCAACAGTCCTCTTTGTCTCCACCACAAATGAGTGGTACTCAGGTATTGCTCATTTCCTCACTTATGGTGAATGTCCTGTGAACTTGTCTTATAAAGAAAGGAGAACCATCAAATTGAAAGTGGCTAATTTTGTCCTTTGGGACAATGGCCTGTACAAGAGAAACATAGATGGAGTTTTTCTTCACTATGTAGATAAAGAATAGCAGACCCAACTCTTAAAATATTTCCATAATCTAGCTTGTGGAGGACATTTTTCTGCTACAGTGACTGCTCACAAAGTTCTGAGAGCTAGGTATTATTGGCCGACTCTTTTTCAAGATGCACATAAATGGGTAAGGAAATGTGAACTTTGCCAGCAATTTGTTGGAAGACCCAAGTTGGCTGCTCTACCTCTTAAGCTGGTAATTATAGAAGAACCTTTCTAGTAGTGGGGACCCAATTTTATTGGGACAATAAATCCATCATCAAGTGTTAGACATGATTATATCCTTACAACGACTGATTATTTCACTAAGTGGGTAGAAGCAATCTCGACAAAGCATGCTACCTCAAAAGTTGTATGCAATTTCTTAAAAGAGAATATCATCTCCAGATTTGGATTCCCACTCAAAATTGTTACTGATAATGCAGCTTGTTTCACCTCTCAAGAAATCATGCAATTCTATTTTTATTATGGAATTATGCTTTCTCATTCTTCTGATTATTTTTTGCAAGGGAATGGACAAGCTGAGTCCAGCAATAATAATTTAGTAACTATTATCAAGAAACTTGTAGATGATAATCAAAGGACATGGCACAAAGCATTGGTAGATGCTCTGTGAGCTGATAGGATCATGCCAAAAAGGGCAATTGGTATGTCTCCTTTCCAACTTCTATATGGTGTCAATGACGAGATACCAATCACCTTGGAATTGCCAGCATTGAAATTGGCTAAGGCAATTGAAGATAAAATGTATGAGAGCTCACTTGAGAAGAGGATCATGTACCTTGTTGAGCTGAATGAGCAGAGAACTATAGTGGTGGATAGGATTACTGCCCATCAAAGTCTGGTGAAGAAGCTCTTTGACTAGAAAGCAAAGAATCATGATTTCTAGATTGGAGATCAAGTCCTGCTGTGGGACAAGAGAAGAGAACCAAAGGGGATGCACGAAAAGTTTGATTCCCTGTGGAGGGGCCCTTTTACTATTCATCATCTTAATGGTAAAAATAGTTTCTTGTTGTAATATCAAGATGGCACTCTCTTGTCTCTGCCTTACAATGGGAAACATCTGAAGCACTTCAACTCTTGAAGAGTCAGATGAGCCCCCTGTATATATGTATATTTGTATAGTCTATTGCTTTGTTTTATTCATTTCGTCTTCATTTTTGTCACCTTTCTTTTTGGGTAGCATGACTCCGTGGCCCAATGGCATACTTCTAAGGCACTGGAGATTCTAGATTCTACTCCCTTCAATCAATTTTTGCAACTGAAGGTAATTCCCCAACTAGAGCCAATTGTTGTCTCTGAAAAATGCCACTCATTTTTGGGACAACCTACAGACCAAAATTTCTCTCTTCCCTTCTCAAAATTTGTTCTGAGCTTTCAAATTCCTCATTTTTAAGCTTTTTTTGTAAAGGGGATTCACAGGTTCAACAGGTTAAAAAAGCTTCTGCGAGCAAGTTCAGTCAAAAGAACAAGTTTCTAGCACTTGGTGGTTTCCAAGTTTGGTTCAACGCGCTTGGTGCAAAAGAACAAAGGACTTTGCCAAATAACGAAGAATGAAACATTGAACCGTTGAACCAAATGGTTCAAAGAGTTCAAAGTCCAAATGGTTCAACGAGTTCAAAGTCCAAAGGTTCAACAAAGTTTAGAAAGATAAAGGAAGTAATGTTTGAGCGAGACAGAATAAGCCAATGAACTGATTGAACTTTGAACCAAAAGAGTTCAAAGTTTAATGGTTTAGTATTGGTTCAAAAGCTCAAAAGTGGCCTTAGTCAAAGGTTCAAGGGGCTTCAACGGATGAACCATTGAACTGTTGAACCGAATGGTTCAACGAGTTCAAAGTTCAACATGGTTCAAGCAATAGTCAACCCAATGATGTCTTCGTAGACATCAAATTTAAGGTAAGGGAATATCCATTGGAATTCAAAATAAAGTGCAGAACTCAAAGGAAGGACCAAGCGACTAGCTGGAGAAGCCCGACTGAAGAGCGAAGCCCGTGGAAAAGCGCCTGATGGAAGAAGACAAAGTGCAGCGAACGTGACAAGTGTTTGCGTCCGTGTTCCCCTCTTGAGTTTCTCGGGCAAAACATATCGTGGACTCCATTTTTCATGAGTTTCCTATGAGTTACATAACAATGGAACCTGCCACTTGATAAATACACAAAAAGGACCTCCCCCAAAGACATAAGTAAGAAGGGCTATAAAGAGCGAAGAATCGCTTAAGTAGTGAAGAGAGGAGTGAGACCAAAGAATCAAAAATATCTTTGAAGAGTTATTTCCAAGTAGGTGAAACAGCAAATCGAGTAGACTTCTAAGCGCATCAAACCAAGGACTCAGCCTATTTTCTTCCATGAAGTAAAGATGAATGGATGGCTATGCAGACATTTGAGGGGATAGACCAGATGATCCAGACTCGGGAGAAGACGTATGGGATGAAATGGCATGCCATAGTTAAGATGGCTGCCCTATTTTCAATGTAGTCCTTTGACAAACCTAAAAATGCATTCAAGGCATTGAATGCATATCATGGGCCATTCTTTGAAAAACAAACACCCAAGTCTTTCTTAGGGCTCTATATATTAGAATCTCTCATTTTGTTGTAAAGGAGACTTCTCATTTTTACAAGAACGAAACTCTACCCATTTTGAAAGGAGAAGACTGAGACTTTGAGCTTAGGTTGTAATTTCATTTTCCTTATTATTTGAATAAGAAAGTAGGTTTTTCCAGACTTTGTGTTTTTTTGACTTGTGTCATCTGAAGGTGTCCTTATTCATTTAATTTGGTGCACAGAATGAGTAAAGGTAACAAAGAAGTGTCCTGAAACCAACTGTGAAAAGACTTTGTGCTTTCATAATTGATTTCAGTCTATGTTTTTCCTTTCCTTTTTTGTGTTGAGGATTCTGGGGTGACTTTGTGCCCCCATTATCTTTTGTGACATACTCTTTGGGCAGTCGAGGTGGAAACTTTGTGCTACATTTTAGGTTGTTGGTTACCCTATTACTGGTTACTTTCTACTGGAAAGAGCCCTGTTGTTTGCAAGAACAAGCATTTCTGAAAGAAGAGAAGTGTCTTCTGTTGCCTCACTAAGATTTCTACTATTTAGGAAGGAATCTGGCTCTTGGCTAAAAGTTGCTTCTGAAAGAAGAGAAGCACCTTCCCCATCACCCAGTATTTCTCTTTTGTTTGTTAACATCATCTCTGAAAGAAGAGAGATGGATGGTTTGTCCTACCCCCTGTGTCTTACTTTCTGCATATACATATATAGTATATAGCCTCCTGCATCTCCTGCATACCTATAGGGAACCTCCCCTTGATGAGAGGAGAGATTTGTCCCCTGCTGATGCAGTAAACCTGCACATTTGGTCGATTGATCTCCCTATGCTATGGTGATAGGAACTCTTTTGGTCACCAGTTAGTTGGCTGACAAAATAAAAAACCAACAATATGGATGGTGTAGAACTTGTAAAATAATTTAGAGAATTTTGACTATCATAGCCTAAAAATTGATTCGATATTATCCTTGAAGTAAAATTAAGATGTTGATTTATGGGTAAACATGAAAAAGTATTCAAATTTAGAATTGATTGATTAATTTTTGGGTTGAACTGGATGGTTGGTAAACTTGAATAACTATTCATGTTAGGATTTGATTGATTGATGTTTGAGGATAAATACCTATTCAAACTTTGATTTGGATTTATTGGAGGGTTGATTTGATAGTGATTTATATATGTGTTTGAATCAAAATTGATTGGAAGGAACCCTAGGTTATAACATGGATTACTTGGATTTAGATTTGTGACTAAATTGATCAAGTTATTATTCTATATAGCCATGCTTCTTAAAATGGATGATGTTACTAAGGAAAGACTTGACTCAACAATAAAAGACTCAAAACTAAAATAAAATACCAAAGCAACTAAAATTTTGATTGTCAATTAATTGATTCTATATACTAATAAGGACACATGGAAAACACAAGGAAATAACAAACAAAATTTATATTCTAAAAAGTCAAAAAATTTCACAAAAAAGGTGAAAAACTAGGATGAGGGTCATGAACAACTATTATGTCTTCTAATGTCACTGACTCATTTGTACTCTTAGCTACGGCCTAATATTTCAAGGTACTAACCATGGAAGATCCTATCATTACCATGGCCTACTGAGTCCATTTTTAAGGGTGTGTAGAAGGTAGCTTCTTAACACTAATCTTTAACTGATACACCAAAGCCAAATGACAAAAGAGGTGACCTTAGGCTTAAGGTTTAAACAATAATATCTATGGGGAACTATGGAATAAATAGATAAGTGGACACACACTATTGGGTCTTCTCCCAAATTTCCCAACACAATCGTAAGGGTCTTAGTGTGTTGACAATTGGTGATGCCATATTTTGAGGTAGCTATTAAAACCCTGGGTATTGGAGCATGAAATTCCCTCATGTCATGGTGTGCTTAAAACACACAACTACTTAAGCAATTGAAACAACTAGATATCGATTTATGTACCCTACTAGTAAATGGGGTTTGGCCTACTTCATGGTGGTGAAATCCAAGGTCAATAAATCCCCTAAAAAATAAAATAAAAAGTAAGTATATGTTTCTAATTTCCAAGTATCGTCACCCATATGACACTAAGGAAAGAGCATATGTAGAAACTACTTGGGTAACACAAAAAATATGGAAATGTTTCTGATTCTAGAGTATCATCGCCAATGTGATGTCAAGGGAAGAGCATACACAATTTCCATAATTACAAATAGAATGTTGAAATGAAATGTGATGTAATTACTAAAAAATTTAAAAATAAAATTAAAAGCATTAGTAAAATAAATTAGTTTTTGTTTAGCGTTTTTTATTGATTATCTTTGATAAGCATTCTACATAAAAATAGTTAGAATGTTTACTTAGGCTTAAATCAAGGCAACCTACAATTGGAGCAAATAGAAACCATAAAAAACAAATCAAAAACTACTTCTTTGTAACAAATTTGTAGTTATGCATAAAGACAAAAAAGCAAAATTATAATAAATCAAACACAAAAAAAAGATAGAATACAAAAACCATATAACAAATAATGTTTTGCTTATAAAATGATTTTGCTGCCCTAAATGATGAGTTCATAGTCCATAGAGACAAATTCACTAGTCAAAATCATAAATTTGTAACCTGAAGAAATTATTTTGCCACACAAAATGACAAGTCCGCTACTAAAGATGACGATTTTGATGTTTGAACCTTCAAACACAGAATAAAAAATAGAGGGACTAGCATAATGATTTCGCTACTCAGTTGAATTATTTTATTGCTAAGAATGACAATTTTGTTGTTAGATACAGTGATTTCACTGAAAAGTATACCGATTTCACTTTTTCCCTATAGCAAAGAATTTAAAAAAAATGAAAACACAAACTAAAGTGAAGGTGAATAAAAAGCCAAGGATGTAAAGAAAATAATTAAAAAGAGAATTAAAATGGGTTAAAAAATGATTTCACTATTACAGGGTATAATCTTATTATTGATGTTTTTGAATTCATTATTACATAGTGGGCATACACAGTCAAGCATAAAACATCTGATAACAACCTGTACCTTATAAAAACACTCAAAAAGATAAGATTAAATACATATGTAAATATAAATAATAAAAATCAAATTAAAAAATGCTTTCTAAATTCAAATATGATGAATGAAGGATGAAAAAGATGAGGGAAGTTCCCACCGGGCATGCTAGAAATGTGTGAACTAAATTTTGAAATGTTGATAAATCAAATAATAATACAATTTTAATATAAGCTAAATTCAACCTAATATATAGAAAAAAATAAAGAAAATAGAAAACACAGACTTATACTTCAAATGTGCAAGCTTTCTCCATTGCAATGTAAACTTAATTTGTTCTTCGAAAATGTAGTTGCTCACTCTTCCAATGCAAAGGAGAATGGACAAAATTTTAGGGCAAAATAAGTTTTTTGTATGCTTTTATTTAATTTGATTCACTTGGATTCACTTTTGAATTGAATAGAACTTTCTTGCCATAAGTTAGGATTCTTGAAAATGAATGTTCTCAAGCTTATTTATAGTTTTTTGGAGGAAGATCCAATGGTGGAAGATTATTTGGATTTATTAAATGATCCAAATAATCAATTGTGGCTAATGAGTCCTCACCCATTACGATGAATACCATTTCAACTGGTTGAGAGAAGTATGGGATTGGTTAGTTGAGTTAGCAGGAATGACTCAAACTTATTAACAACTCAGGGGATGACTCATAGGAGGTTGAAAAAGCTATGGGTTTGGTTGGGATGAGTCAACATGTGAGGGAGAATGAGGTGAAAGATGTTGGATGAGGTGTAAAATCTAGATTTTATATTTAACATAAGGATTTAAAGTGTGCATAATTTGTCAGGATCTTGCTCCACCAAAAGAGCATAATATGATTACCAAACCAAGCAACTTAATATGCGGAAATTAACCAGATTCACCAAGTAACTAGAATTCAGAATAACACATGATATGAGAGACAATACACAAATTGTATTAACACTTTATACAGAAAAGAATACAATAAAGAAGATGCCACTTCTTCTCCACCACCTCTTCAGAGGCTCACCACACCTCAAGTGAACAGTAATTCTTCTCCCCAAAGCTCTCCCTCTCAGGTCCCAACACCCAACTCAAAATACAGAGTTGGTGTTCACCTCCTGTGCTCCACGCACACCACAAGTGCTCCACGCACTCCACAAGTACTCCACGTACTCCACAAGTACTCAAGGTACTTCAAGTAGATCTCCCATGAACCTGCAACAACCTACAATTCAACAGACCATACTTATGGAAGGAACTCCTTTGCCTTCCTCTTTGCTCTATTCGAGTACACACTTGTACTCCAAGTAGATCCTGCCTGATACTGCTCCCTGTTGTGTTGTTGTCTATATGATCCTACACACCTGCAAATCAACCTGGTTCTGCTCACCTGTGAACCTTGACCTTGCACACACATACACCTGCAGATCAACGATCTTACTTACCATGTAGATCTCCTATATAGGCCATGCACCTGTGACCAAGATCCTACACACCTGAAGAATCCTGCTGACTCTCCAAAACCAGCACCTACACTTGGTACTGTGGAACTAGGAGGAACACCCTTGCTCACCTCACACACAGAAGGAGCAAACTTTGCTCAACTCAAACTAGAACTCCTTTTCCAATACAACCATGAGTCTATTATATAGATCTCATCTAAACAATGATTAGACATCTAATTACAATAATTAGATCCGTAGCTCTCAGTCTAAAAATAGATCTAATCATGCAAACACTTGGTTCGTTAGCTAACTACCCATAATAAGCTCACAGTCGAACCACACAGGCGACCGATGTCGGTCCCTGTCTGCCTGGGGGTCACCGACGCCGGCCGATCCATGACCGATGTCGGTTGCCTTCCTGTCTTATCCTGCCGACGTCGGTTGGCCAGACCAATGCCAGTTTCTTCTGACACTCAGCAACTCATCCTGCAACCTCCTCCATGTCTGCATCAATGAAGCTTTTAGCTCCACAACCTAACAATCTCCCACTTGGAGATAAATAGCTGCACTATACCTATACCTGTACTCCATCTAATCTGTTTCCTGGTTTGTATCCCTCTTCAAGATCAATCCTGAAGACAACCCATCACACAACCTGTGATGTACCTCCTGTCATCCGAGTACCCTGCCACATCCAAACCTACAAACACATGTAGTGAAGTCCTGACCCTGCATAGCATGAATCCCTACTGCTGGTCCCTCTCAAGTACCTGAGAACCCACTTCCCTGAATTGGCTCCTAACTCTCTGACAGCTCCCACTGCATGGGAATACTCAGGTCTATACTAGACCTCATGTGATTTCAGACACTATACCTGTCCAGCCCTTAGTGTGCTCCGGCTCTGCATCCTGAACCTCACCAACACCTAATTCACATCAGCTCCCACTCGAGACAAAATCAACCTGTGATCTCTATGTCTCCCATGTCAAAGAATTTCGCTGCTCCAAACTCCTCCTGACATGCCACTGAACTAATCTTACCCTTAGCTCAGCAAAACCCTGTATGTACAATCCTGCTAGCAAAACATACCATCCACATACAGCAATAGAATGATGTCATGACTCATCATCCACCTGGTAAGGCAAACCACAGTAGTTACCTGACATTGACTGAAGCCATGCTTCGTCCTCCACCTGTCAAAACCTGTACCACTGTCCTGCAGCTCCTCAAGACCATATACCTGGTCTTCTGTCTCACGTATCCGTTCACTCTATTCTTCAACTAAGGTATCCATTCGTCTCTGTGTTTTTCTCACCTGCTGGCAACCCTACCAAAACACACCTGTTTGGTTCTCCTCCAAGGAATCACATCCTCATCCATGCCAAGCTCACACCTGTTTCCTGGATCCTTCCTGCTCTACAACCAACAATGAGTATAAAGAAGAGGAACAATGAATTTGAGGACCTACTTACGTCTTCAGTCCTCCGTATGGGTGTTTGAGACTCCTTGACAGCGTGATGTCCACCCAAAATCCATTACAGTGACCGACCTCAGTCACTCCACAGTCTGCATCTGACCGACGTCGGTTCCCATGCGTCTATCCCTGACTACCGACCCTGCGGTGTGCCTGCTGTCGATGTCAGTTCTCCTGACCGACATCGGTCTTACATACTGCCAACATCGGTCCCATGACCGACGTCGGTCTTACCCTGCCCGACATCGCCAGCTTCGGTCTGCACATGACTGACATCGGCACCTATTTGTTCGACGCCGATTCCTCCTGACCGACGCCAGTATCTGTGTTCACCTGTGAGTGATGACTTTTTACCCGCGAGCTCCTTTGAATCAATTCCCATGTCCAAACTGCTCTGCTCAGAAGTATCCAGCACCATCCACTAGTTTCTGTCTGCCATCTCCTCTAAGTACACCAAGGCTTTCCAGTTCTTAAGCCTGTCAAATATATCTGTCTTTCGCTTAAGAACATGCATCTCCTTCCTGCTCATGTGACCAAGCCTACGAAGCCACGTCTCCGCAACAGAAGAAGAATCAGTAATATAAACAAGTAGATAAAGAATACCTATTTTCTTACCACCAGCTAATTCAAGTGCATCCGCTGTGAGAGTTCTTGTGCATCTCTCATCACCTAATCTTTCTAAAGAAATTAGCCATATCTCCAAACCTAGGACCTGCATGACCTTCATCAACACCTGTGTGTTGGCCGCCTGCAATTTTAGCTTCACTTCCCCTTTGCCAATTCTTTGGCAAGGCTCACCAGCTCCTCTACCTAGGGCTGCATGGAAAGAGGCAACCGAATCTTTTATCCAAGATTCAACTTTATCCAAGAAACCTCCCAGAGCATCCTGTGCAACATCACCTGCAACATCTGCTTCTTCAGTTTCTTCATGCTGATCTGCTACCAACCAACAATATTCTTTTACCTGCTCTTTCTTTCCATAGGACCTTAAGAGACCATCTGTGCTTTTCAACTCTTCCATTCTTAGCTTACTTTCATCTGCCATTGCTCTACTCCCACTCAATCAGAAACCCCTGAGAGTGACCTGTAATTAAAACACACTACCCAGATCTACACCAATCTGTTAGTATCCCAACCAAAAGCTCTGATACCACTTGTCAGGATCTTGCTCCACCAAAAGAGCACAATATGATTACCAAACCAAGCAACTTAATATGCGGAAATTAACCAGATTCACCAAGTAACTAGAATTCAGAATAACACATGATATGAGAGACAATACACAAATTGTATTAACACTTTATACAGAAAAGAATACAATAAAGAAGATGCCACTTCTTCTCCACCACCTCTTCAGAGGCTCGCCACACCTCAAATGAACAGTAATTCTTCTCCCCAAAGCTCTCCCTCTCAGGTCCCAACACCCAACTCAAAATACAGAGTTGGTGTTCACCTCCTGTGCTCCATGCACACCACAAGTGCTCCACACACTCCACAAGTACTCCACGTACTCCACAAGTACTCAAGGTACTTCAAGTAGATCTCCCATGAACCTGCAACAACCTGCAATTCAACAGACCATACTTATGGAAGGAACTCCCTTGCCTTCCTCTTTGCTCTATCCGAGTACACACCTGTACTCCAAGTAGATCCTGCCTAATACTGCTCCTTGTTGTGTTGCTATCTATATGATCCTGCACACCTGCAAATCAACCCGGTTTTGCTCACCTGTGAACCTTGACCTTACACACACATACACCTACAGATCAACGATCTTACTTACCATGTAGATCTCCTATATATGCCATGCACCTGTGACCAAGATCCTACACACCTGAAGAATCCTGCTGACTCTCCAAAACTAGCACCTACACCTGGTACTGTGGAACTAGGAGGAACACCCTTGCTCACCTCACACACAGAAGGAGCAAACTTTGCTCAACTCAAACTAGAATGCCTTTTCCAATACAACCATGAGTCTATTATATAGATCTCATCCAAACAATGATTAGACATCTAATTACAATAATTAGATCCGTAGCTCTCAGTCTAAAAATAGATCTAATCATGCAAACACTTGGTTCGTTAGCTAACTGCCCGTAATAAGCTTGCAGTCGAACCACACAGGCAACCAACGTCGGTCCCTGTCTACTTAGGGGTCGCCGATGTCGGCCGATCCATGACCGACGTCGGTTGCCTTCCTGTCTTATCCTGCCGACGTCGGTTGGCCAGACCAACACCAGTTTCTTCTGACACTCAGCAACTCATCCTGCAACCTCCTCCATGTCTGCATCAGTGAAGCTTTTAGCTCCACAACCTAACATAATTGACTAATTTGACTTATTCAATTGTTTGAATTTGGAGGGAGATGTGATGAATTATTTTAAGAATAATTATTAATAGATTTTAGGTACATTTTGACACTAAATGTAATTTAGGTGTCTAAAAAAATCATTAAGTCCTTTATTAATAACCAAATCTCCACTTTAGCCATTACTTCAAATTTGAAAATCCATCTTACATCACATCAACCTTTTGTTCATTATGAATTAATGGCGAGCATCATTAAAATCTTACTTACAAAAATTGTTCATTATAGCTTTAACTATGTATGATCCCATCTCCTTTTACCACATCTAGAAATCTCAAGCATCCTTGTGTCATTATCATGTAGCCTTGAAGTCACAGAATTCATGAAGGTCATGAAAGTGTTTTGATATTCAATTATTTTCTTTGGGGTCATGAACGTATTAGATCTTAAAATTATCTCCACATTCACTTAGGTTTGCATGTTTTATATGTTCACACGTGTTGAGGCCATGTGGTGAGATCCTACATGTTGAGTCTTCATTGAGTTTTAATTCATTAATTCCATCATCTTTAAAATGTCCAATCACAATGTTACATGTGGAATATTTTGATTGCCTCATAGTTTAGGGATTACAGAGCCCTGATAGTTCTTAAGTGAATTCCTTCTTGTCCACATTTACCTCTATTTCATAAAATTTCACATCTTCCTTTACCTAAATATAATGAATACATGTCATGATCACATTCCAAATGTTAATAAGTCACCCACCTACTTTAATGAAATTTGTAACATTAGAAGAGAGCACATGGCAATCATCACATGGTCACAATTTCATAGAGTGACAAAGATCCCTTTTAAATTTGTTGTGGTCTCAGTGAAATCCATGGATCCATTGATACTATAAACTTAAATCCACTCTATATTAGTACGTGGAGGATTTTTTTCTCACAACATGTTAAGAAATACCCAAAATCATACCTCAATATTAGACAGTATGTACATAAATTTTAATAAACTTATGAAATAAAAGGTGGACATCCAGTGAGCATAGTGTAATCATAGAGTTATGGAGGTCACAGTAAAATAAATAAATTTTAAATATAAGGTTCCCTTTACATATGTTTTGATATATACATTCAAATTATGAATTATGGTTTGGTCCACTAGTTGTGAGAATAGGTGTGATATTGGGACTAAAGCATGACCTTTCAATATAGGATATAAATGTGGTTGAAATTAACAAAAAATGTCATTGTGTGATCAATTAATGAGACCAAACCCAAACTAAGTCACATCATGGACCAAAATCTAAACAAATTGTAAAAACAAAGAAAAATTGAGATGGGAAAATGTAATTTAGCAATCAATTTTATGTCTCAATTTTAAGACAAAAGAGGGATGTATGCCTCTCTTTTTTTTAAGGTGGGGGCATGTTGGTCACAACAGAATCTCTCACAATATTTGATTCAAGAAATTGGCATTCTCTCTAATTAATATCTATGGAGCACCTTATTTTTTAAGACACTTATTTGTCCCACTAACTTTTAGATCTGCTCTAGAACTTGGAGTGTCTTTTCTTTACTAGAGATGTGATTCCATATAAAAAATGTTACATTCTTAAATATATGCATTGGATCTAAAAGAGGACCAACTAATAAGTTATCCCAGTATGAGAGATTATATAATATATATATTTTCTTCATTCCTATTTTCATTTCAACCTTTTCATTATTTTCTAATAACCATAACCAATCTCTCCACCAATATTGAGGAATAATAATATTTGATTTTATGCATGCTTATTTGAAGGATCCGTAGTAATCCCTAGGTGACATAATATTTAAAGGTTGTCTACTATCAATTTTACCATCAAACATACTTTAATTTTTAATATGGTATTTATGCTCCATCAGTAAGAACCTTCGATGGCCTTCATATATAATTTTTTTGAGATCTTTGGATGACCTTCCACATAGTTGATCACCACACCTTGGATATACATACTTTCATTTTGTTGTTGAAATATCTCCATATAGAAACAATTTACAAACTTAGTATATAATTTAAAGAAACATAAATATATATGATATTTTTATTTCAAATTTTAACATAAATAAATAACCATCCTAGGAAAATCATGAATAGTCCAGCATAAGATATCATAATAGGTGAACTGCCTTTGATCGATGGGTTTTTAAAGGTCATACATTGTAATTTGATCCCATAATGATCATAACTCATCAATTATATCTTCAAGGTAAACATCCATATTTTTTACTTGATGTTTATCAGGCACCAATAATGACAACATTAAGTATTCCTTATGAATCAACAACCATGAAGGAATATTATAATTTATCAACACTAATGGACAAATATATTAGCTAGTTAACATACTATAAAATGGTTTAATACCATACATTTCCAAACCAAACCATACACTACATGACCTGTCTATAAATTTTTCAGGCCACAACTACTCAATTGGCTTTATTACATTTGAATTTGAAGGAACATACCAAACTTCATTGCTACTAATATTATTGTAATGCCATAACATTAATTTTTTAAGTGACTTGAAATAAAAAATATGCTTGAGTCTAAAAATTATTTAAAAATGTTGCAATACCTCATTTTGAATGGAAGTACCTCTAACTCCTTGTCAATATTGTGGTACCCCACATTTGGGATAACTCACATCATGTTCATATTCCTTCCTAACTAGAATGTAGTCATTTGTACATGCATCATAATTGGTATAGAGAAACCCTAAATTTGATGATATTTTTTATGCCTCCTAATACAAGGAGGGAAGTGTGATATTTTTAGGGAAAAAACTAGTTTTTAGTAGGTTGCAATTAAAAACATAAAAAAAATATAAATCAGACATAATATAAGAAAAATAGAATATATATATATATAATGAAATATATAGTTATGGAATGACAATCTAATTATAATAAATCATTAACACTAATGTTTAACAAACCAAAACTTACTTTCAAGTCCCTCAATGACAATATAAAACCAACATAGATGTTTTGGACTCTCTAGGCATGAACAAAGGAGACTAAGAAAATTTCAAATATATATATATATATATATATATATATATATATATATTGATTTAACTTTTTAGGGTTTTACTAATGTAAATCTTAGGTTAGATAAAGGGATAATATGTCTAAATCAATTAAATAATATGAAATAATTAACCAAAGATTTCTTATAGTTTTTTGACTTATTTTAACTTTCTAAAAATAATAATAAATATGAGAAAATAGAGACTTGTCTAGAAAATAACTATTACAGAATATTTGGTTTCTAAAAACTAGGTCTTGGATAGGTCTGAGTGTCATCAATAGGGTCTCTGGGTCTGATTATTCACTAAATAGTAGCACCCCACCTAGATAGTAGTGCCATGCTACTCTAGTGTACTTAAAATGGCATTAGTATCCTCTTTGCAAGACTATTCCTATTTTCTAGGAGCACATGCACTTGTGTTTATGGGTTATGTTCTTACACACAAAATTTAGAACTTTATGTTGTGCTTGGAATATCTGATTTAGTGTGCAAACCCTAATATTCTTTACAAGTATGGCATGAGCTAAAAATGTGTGTATATTAGTAGGATAGGTTAGACATCCTCAACACCTCACTATGAAGAGAGTTTCCTATACCAATATTTTGAGGAGGGATCAAGATCAATGTAGTTCTCCCACCTACTGCTTGGTGCAAGTGCAAGTGAATACTAGAATGAGGGTGGTCTTAAATGCCTTAAGTGTGCTTCAGATTGAAAATCTTTAAAATCTGGGCTTAGGTAAATTGTAGATGGTAGTACTAAAAAGTATGGAAGAATAGGGATCAAATACCTTAATTTTACTCAATTTGTTTCTTATTTTAATAGACTTTTTGCATCTAGTGGATAGAGGTCTAATAGTCTTGTATTTATAATGATTTTTACTTTGTGTGAATAATAAAATGTGTTTAGGCTGACCTTAGGAGGGGCATACATTTGAAATATATATAAATTTGGGAGATTTAGGGTAAGGGAAACTAGCACCAAGTTGGGGACACTAGTGCCATGTGGCTTTAGTGTCCTTAATGTGGTGTTAGTGTCTAGTTGGCAGATTATTGGGTAAACGGGGTTGGGATCAAGGAATGTTGTTATGGGATTGTGTTTGAGTTGATAGAACATGTTTGTGGTCTACATAATAGCTGGAAAAGTGTTATAAAGGCTTTATGATAAGTCTAGGGGTAATCTATGAATAGGTTATCTCAAGAAATACTATTTGCATCCAAATACCACTTTTAGGTGATTACATTTGCGCCCCCCCTTTATGTTAGAAATGTAGCAAAGCAAAATGACTAGTACAAAGGAAAAAGAAGTGTACCTAGACTTACCTAGGAAGTGAAGCTCCTGTAGCTAAGTCTAATTATGTGAAGTTGGGTCTACGTATGTGAAACATGATCCAAAGCAATGACCTGCAATAAAACATGCAAAAATTAGTCCTTAAGAGATTATCAAAAGAAAAAGACTATGTTGAATAAAGTAATTGAGTAAAGATATAAGAAAGAGGAAAGGAACAAATACACCTCATTGGGTATGTGAACTAATGCATGAACCAGGTGACAACTTATGTGTATGAGTGTACATAGTGATCAAATCATTGAATAGCTTAGACTGAAGTGATAAATTAATCAATCCTCATATGTGGGTGGCTCAATAACTCAATTCAATTTTGACTCCATCATTTCCCACCCCTACTCAGTGGATCATGATCTGAGAAAAGCTTGGGGAAGATTGTAAGTGTGTCTAACCCTCTCGTGTGAGTGGCTCAAAAAATCAAGTAGGCCATGACTCCATCATTTTCCACCCATGTGTAGTAGATGCATCTGAAACTAAATTATGCAAACTGCTTAAAGTATCTAACTATGTATATTAGTGCTACGACCACTAGAGTATATTAGGAATCTCTAAGCCACTTAGGAATGCCAACCACTACAAATGGAGTAAGGCACGAAACTGATGACAACCTAGAATATGATATCAAGTGTATACAGTATAGAGAATTACATGGAGTTTGTCATTTCATCTTATCAATATATGTGTAACTAAGCATATGGAAACCATGTGCCATGCACATACCCCCAATCTGATATCTGATTATACTAATTCTAAACTAAGTATGTAATAACTACATCTATGTATCTAAACTAAATTTGGGAGTGATCATGTTATACATGATGCCCCCAAATTTGAGCAACTTGTATGAATCTGAGCTGAAATGAGTGTATCTGAGCAAAATATGAACATAACTATCAAGCGTGTGATTGTATTTATGTAAATATATATTATACCTAGTGTATTATTATGTCTAATATGTATTGACATAAAGTTGGGATTACTAGACAGTAGTGGCATGTAGTGGATAGTATTACCCTACGGTGCTAGTGTCCCAATAAGGGCATTAATGTTTGTCTAGTCTGAAATTTGGGTGACTAAATTGCTTTTTGAGTCCATATTTTTCCTATATCTAACCTATATCTAATTTTTAAAATTGAGCCTATGTGTTGAAAATGATCTATGAATAGCAATGTAGGATCCTAATCTCTGTCACAAACCCTTGTGAATGCACCCTATTTTGAGGTAGTTTTTGACTTTTGCAAGAACTGTCCTCAAAACAAAATATCTCTGCAAAATGTGTTAGCCAGAGCATATATGATAACTATGTGATATTCCAATACAATGTGTAAACACAACATCAAAATCTAAAAGAATCTGAGCATAATTATGTAATGTATGATGTATGTTATGATCTAGCATTTCACAAGGGTGTCAAGATAGATGTAATCCATGTCTATAACAATAAATATGAGTATCTATTAAGGGGGATGGGGCATGATGTCCATCATGTCATCCAATTAGGGAGGTTAGATGCATGAGCTCCCTCATGGAATAAAAAAATAGTGTGTGTAATAAGCAAAGACAAGTGTCATGGTGAAAATGCATACAAAAAAGCATACATACAAAACACATGGGGTACACAAAAGTAGGCCAAGGGGCCACAGTACAAGGGACATGGTCACATGTCACTAAATATGAGAATAAAATACATACAATGACATGCTCAAATGTCCACATGTGCAAGAAATAAGTAATTTAGATTAGATCCACATATAAGGACATGTTCAAATGTCTGCATATACAATCTAGAAAACACACACAAGGGACATGGGCACATGTCCAAGGCACACATGAATAGAAGTGGTGTAGATATAAAGAGCAATGGCATATTCAAATTCCCTCGAATAGAATAAGCATAGGAAACACAATCAATTCTAAACTAGGAAAGTTAGAAATGAAATCATTTATAACTATGTATCACAAATATATGTAAATGTTAGGATGTGCATATACTAAGTCTAACTATGATAGTCAGCAAAAAAAATTGAGAAATGAGTAGAAATGATAAACATCAAGATATATAAATGTGTAAACCATAATTTATATAATGTAAGGATATATCCTAGTATTAGTAACCATGTATGATATGCCCTCGAGTGGGTGGATGTATTAAATGAATAAATCTAGGTCAGTGTGTATGCCCCCAATGGGTAGATTATAGTAAGTCTAGATCAATGTAGTGGATTGGAGTCCTATATATATTCTACAAGCACTCAAAAAGAACAAGTGAAGCATCTATGTATGATAAAATTGACTATACTAAGATAGTTAGCATATGTAATAAATGGCAAGTAGTAGAATGGTAAACATAATAATGCGTACAATCTATAAATTTTGTGTTTTTTGAGTAATATTTGAATGTTTTTGTATTTCTACATGTTATATTATTTTTATATTTTTTGGATATAATCTATGTACAAGAAAATTAAAAGTAACTACGTACAAGGAGTGAGAGAGAGAGAAGTATGTAAAACGGGTAGGAACCATACTAACCAATGAGTCTCATGGGAGACTCACTATCACCAGGACCTATGTCAAAAATAGGAACAATAATCTCTCATGTAGTTTGAATGATATGTTCTGGTTAAATTCTATTGCCGTAGGAATTTGAGCATTGTTCATCATCAGAATCATAATATTATTCAACATCTTAATCATAATAGTATTCAACATCATAATTATAATAACTGGAATGCTAGAGGGAATTACCTCATACTATGGAGTTGACCTTTCCAAATTGTGATTTGTAATGTTTATTGTGATTTTTTCCTTTGAAATTATGCTTATTGTAGACATATGGTGTTGTGGAGGCTCTTTTTACATAAATCCTTTTTTTAGAGTGATTGTTGGTTTTAGCATGATTTTGAATTTGTAACTTAAGTTCTTGTTATTTTTGTAACATGTCTTGTGTATCTAGATGTTTTACATTGACAAAATATATATGTGATTGATGTGCCTTAGGATTTTCAATAAATCCTAAACCCTGTTGACCAATAGTACCAACTGTTAGAATAGAAGAAGAGATGTTTTGGGCATGTTTGCCCAAACCTTGACCATGATAATCAAATTATTATAGATGTTTATGACCAAAATTATACCATACTGAATGTTGAGCCTCATTTTGGAGAGGTAGATTTTCTTGATTGATCAATGCTTGTTGTATTGTTTCTTGATCTGATTATGTTTTTCAAATCTTGTGTTGTTTTGAGTTATGTTTTGGTAACCATTTTTGTACTTTTTTTGAATTTGACCCTTTTTGAATTGGTATATGTGTCATCATATGTTATGTGGATGAAGTGTCATTATGTGAGTCATTTGTATCCATTATCTATTATATTTTCCTTTTCAATACTAAACATGAATTAGTGTGGTGCCCATGCATTCTATCATATGCACAAAAATATTTGGATCTCCTCATTGGTTATAGAATGGGGTTGGTTGATAAACTTAGCTTTAATCATTTCCCTTAGTACCTCACTTGAAGTATTATTTAATCATTGAATGTTTTTTGAATCACTAGTTATAGATGTAATTTGTTGTGATTTCATGTTTTGATATGTAACATTGTTTGCCACAAACTGACTAGGTGAAGATGCATATACATGATTTACACAATTGTGCCTTAGAGGCATTTCTCTTGTAAATTGATTTTCCAATGTTGTAATCATTTCATGTTATAGTTGATTTTGATTTCGTAAACCTATAATTATATTGCTCATATTGATAACTTGATCACATAGAGTCTCACAAGTGCAAACCCTAGTTGTTTCTTATTAAACGCGTAGGCACACACCTTGTAGGAAATAGGTGTGAATAGGTTATGTATGGGGATTAGTGACATTGGTATGGGTTGTTTCATATCATGGAGGGGTGAAAGCATGGACCTAGTTATACTGAAAGTAGTTATCATTCTCATGGAGATGAGGAGGAGAAGAAAATTCTTTCCTCTGCATAAGATATAACATGGAAACCTAGAACATAATTATTAGTTTATGTGTTAAATTATATGTGTGCCTAGGTTTGCTTGTTAATTTAATTTCACATAGGAAAAAGATAACCTACTATGAGATATAACATATATTGCAACTGATTTAAAACATCATCTATACATATGTTTATGTATTTTCTTAGTTTATTCTAAATTAGAGGAAACAAGCATGCAAATGAAAGTAATAAACTTCGCAATAAAAAGTGATTAATTTCTTCTATCATTATAATCATGATTATATAATTTATAATATATGTGAATCTAAAATCTAGAAATGTAAACCCTAGGTTTTGGTAGTGTTAAGGTTTTGAATTAGGGTAAGTTAACCAAATATTTAAATTAAATTAAAATAAATTCTACCTTAAAGTGGTATTGATTAAATGGGCTAGCTTATGCATAAAAAGTTAGAAAATAGAAATTTGTAACCCTAATTTAGTGAACAAAAATTCATAAAAGTAAACTTTAGGAAAAATTAGGGATTTAAGTAATATTCAAAGTAAGTCATCTTCACCAAATGATTTAACCTTTTAGGGTTTTACTAATGTAAATCTTAAACTAGATTAAAGGGATGAGATGTCTAAATTAGTTAAATAATATGCAATAATTAACCATTGATTTGTTATATATTTTTGACTTATTTTGAGTTTCTAAAAATAGTAATAAATATGAACAAATAGAGACTTATCTATAAAATAACTATCGTGGAAGATCTAAATTCTAAGAACTAGGTTATGGACAGGTATGAGTGTCATCAACAGGGTGCTTAGGTCTGATTCTTTAATAAACAGTAGCACCCCACTTGGATAGTAAAACCATGTTCACAATGTGTCGAGTCTTCTCAGCAAACTTGGGGATGAACCTTCATAAGAAATTCACTTTTTCGAAGAAAGAGTGAATAGCAGTCTTACTTGTAGGCAAGGTAAGCTCTTGGATAGACTTGACTCTGTCTGAGTCAATCTTTATGCTTCCTTTGGACATAATGTGTTTGAAAAAATTTTCCTCTGTTACTCCAAAAACTAAATTCTTGGGGTTCAAAAAAATGTCATTCTGGAGGCAGCACTCTAGCACTTGTTGCAAGTGGCATATATGATATGGGTGATGCTTAGAAAAAATGATCAAGTCATCAAGATAAACTACAATGAACTTACCCATCTCATCCTTGAAAGCAAGGTCCATTTTTCTCTAAAAGGTGGCACCAACATTTATCAAGCCAAATGGCATTCTTTGATAAGTAAATGTGCCCCAAGGTGTGGTGAAGGTAGTCATGTGTTGGTCTGCTTCACTAACTTCAACTTGATTATATCCTAAGAAGCCGTCTAGAATTGATAACATCTCTAAGCCTGTCATTATTTGAAGCACTTGATCCATGATTGAAAAAGGATAGTTATCCTTCAAAGTTGACTAATTCAAATTCTTGAAATCCACATAGATGCAAATTTCACCATTCTTCTTCCTTATAGGGACTATGTTGGCAATCCATGTGGAATGATGGATTGGTAAAATTATCCTAGCATTCAGCATTTTTTGTATCTCAGACAGAATAGTACCTGATATCTTTGGATTGTACTGCCTAGATTTTTGCTTGTAAGGTAATGAATCATCTTTGAGAGGAATTTCATGATGAATTTCCTCAGGTCTGAGTGACTTTAGATCATCATAGGAATATGTTAAGACATCCATGTATTGGCAGAGTAGAGTAGTGAACTTGAATCTCTCCTCAGGAGTGCAGCACTTCCCAATATTTACCATTTTGGGATCTTCCTTGGTACCCAAATTTATCTGATCAAATCCCTGGGAGGAGCTTGAATCCATTTGTTGTTGTTTGATGAATCTGTCATGTTTATCAAATAGCTTTTCGAGGGAAACTAGACCTTTGAGAATTTTATTCCCTTTGAGTTGCAAGAATTCTTCATCTGCATCTGAGTTCATTTTAGGAGATGATTCAAGCTTCTAAGGATTACTACCTTCAAAGTGCAATTGTTCAAAGCTATCTCTTTGTTCTAAAAAGGTGATGATTTGGTTGTCATTGTTAAACACCTACCAATGACTGGCATTATAAAGTATGCTTGGTCAGAAGACTAGCTCAATGGTGTATTTGCCTCCTGTGAAGTCTAGGTGAGGGACTAAGAGAGTTGCTGAAACAACCAGTGCATCAGCTCGATCATTGAATCCCTTGGGTATGGCAGAGATATTGAAAGTATCAAAGCTTTCAATTTGATCCTAGACTAGGTTGCGGTAGTGGCACAATTTCTCATTTTTGGTTTGGTACAGGTTTCTCACCTGACAAACCACCAACTCAACATCTCCTTTGGTATGAAGGAGTTTAACACTTTTGTCTTTAGTAGCTTTCAATCTAAGTAGAAGGGATTTGTATTCAGAAGTATTGTTAGTATTGCTAAACTGTAACTTATATGAAGAGGAAAAAATATCTTCTTGAGGAGATATCAACACAATCCCAGCCCCTGAGCCAGTAGAAGAATTGCTACCATCAAATTCCAGGGTCCAAACATCATCAGAAATTGATCTTCTTTTAGATTTCTCATCATTAGAGACAAAAGATCATTTTTTATTTGTACTACTCCCTACCAATTCTTTTGATGTCTTGTTTGAATCCATCTCTGGATCGCCACCTACATAACTTTCATCTACTGAAACATGAATATCCTCTGTGGTTAAGAAGTAATTTCCCATACCTAAAAATTTAAATAGAATTTGAGCTTAAAGGGCTGATGTCTGAGTGACAACATATTTTACTTCTTTTTAAGGAAACAACCTCTGCATGATGCCTTTGATAGGGATCCTCGCTTCAGACAGGTCCATGCTCAATTCTCCACCAACATCTTTACAGAAATTTCACCCTAGAAGAATGTCGTATGAGGCTAGAACATCAGCCACTAGGACTGTCATCTTGATCCTTTTGTCTGGGAATGCTAAAAATGCAAATTGTGCATCCTTGATTTGTCTCAACAGAGGTACTTGTTTGTTCTAAATGGAGAAACATCTCCCAAAGGTTTTGGTCAGCGTGAGTCCAAGAGATTCTGCCACCTTGGTAGGCATGACATTGTCAGATACACCTGAGTCTATGATGCAATTGCTTAGTTTGTGACCATTTATCAACAGGGAAACATAGAAAGGCTCTATTATTCTAGGGGTAGCTGGAGGAGTAATGACAAGATTGTTTGGGATGGGCATGTTCTTTGGGGAATCATGAGTTAACTTCTTAGCATCTTGTCTTGTAGGGATAGCTTTATTCTTCACACACTAAACTAACCTATCCAACTGTTCAAGATTGGCTTGTAGGAATTCAAATTCAAACATTTAAATTTTGGTCTTCTTGACATGGTCGATTATGTCAAATGACTGAAATGGATTAGGAACAGAGGAAGGTAGTTCATCTTTCTTATTTTTAAGAGGGGGAAGACTAGTCTGTGGAATTGAAGTTGGAGATGAAGGAATGCTTGATGTACTTACCTCTTTATTACTCACGAGGTACTTTGGTTGGAAAGGTAGAGAATTTTTTCATTTATCAATTGAGATTATAGGCTGAGAACTTTCCCCTATTTTTCCCTTATCAGCTTGTTGGGCTGACTAGTTCTAGGACCAGGTGAATACAGCATATGATCCATCAACTGCTTCACTTTTACCTCTGGGTTCATCCTAGTAATTTAAGAAACCAATGTTGGAGTCACCAGCTAATTCTTCTTGGCCTTCTGTAAGGAGATTAGCATCATTTTCTTAATTTAATCTAGGCTGGAAAGAGAAATTAGATTTTGTTTTGAGATATCCAACTGCTAAATTGGTTGGGGGTGCTTCAATGGCAAGTTTCCCCTGTGGGGGAGGAAGATGATTTGGCTATCCTTGATTTCTAGTAGCATTGCCTTGGTATGACTGATTAGGGAATGTTCTTCTTGGCATATCTTTGTATGAAGGAGATGAAGATATCCCTTGTGCCATTTGCTTCCTGAGAACTAGTAACTCATTTGCCAGCTTTTGCACCATTGGATCAGTGGTACCTGTAGATAGATATTTAGAAAATGAAGAGGATTTACCTTTGTTTAGATCTCTCCTTATCTTTCTTGCTAAGATAAGGTCATCTTCCACCTCAGTGGCCAAATTCTGAGATGTAGCAAGGTCTATTTAGCCAGTACATCTCAGCAAAAAACTTACTTCAGGCAGCTGAGAGTTGATGAAGAAACATTTGAGATTCTCAGGTGTTGGCTTAGCAATATCAGGAATCTAGTTCCTTAATTTGTTGAACTTGGATATGAAATCTCTCATTGGTTCATGAGGCTTCTTCTTCATTTGTGTGAGTTGAGCTAGCAGGGCATGTGCATCTTCTGTAGGTTTGAATCTAGCTTCAAACTTGGCTTTGAGGGTGTTTCACTCAGTCACTGATTTAGCCTATAAATGATAGAACTAGTCTGTAATAGCACCTTGTAGTGTTTCTATGAAAAGCCTGACTACTACATCCTCAAATTCCACTCCTATTATACCACAGGCTATGCTAAAGGCTACAATATGTTCGTCAGGATGAACCTTTCCATCACCATAGAATGTGGAGAAATTCTTTCTTGAGCTGCATGGAAGTTCATGCAGGAGTGGAGCTAGATTAAGTGGGCCAAAAGAGTTACCCCAAGGGCCTTGAACTGCCATTGTATGACTATGAAAAGGTGGAATAACAAATCTCAAAGGGGTAAGTATTGACAAAGCTTTATTAATAGTAGAAATGGATGCTTTGCCCGGTAATGGAGACTTGACTTTAGTAGAAGGAAAGCTCCTAGTTCATTAGAGGTGAGATGGTGAAGGAAACAAATCAGAATTACTTTATTGTACCAACTCAAATATAGGGTCGACAATACCTTTATCCCTTTGGCTTCACGTATAGCGTGGAGTTGCCAGATTGTAAAATAAAAATGGGAAAGAATTGGCCTTGCTTCAACTTGAAGCTTGAGGCTTCAAACTGTGCATTATATCCCAGTTGGCGTGGAGGTCGAGGGAGATGGTAAGGCTATAATGATAATGGGTAAGATACATAATGGAGTCACCAGATTCTATAATGAATAAGGGTAGGGACTGCTTCAATCTAAAACTTGAGGCTTCAGATTACATGTTCATCCCCAGTAGAGTCACCAAAAATTGTAGGGTGAATATTTTGTTAATCAGCTAACTGATGAGCAAAATAGGTCTCTTCAACCATAGCATAGGTAAATTGGTCGGCCAAACATGCAGGTTTACTACATCAAAAGGGGACAAATCTCTCCTCTCATCAAGGGGAGGTTCCCTGTAGATATGCAGGAGCTATATACTGTATATATAAATAGAAAATAACACTCAAGAGTAGGATAAACCATCCATCTCTCTTTTTTCAGAGATGATGTTCACAAATCAAAGGAGAAATATTGATGAAATGATAGAAGACACTCCTCTTCTTTTAGAAGTGTTGTTCAGTAGACAAAAGAAATCTTTTGAGTGATGATAAGTGACTGTAATAGGGTGCAGTGACACAGCAAGATGAAATGAGACATAAAGTCTCCACCTCAACTATCAAAGAGTGAAATATGAAAGATAATGAGAGCAGAAAGTCATCCCAAGGTCTTTTATATAGAAACAAAATATGAAGGATAATGAGGGCACAAAGTCATTCCAAGATCCTTTACACAGGAATAGAAAAATAGATAAACTAAAGACAATTGTAGCAGCACAAAGTCTCTCCACAAGTAGCTTCAGGACACCTTCTTGATCACTTTCACTAATTTTACTTATTTAATCAAATGGACAAAAAATTTATTAAGGAAACAAACATAAGAACAATTTCCCCAAAAACCAAGCTATTCCAGCACAAAGTCTAAAAAGTCACTTATTTTCTTATTCAAATAACGAAATATGATCAACAATCTGAGCTCAAAGTCTCAGTAATGCCTTTCAATTTGGGCAGAGTTTCATTTTTGATTACATATCGAGATCCCTAAAACAATAAGAGAGAGTCCAATATATAGTGCTCCAAGAAAGACTTGGCCCTTTGTTTCACAAAAATGTGTTACAATGCATTCAATGCCTTTAATGCATTTTAAATTTTATCCATGGGCTATGATAGAATCGAGCGTTGATCTTTAATATGGGCCACTTGATGTGTTTCCTGATGTGCGTGCAACTATTTGCTTTACTCAATTCAGAAAAATGGGCCATGCCATTGAATGTTCATGTTCTTCCAATGTCCACTTGGTGGGTTGCTTT
Organism: Torreya grandis; assembly: GCA_037957365.1. Lineage (NCBI taxonomy): Eukaryota > Viridiplantae > Streptophyta > Pinopsida > Cupressales > Taxaceae > Torreya > Torreya grandis. Next base: position 2,778,705 of record JARHVA010001556.1, on the reverse strand, counting down.
ACCTTCTAAAAACATATCTTATGCGTAGATATTTTTGATCTTTCTCCATCGTTCCCCCTTTCCTTGCTATATTTCATCCTTATCTATGTGATCTGAGCTCTCAGGCTATCTCTTTTGGTCTTGCTGGCTCCTTACACTCTTCCATCAGCAGTTTTTCCCTTTGGCATTTTTTTCTTTTACATTTGGGTTTGTATTCTAGCTTTCAAAGATCAACAACTATTTCATTTCTGTGAATTTGACATTTGTAGGGACGTCAATGGTTCAATCGCTTCCCTGGTTCAATCATTTTCTTGGTCTTTGATTGAACCATCCCTTTGTTTGGCACTTCCTTTAATCTTTAAACTAATGTTTTCTATCCTCTACAAGGGTATCTGCCCTTAGTTCATCGCCCTCCACAAAGGCACTTGTTCTTTCAGCTTTGGGACACTCCTTTGAACCATCCACGTTGAACCTTTGAACCATTGAACCATTTTGGTTCAAGGTTCAACAGTTCACTCGCTTTATCGCTCTTTGTCTGGAGCTTCTTTTGAACCATTGAACTTGTGAACCTTTGAACCATTGAACCATTTTGGTTCAAGATTCAATTGGTTCATTGGTTCAGCTTTTAGGCTTTGAGAAAGGTCCATTTTACTCATCACTTGCCCTCTGCAAGGGTACTTCAGCCTGTGGGCTTTGGGGCAATCCTTTAAACTGACCGCTTGAATCGATCGATTGAACCTTTTAACCTTTGAAACATTTTGGTTCAAGGTTCAACGGTTCAATGGTTCAAGCATTTTCTTGTGTTTTGTTCATTCACTTAACTGCTTAAACCAAATGCTTTGAGCCAAATCATGTTGAACCATAGGGCCATTGAACCTGTTGAACCTTTGAACCTGTTGAACCTTTGAACCAAAGTGGTTCAATGGTTCAACGATTAAATGGTTCAAGCCTTCTTCTCTTTGATAAGTGTTTTGAAGTCATTGAACCTTGAAGCAGTTGAACTTTGAACCTTGACAAATGCACTTAACTCTTATTGATGACGTTGAAACTTTGAACCCATTGAACGAAAATGGTTTAAGGTTCAACGGTTCAATAGTTCAAACACTGCATAGAAGCTTGTCGATAAACTCTTTTGGTTGAACCAAGGCATTGAACAAATCTTGAAAATGACTAAGTATTGAAAACTTGTTCTTTTGATTGAACTCACCTATAGAAGCCTTTGAACCTGTTGAACCTGCTGATTTCAAGCATGTTGAGTCCATAAAAACATATCTACAGAGTTCATAGATTTAAACTTGTAGAGTTTGTAGAAATGAGTCTACCTACAGAGTCTGTAGAAACCAAGTCCGTAGTTTTCTCTAACTTTGAAAGAGTCCATAGAAATCTAGCTGGCGGAGTCCATAGAAACCATCTGTGAAGTCCGTAGTTCCACCCTGTAGAGTTCATAGATTTGAGTCCATAGAATTGGTGGAGTCCGTAGATTTGTGTCTGTAGAACTTGAAAAAGCTTAAAAAATGGAGAATTTGAATGCCTAGAACAATTTTTGAAAAGGGGAGAGAGGATTTTGGTCTGTTGGACCAAAATAGTTCAAATGTTGTCCCAAAAATGACTGATATTTCTGGGAGACAATAGTTGGCTCCAGTTGGGGAACTTCTTTCAGTTGAAAACTTGGAACAGCTGAGGGGAGTAGAAACCAAAATCTCCAGTGCCTTGAAGTATGCCATTGGGCCATGGAGTCATGCTACCCAAAAAGAAAGGTGACAAAAACAAAAATGAAAGCATAAAAATAGGACTAAAGACTATACAAATATACATATGTACAAGCCGATCTTATCTAATACTTCATAGATTAAAGTGTTTCAGATGTTGCCCACTGTGAGGCAGAGAGAAGAGCGTGTCGTCTTGATATTTTAGCAAAAAACTATTTCCACCATTGAGTTGATGAGTAGTTTATGGGCCCCTCCAAAGGGAGTCAAACTTCCCATGCATCCCCTTTGGTTCTCTTCTCTTGTCCCACAGCAGGACCTGATCTCCAACCTGGAAATCACAATTTTTTGTCTTTCAGTCAAAGAGCTTCTTTACCAGACTTTGATGGGAAACAATTCGATCCACCACCATAGTTCTCTGCTCATCCAGCTTAGTCAAGCACATGATCCTTTTATCCAGGGGGCTTTCATATTCTAATCTTTAATTGCCTTAGCCAATTTTAATGCTGGCAATTCCAAGGTGATTGGTATCTCATCATTGATACCATAAAGAAGTTGGAAAGGAGACATACCAATTGCCCTCTTTGGTGTGATTATGTCTGCCCATAGAGCATCAACCAATGCTTTATGCCATGTCCTTTGGTTGTCATCCACCAGCTTTTTGATGATAATCATCAGGTTCTTATTGCTTGATTCAGCTTGTCCATTCCCTTGTGGAAAGTAATCAGAAGAGTGGGAGAGAGTAATCCCATAGTAGAAATAGAATTGTGTAATCTCTTGAGAAGTGAAACAAGCTACATTATCAGTAACAATCTTGGTTGGGACCCCAAACCTAGAAATGATATTCTCTTTGAAAAAATTGCACACTACTTCTAAAGTAGCATGCTTGGTTGGGATGGCTTCCACCCATTTGGTGAAGTAGTCAATTGCTATAAGGACATAATCATTTTCAGCACTTGAAGATGAGTTTACAGCTCTAATAAAATCAATTCTCCATTGCTGAAATGGTTCCTCTATGATCACTGGCTTGAGAGGTAGGGTAGCTAACTTGGGTCTCCCAACAAATCGCTGACACAATTCACATTTTCTCACCCACTTATATGCATCTTGGAAAAGAGTTGGCCAGTAATACCTAGCTCACAAAATTTTATGGGCAGTCACAGGAGCAAAAAAATGTTCTCCATAGGCTAGATTGTGAAAGGATTTCAAAAGTTAGCTTTGTTGCTCCTTGTCCACATAGCAAAGGAACACTCCATCAAGGCTCCTCTTGTACACGCCGTTGTCCCAAAAGACAAAATTGGCAGCTTTCAACTAGATAGTCCTCCTTTCTTTGTAAGATAGGTGAGAAAGACACTCACCATAAGTAAGAAAATGAGCAATACCTGAATACCACTCATTCGTGGTGGAGACAAAGAGGACTGTCATTGTGTCTTCCACCTCTACTTCTTCATGTTCTATTTCTTCTAATTTGTTATCAGTAATTAATTGGCATAGGCCTTTTTCCTGTACCAGCTTTGTTGGCTTGATGATTAGATTAAACTCTTAGATCTTTGTAATCTAATTAGCTCTTTTCATTCCAAACTCCTACTAAGTTAGTATGGATTTAACTATGGTATCAAGAACCAAGGCAATAGTGTGAGAATTCAAGATGTAAAAGCAGAAATGCTTGACTACCATCACTACTGCATAAGCATGCTTCTCCATGTTTGAATACTTCAGCTTATGAGCTTTGAGAGGACAGTTCATGAAGGAAATAGAGATTCCATACCTTCTTTATTCTGTTGAACTAGAATTGTTGAAAGCGTATGTTCAAAAGTATAACTATATATGATGAATTCTTTGTTATAGTCTAGACAAATCAGAATTGGGGAATGGGCAATGGCAGTCTTGATATCCTCAACTGTTGACTTGCCTTCTTCAGTCCAACTGAAGGTGGCCTTCCCCTTCATCATGTTCATAATGTGTCGAGTCTTCTCAACAAACTTGGAGATGAACCTTTGTAAAAAATTTACCTTTTCGAAGAAAGAGTGAACAGTAGTCTTACTTATAGGCAAGGTAAGCTCTTGGATAGAATTGACTCTATCTAAGTCAATATTTATGCCTCCTTTGGACACAATGTGTCTAAGAAGTTTTCTCTCTGTTACTCCAAAAACTAACTTTTTGGAGTTCAAGGAAATGTCATTCTAGCAGCAGCGCTCTAGCACTTGCTGCAAGTGGCGTATATGATTTGGGTGATGCTTAGAAAAAATGGTCAAGTCATCAAGATAAACTACAATGAACTTACCCATCTCATCCTTGAAATCAAGGTCCATTGCTCTCTGAAAAGTGGCGCTAGCATTTATCAAGACAAATGAAATTCTTTGATAAGCAAATGTGCCCCAAGGTGTGGTGAAGGCAGTCTTGTGCTAGTCTGCTTCACTAACTTCAACTTGATTGTATCCTGAGAAGTCGTCTAGTATTGATAACATCTTTGAGTCTGTCACTATCTAAAACACTTGATCCATGATTGGTAAAGGATAGTTATCCTTCAAAGATGACTAATTTAGATTTTTGAAATCCACACATATGCAAATTTTTTCATTCTTCTTCCTTACAGGGACTATGTTGGCAATCCATGTGGAATGATGGATTGAAAAAATTATCTTAGCATTCAGCATTTTATATATCTCAGACAGAATAGTACTTGATATATTTGGATTGTACTACCTAGATTTTTGCTTTTAAGGTACTGAATCATCTTTGAGAGGAATTTCATGATGAATCTCCTCAAGTCTGAGTGACTTTAGATCATCATAGCAATATGCTAGGACATCCATGTATTGGCAGAGTAGAGCAGTGAACTTGAATCTCTCTAGAGGAGTGTAGCACTTCCCAATATTTATCATTTTGGGATCTTCTTCAGTACCCAAATTTATCTGATCAAACTCCTGAGAGGAGCTTGAATCTATTTGTTGTTGTTTAATGAATTTGTCATGTTTGTCAAATAGCTTTTCAAGGGAAACTAGACCTTTGAGAATTTTATTCCCTTTGAGTTGCAAGAATTCTTCATCTGCATCTGAGTTCATTTTAGGAGCTGATTCAAGCTTTTGAGGATTACTGCCTTCAAAGTGCAACTGTTCAAAGCTCTCTTTGTTCCAAAAAGGCAATAATCTAGTTGTCATTGTTAAACACCTGCCAATGACTAGCATTATCAGGTACGCTTGGTTAGAAGACTAGCTCAATGGTGTATTTGCCTCCTATGAAGTCTGGGTGAGGGACTAAGAGAGTTTCTAAAATAGCCAGTGCATCAGCTCAATCATTGAATTCCCTAGGTATGGCAGAGATGTTGAAAGCATCAAAGCTTTCAATTAGATCCTAGACTAGGTTGTGGTAGTGGCATAATTTCTCATTTTTGGTTTAGTACAGGTTTCTCACCTGACAAACCACCAACTCAGCATCTCCTTTGGTATGAAGGAGTTTAATGCCTTTGTCTTTAGTAGCTTTCAATCCAAGCAAAAGGGATTCATATTCAACAGTATTGTTAGTATTACTGAACTGCAACTTGTATGAAGAGGGAAAACTATCTCCTTGAGGAGATATCAATACAATCCTAGCCCCTGAGTTGATAGAAGAATTGTTGCCATCAAATTCTAGGGTCCAAACATCATCAAAAATTAATCTTCTTTCAGATTTCTCATCATTAAAGACGGAAGATCCTTTTTCATCTGTACTGCATCCTACCAATTCTTCTGTCGTCTTGTTTGAATCAATATTTGGATCACCACCTACATAACTTTCATCTATTAAAACATGAATATCCTCTATGGTTAAGAAGTAATTGCCCATACCTAAAGATTCAAATAGAATTTGAGCTTCAGGGGCTGATGTCTGAGTGACAACATATTTTGCTTCTTTTTCAGGAAACAACCTCTACATGATGCCTTTGACAGGGATCCTCACTTCAGATAGGTCCATGCTCAATTCTCTATCAACATCTTTACAAAAAATTTACCCTAAAAGAATGTCGTATGAGGCTGGAACATCAGCCATCAGGACTATCATCTTGATCCTTTTGTCTGGGAATGCTACAAATGCAAATTGGGCATCTTTGATTTGTCTTAGCAGAGGTACTTATTTGTTCTCTATGGAGAAACATCTCCCAAGGTTTTGGTCAATGTGAGTACAAGAGATTATGCCACCTTGGTAGGCATGACATTGACAGATGCACCTGATTCTATGATGTAATTGCTCAGTTTGTGACCATTTATCAACAGGGAAACATAGAAAGGCTCTATTTTCCTAGGGGCAACTAGAGGAGTAATGACAAGATTGTCTAGGATGGGCATGTTCTTTGGGGAATCATGAGTTACCTTCTTATCATCTTGTCCTGCAGGGACAACTTTATTCTTCATACACTGAACTAACCTATCCAACTATTCAGGATTGGCTTATAGGAATTCAAATTCAGACATTTGAATTTTGGTCTTCTTGACATGGTCGATTATGTCAAATGACTGAAATAGATTAAGAACAGAGGAAGGCAGTTCATCTTTTTCATTTTTAGGAGGGGGAGGACTAGTCTGTGGAATTGAAGTTAGAGATGAAGGAATGCTTGAAGTAATTACCTTTTTATTACTCACAAAGTCCTTTGGTTGGAAAGGTAGAGAAGTTTCTCGTTTGGCAATTGAGATTATAGGCTGAGAACTTTTCCTTGCTTTTCCCTTATCAACTTGTTGGGCTGACTGGTTTTGGGACCAGGTGAATACAGCATATGATCCATCAATTGCTTCACTTTTACCTCTGGGTTCAGCCTAGTAATTAAGAAAACCAATCTTGGAGTCACTAGCTAATTATTCCTAGCCTTCTACAAGGACATAAGCGTCATTTTCTTCATTCAATTCAGGCTGGAAAGAGAAATCAAATTTTGTTTCGAGATATCCAACTACTGAATTAGTTGGGGGTGCTTCAATGGTAAGTTTCTCCTATGGGGGAGGAAGATGATTTGGTTGTCCTTGATTTTAGGCAGCATTGCCTTGGTATGACTGATTGGGGAATGTTTTACTTGGCATATCTTTGTATGAAGGAGTTGATGATATCCCTTGTGCCATTTGCTTCTTGAGAGCTAGCAACTCATTTACCAACTTTTGCACCATTAAATCAGTGATACCTGTAGATGGATATTTGGAAGATGAAGAGGATTTACCTATGTTTGTATTTCTCCTTATCTTTCTTGCCAAGATAAGGTCATCTTCCACCTCAGTGGCCAAATCCTACGTGGCAGCAAGGTCTATTTGTCTAGCATGTCTCAGCAGAAAATTGACTTCAGGCAGCTGAGAGTTGATGAAGAAACATTATAGATTCTCAGGTGTTGGCTGAGCAATAACAGAAATCTGGTTGCTCAATTTTTTGAACTTGGATATGAAATCTCTCATTGATTCATGAGGCTCCTTCTTCATTTGTGTGAGTTGAGCCAGCAAGGCATGTGCATCTTCTGTAGGTTTGAATATGGCTTCAAACATGGCTTTGAGGGTGTTCCAGTTAGTCACTGATCTAGTCTGCAGATGATAGAACTAGTCTGCAGCAGTACCTTGTAGTGTTTCTACAAAGAACCTGATTGCCACATCCTCAAATACCACTCCTATTACACCACAGGCTATGTTGAAGGCTACAATATGTTCATCAGGATGAACCTTTCCATCACCATGGAATTTGGGGAAATTCTTTCTTGAGCTACATGGAAGTTCATGCAGGGGTGGAGTTAGATTAAATGGGCCAAAAGAGTTACCCCAAGGGCCTTGAACTACCATTGTATGACTATGAAAAAATGGAATAACAAATCTCAGAGGGGTAAATATTGACAAAGCTTTATTAATAGTAGAAATGGATGCTTTGCCCAGTAATGGAGACTTGACTTTAGTAGGAGAAAAGCTCCTGGTTCGTTAGAGGTGAGATGGTGAAGAAAACATATCATAATTACTTTGTTGTACCAACTTGAATATAGGGTCGACAATACCTTTAGCCCTTTGGCTTCACGTATAGCATAGAGTTGCCAGATTGTAAAACAAAAATAGGAAAGAACTGGCCTTGCTTTAGCTTGAGGCTTAAAATTGCGCATTCTATCCCAGTTGGCATGGAGGTGGAGGGGGATGGTAAGGATATAATGATAATGGGTAAGATACAGAATGGAGTCACTAGAATCTATAATGAATAAGGGTAGGGACTGCTTCAATCTGAAACTTGAGGCTTCAGAATGCACGTTCATCCCCAGTAGAGTCATCAAAATCTATTGGATGAATATTTTGTTAATCAGCTAACTAATTAGAAAAATAAGTCTCTTTAACCATAGCATAGGGAAATTGGTCAGCCAGATGTGCAGGTTTACTACATCAAAAGGGTTCAAATCTCTCCTCTCATCAAGGGGAGGTTCCCTATAAATATGTAAGATCTATATACTATATATATAAATAGAAAATAACACTCAAGGGTAGGATAAACCATCCATCTCTCTTTTTTCAGAGATGATGTTCACAAATCAAAGGAAAAATCCTAATGAAATGATAAAAGACACTCCTCTTCTTTTAGAAGTGTTGTTCAGCAGACAAAAGAAATCTTTTAGGCGATGATAAGTGACTTTAACAGGGCGCAGTGACACAGTAGGATGAAATGAGGCACAAAGTCTCCATCTCAACTACCAAAAAGTGAAATATGAAAGACAATGAGGGCACAAATTCATCCCAAGGTATTTTACACAAAAATAGAATATGAAGGATAATGAGGGCACAAAGTTGTCCCAAGATCCTTTATACAGGAATAGAAAAATAGACAAACTAAAGACAATTGTTGCAGCACAAAGTCTCTCCACAACTGGCTTCAGGACACCTTCCTGATCACTTTCACTAATTCTACTTATTTAATCAAATGGACAAAAAATGTATTAAGGAAACAGACATAAGAACAATTTCCCCAACAACCAAGCTATTCTAGCACAAAGTCTGAAAAGTCACTTGTTTTCTTATTCAAATAATGAAATATGATCAACAATCTGAGCTCAAATTTTTAGTAATGCCTTTCAATTTGGGTAGAGTTTCGTTTATGATTACAGACTGAGATCCCTATAACAATAAGAGAGAGTCCATTATATAGTGCTCCAAGAAAGACTTGGGTGCTTTGTTTCACAAAAATATGTTACAATGCATTCAATGCCTTTAATGCATTTTAAATTCTATCCATGGGCTATGCTAGAATCGAGCGTCGGTCTTTAATATGGGTCACCTGATGTGTTTTTGATGTGCGCACAACTGTTTGCTTTACTCGATGTAAAAAAATGGGCCATGCCATTAAATGTTCATGCTCTTCCAATGTCCACCTGGTGGGTTGCTATACCTTCTAGAAACATATCTTATGCACGGATATTTCTGATCTTTCTCCATCGTTCCCCCTTTCCTTGTATTTCATCCTTATCTGTGTGAACTAAGTTCTCAGGCTATCTCTTTCGGTCATGCTGGCTCCTTACACTCTTCCATCAACGGTTTTTCCCTTTGGAATTTTTGTCTTTTGCATTCGGGTCTGCCTTCCAGCTTTCAAAGATCAACAGCTATTTCATTTCTATGAATTTAATGTTTGTAGGGACATCAATGGTTGAATCGCTTCCCTAGTTCAATCATTTTCTTGGTCTTTGATTGAACCATCCCTTAGTTCAGCACTTCTTTTAATCTTTGAACCAATGTTTTTTGTCCTCCGCAAGGGTATCTGCCCTTAGTTTATCACCCTCCACAAAGGCACTTGTTCTTTCAGCTTTGGGACACTCCTTTGAACCATCCATGTTGAACCTTTGAACCTTTGAACCATTGAACCATTTTGGTTCAAGGTTCAACAGTTCAACTATTCAATCACTTTATTTCTCTTTGTTTGGAGCTTCTTTTGAACCATTAAACCTGTGAACCTTTAAACCTTTGAACCGTTGAACCATTTTGGTTCAACATTCAATTGGTTCATTGGTTCAGCTTTTAGACTTCGAGAAAGGTCCATTTTACTCACCACTTGCCCTCTGCAAGGGTACTTCTGTCTGTGGGCTTTGGGCAATCCTTTGAACAGACCGCTTGAACTGACTGATTGAACCTTTTAACCTTTGAAACATTTTGGTTCAAGGTTTAATGGTTCAATGGTTCAAGTATTTTCTTGTGTTCTATTCATTCACTTGACCGCTTGAACCAAACACTTTGAGCCAAATCATGTTGAACCATAGGGCCATTTAACCTGTTGAACGTTTGAACCCGTTGAACCTTTGAACCAAAGTGGTTCAATGGTTCAACAGTTCAATGGTTCAAGCCTTCTTCTCTTTGATAAGTGTTTTGAAGTCATTGAACCTTGAAGTGATTGAACTTTGAACCTTGACAAATGTGCTTAACTCTTGTTGATGATGTTGAACCTTTGAACCCATTGAACCAAAATGGTTCAAGGTTCAACAGTTCAATGGTTCAATGGTTCAAACACTGCATAGAAGCTTGCCGATGAACTCTTTTGGTTAAACCAAGGCATTGAACCAATCCTGAAAATGACTAAGTGTTGGAAACTTGTTCTTTTGATTGAACTCACCTGTAGAAGCCTTTAAACCTATTGAACGTGTTGATTTCAACCATGTTGAGTCCATAGAAACATATCTGTAGAGTTTGTATATTTAAACCTGCAGAGTCCGTAGAAATGAGTCTGCCTGTAGAGTCCGTAGAAACCAAGTTTGTAGTTTTCTCTAACTTTGAAAGAGTCCATATAAATCTAGCTGGTGGAGTCCGAAGAAACCATCTATGAATTCCATAGTTCCACCCTGTAGAGTTCGTATATTTGAGTCCGTAGAACTAGCGGAGTCCATAGATTTGTGTTCGTAGAACTTGAAAAAGCTTGAAAAATGGAGAATTTAAATGCCTAGAACAATTTTTGAGAAGGGGAGAGAGGATTTTGGTTTGTTGGACCAAAATAGTTCAAATGTTGTCCCAAAAATGACTGATATTTTTGGGGGACAACAAAAATCATAGCTATAATGAATATACATAGTTTATACTTTTAAATTTAAGCTATGATAGTCATAATTTACATGTTACTTTCCTAAAATATGTAATATCTTCAAAATTATGTAATGAAATGGGTCAAACTCGTGTGTAATAAAACTAAACCTAAAATTAATGATGAAAAATCCTTAGTTCACCTTAGTAATTCATATTATCTAAACATCTAATATGAGATGTTTCTAGTGACCACTAGATGTCAAAGGGCATGTATTACTCTTTTTATTCCTCCCCCTCCCTTGACTTTAAGGTCCTAATGGTTGTTATCCCATTCCCATTATTCACCCTAGGTTGCTTATATTATATTTTGTGTTATTACAACTAGAATAGGTAGCATGCCCCCTCATACATGGAAAATAAACAAAGTCAAAATGTTCCTCCTCATTCCCCTCCACCTCCCACATGGCCACACCAATCTAACTAAATGGTATGATATTATTAACCAACTTAAGAATACCTAGGCTAAGATTTCCATTTTAGAGCTACTCAAGATGTAAACTATCTACAAGGATATCCTATATGTTGTATCGCTATTTAACCTTAAATTTTAGATATGTGTAGTTATATAAGGCTAAGGGATATTAGATTAAATTTTACACAAGGATGGTAAACTAACCTAATGAGTAGGCCAATTTATTAAAAAATGCATAGAAATAGTATTCTAAATTTATACAATTGAGATTACTAAAAATATTAAAGTATAGAAATTGATAGATATTACAATGAATTGGAAACCAATGGTACTTAGCTAGTTTCCTATGTGCATGCAAGTCTGATCTAGAACAAAATGGAAGTAGACTATACGATAATCTAGGAACAATTTCCATATTCGATAAATGCTCTTTCTATGGCCTCAGATGCTTGTATTGGATATAGATAGTTTGCATTGACATAGGTGTCTTATTTTGATGTATGTGTTCTGAATGAAATATTGACTTGATCTAGATACAACCAACTAGACCCTTATATGTTTTTTATCAAATTTCTATGATGTCTTTAGATTGTGCACATAGGTTGTCATTTTTTATCAAATGATCAAACCCTAGCTCTTCAAATTTTGAGTGATTATGGGAAAGATGGGTTAGTAAGATCATGGTGTCAAGCTACCCTAAGGACCCCTATATTATTGGGCAATGCCTACATAGCCAATACTCTAAAGAGGGCCTTAGACTTATGTATTTATCCCTAGATGTTGTCTTATGTGTATACAAGGATGCAATGTCTGATAAGTAAATACATATTGTGACCTAGCTTGTAACTTGGTAAATATGGCTCATGAACTACTCTTAGAATTCTTTGAACCTTTATAAATATTACTCATGTGACTGATATAAAAATAGGGATGAATAGGGTAAGTTTTCTCACTTGAATACTTAATTGAGTGTTTCTTGTTATATGGCCATATGAGTTGTATGTGATTTATTAGGTGAGGAATGAATGGGGGATGATCTTGTGTGTGTGTGTTGTGTATCATTACTTTCTAGAAATATTTCACACTAAAGCACTTAGGTTGACCTTTAGGATATGTTTATTTTTCAAGTTAGATGATTTTTAGGTAGTAGACACATAATAAGAAAAGTGGACACTTTTATTGACATAGGTGTCTATCTACGATGCAAGTGTCTAGGAAGCTATAAAATAGGTACAAGTTTAGAGCTGGTAGTGAAGGATAATAATCAAGTTTAGATATTTTTTCATAGTATAAAAGGCTTGGTCATAAAAATAACAATGGTTAGACTAAGAGATAATTAATTTAACACAAGGAGATAGTGAATGTGAACCTTTCGATAATGGATAGGTCTAAAACTAAAAGGCACAGTCATGATAGGAATTTTTCAAGTGTATAAGACTAAGGTACTACATAAATTAGATTTTATTATCTACATTCCCCTCCCCTTTAATATATTAATTAAATTTCTAGCTTAAATCAAATAAATGTGTACCTTGGTGTCTATAACACACCTTGTCTTTGTGTGAGCCCAACTTGAGTGCTTTGTTAGTGATTGATCTACATCCAAGAGCAATGTTATAGTATATAATCAGTGTTTGAAATTTGAAACTAAAAGAATTTGAAATGCTTGAAAGTAAGAAGAGCAAGGTTATGAGTACACTTATGTGTCGATATAACCATCTTGCCTTTTGGCAATTTGATTTGAAAGGATGCCTCACTACGAAGCATTGAAGCTAAGATTGTGATAATAATGAACCTACAAGTGCATATATATATATTGGAGAACACATGCCCCTAAACTTAAGGTAAAGGTGAATTGTAACACATCCATTGAGCTTGTTTCATCTTAATTTTGCAACCCAAATATGTGCATGATATGGTGAGTGTGAGTGATTTAATCAATTCAAAATATATACTTGGTGAGGGTGGATGATTTAACCAAATCTAACCTATAATTATTGTAAAGTTATATGATCTAATCAATTCTAACTAATAAGTTTGGTATGATTGAGCTATTTAATCAACTTAACCTTCCAAAGGTGAACTAAATACTACAGTGGATTAGCTCAATAATAGTCCATAATAGTCCATCTTGGGTATGATAACAGTCCATAATAGTATTTAAATCTAGAAATTGATTTAATTTTGAAATTTTAGGTGCCCTTTGCATGGCATATGCACCTCATATATGTCTCAAGCTGAAAATTAGGTAAATAGCAATACCAATGTATAGAATATTACCAAAATTATATATTTGAATTATATAACTATGAATTTTTGTGAACTTGAAATCAACGCAAGTGTGTAGGACATGTTTCCATGGCAAGCCCCCACTAAATCTAGAGAATCTGAGATCTAGTGTAAATGTGGAGAACATGCTTTCGTAACATGACCCCACTGTAATCTAGGGATGTTGAGTATTGAACAAGTGTGGAGTTCATGCCTATTTTACTATCAAGGTTACCAACTAAGAGTACAACCAAATTTGAGGATCAATATGAGAGCCCAAAAGCACAATAGACAATTTCTAATCTCACATGAACACACTCAACAAGTAAGCTAATTATTACAAGTAAATAAATAGATTGTTACAAATGTGGAGTTCTCTCCACTTCTCCCTTCATGAAATGCACTTCAGAAGCATATAATAAATAGGAGAGATAATAGGTATATTTAATACTAAGTGGTCATCCCACTATCCTCCACTACGAGGTAAATGGTCATCCCACTATGGATAGTGGCCCAAGGAGGATTCAACGTGTGTGCACACATAATTAAGCCCTAAACAAGCTTAATTTACTCAACCACCCTCCCTTTATTGAAGGTTATGGAGATAAAATAACACAAATGGGTCCTAGATACTAGGCCTGCTAAGGTTCCCATATACAAACAAGCAAAATAAGGAATGGATAACTTCATATGGAGGCCCCCCCAAGGATAACTTCCTTTACCCAAAGCAAATATCACAATTGTATATCTTGTGTGAATGTAAGGAACCACCTACATGTGTGGTGATATAGTCCCATGTAAAATATCTATGTGTTCTTCTCGTAGGATGAAATGCTAATTATCATATATGATTCTTCATCATTAAGTGGTATTCCTCGTGAAAAACAACTTCCCAAACTAATTTTTTAAATTTTATACAAAACAAAATTGAATATCTAAAATACCATATCATAAAGAAGTACCAAAAATGTGAGAGTATGTGCAAGGGGAAACATAAAAATCACAAAAAAAATCATCCAATGATAGAGTAGAAGATTCCCCCTTGGGCATAGGCTTAACAGGAGTAGTAGTAATATGTGGAGTAGGAGGAGTCACCTCATCCATGTCAACACCAAAAAACAAGTTTTCAATAGGAATAGAAGGAAGAGGTGGTGGAGGTGCCTCATCCAAGTCATCCATAAAAAAATTTAGACATGTCCCATTCAAGTCATCCTCAATAAATGGTGGAGGTGTCTCATCCTCCAAAAATGTGTCCTCACAAATAAATGAAGGATAAGGATGAGGAGTAGGAGGGAAAAAGTTTGTTGTCAAAATCTCCATCAAGAGTCAAATCCTCACTAGGAGAGGTAGGTGATGGAGGAATGTGATTTAAGTCACCAAAAAATAGATCCTCACTAAGAAAATAACGAAGATGAGTAGAGGTAAAAAACACCACATCCAAATCACCATCAAAAATTAAATCCTCACAAATAAGAGAAGATGGTAGAGGAATAGAAACAATGTCACCAAAAAAATCTTCATTAAAAGAGGGAAGAGAAGGAAGAGGAACAAGTGAAGGTGAATTAACCTCCCTAAAAAATGTTTCAATAGCATCCCAAGCTTCTTTAGGTGATGTGGAATGTACAAGGTGAGACTACAAATTATCTGAAACATTGAGGTGAATGAAGCAAAGAGACTCAATCCAAGTAATAACATCCTCCTTAGTAAAAACAATCAAACCACCAAGAATAACTCTTTATAAGTTGTGCATAAGCAAATGTAACTTCATCTTATTCCTCCATGTGTCATAGTTGGAGGTGTTGAAGGATTCTAAGAATGGGTTCTCCATTTTTAGAACAATAATACGAAGAGGAAAATCAATACCCCCTATAAAATAATAGTTTACTCAATTACAAAAGTTGATAAGAATAAATAAACCTTATATAAAGTTTTATCTTTTGACAAAATATCCCTTTTTCCATCCAAAAAATCAAATACAACAAAGTCATAAAGTGACGTCAGAAATATCAACAATAATTAGACATTGGGTACCACTAAAAAATCATCCAATAGTACAATAAAGTGATGCAAAGCTACAAGGCACACTCAAAAGATAGGTTGTCAGACTCCATCGATAATGCATCTATGAGGTTACAAAGTGTGATGTAAGGAGATTTAACATGTTTGTTTTAACTATGAGGGGGTCTAAACTCCTACCAGACTGGACCTCACCCTCTATCTTCAACAATCGATATGGAATGTGTAACAACCCCACTGGGTTAGACATAAATACTTGATTTTTTATTAAATGCATACTTTATAAATATATTACACCATGAAAATCTAAGTGATCATACAAAAATATCTAAGTGTGATCATAGTAAATAAATCATATTATAACTTATATCATTGGTCTCTAATATCATGAGAACACATCATAATATGAATATAGAAAGCATTTACATTAACTCAACAATGGCTGATATAAGTCTACATCCACTATTGTCATTATACAATAATAAGTAATTATAGATCCTCATGACAATATTTCCAATGATATGTATAATAAAATATATTACAATGTACATATAAGATGCATGGCTCTCTTAGAGCATGAGTTCCTCAGACTCTCCAGTATTTGTGGCAATCTCAAGAGTTGTCTCAAAAGTAGTGTTGTTGTGGGGAGGGAGAGCATCATTCAAGTGATTTTACACACCAACCACAAACCAATGATCCCCCACACTAATCCCATTAGGGAATGGCCCTCCCTTCACAGATGAATAGATAGTGATAGTGCAAGAATATAGAGAGACAAATAAGTACCTGTGTGTTGTATGATTTCTAAAACTAAACATGCAGTGTATCATAGAAAACCCAATCTATTTCAAGATATCGCACAAACATGTAAATAATAATCATGAAATGATAATGTCTCATTAAACATACTATGGCCTAAACTTTTAAGAATAATAAATAATAGTGATCTATAGATCAATCAAATTCATACACACCACTTGATCGGATTGCCTTCATTTGGCATTGTAATGCTAGTAAGCTAGTGAAGTCCATTTCGCTCCTTACTCAGTATCAGCAATACGAGATTGATCAAACATAATTTAACCACAAGATTCATATGATTTACATCTTACTAGCAATCATTTCACATAGCATGCTAAACACATGAGTAATCAATGCATACATTTATTTTGTTAAATGTATGAATGAATCTTACATTACTATTTATCCCATACTATAAATAATAACTACATTTTATATCAACTGAGTAAAATACCCATTTAACTATAGCTTCTAACTACCATAATTAGTTTCCAAACATATTATACCCTATGATAACCGATATTACCATAGTCTAGTATTCTAAGACATAACTACTAGTTTTCCACAATCATTTATATAAAGTGGTTTTAAATACATGAAAACATTAGCTTCTATTCAAGTGACTAGGTATAACAAAGCAAGTCATAGTTTTCATGAAACACATAATATTTTATCCTAGCATATGTTACACTCTCAAAGGTTGCATGCACACATACATAAAGTCTTAATGACTATCACAAAACATGTTATTTATAGAAATAAGCAACAAGTATGTAATTCATTAGTAAAATATAGGAGTGAGTCTAGACATAACAATTATAGTATGTACCATTTGAGTATAACATACATTTATATTGTAGTACTCTATGACATCTCATACGATCATAGTTCATTGTTTATGAACACAACTACACAATTACGAATAATCAATCTTATAATTCCAAGAAACAAATGACTTATAATCATAAATAATAATCCAACAAGTACAAGTTATACCACTCAAGTAAACATTATGTTTAAATTTCATACTAATAATTAGAATAATATAACTTATAGGCATACTTTATGATGCACTATATATGCTAAATATGACTAAACACTTATACATATTAACACTCTCATAATATGTACCGCACACTAGTGTTCAATGTTAAATATATATAAACCAACATTTAGTCATAACATTTACAAAGAAATAGAAAACTCATAAACCTGTTATAAACTTCAATTCTAACAACTCATTCGATTTTCAAGGAGACTCTTCCATAAGGTTATAGTTTTTGGTTCCTAAGAAATTTAATAACTTACTTTAATCATCTATTTAACTATAGGTATAATTCTTATATGTGAGTACTTTTTCAACATAATATGCACGATATATAAGTACTCACATGATATGTAAACACTATACTAATGTTCATTTACATTTCATACCCAAGAACTCCCTATGATTCATCAAGTACACAAATATATGAATCATGTAATCTATGATAGTATACTAGACAAAGTTATACAATGACCTTGCATCCCAATGAATTAGTCTACATAATATAGCTATGCATACACCCTCATGCATATTAGTACACCCATGGTACGCATATACACAAGGTTAAACATATCAAAATATAATATTGTAACTAATAATTCTCAAAGGGTTATGGTATACTTAATTTTACAATTTTTATGACCCATAGAAATAGTAACCACTACTGGAAATAGTCAAATCATATACCAACCCACAACTGCTAGATCAACTTCCTGTAATACACATATACTTACAAATTGATAGTTTGGTATTCAATATTTAAATCTAAGAGGCATTACCACATTAATTACCACAAATACACAAAATATGTATATCAACGTTGTTAATCTCATAAATAGATTCGCATTATTAACCTATGTTAATATATTCCCATTATTAATCTCTAATATAATATTATTATGTTATATATTCTATATTGAATCCCTGGATAATATACTATAATTATTATATAAATACCTCCATTAATATATGAATATATGTGAGATAAAATAACTATTAGGATTGATACCCTTCCTTTTAAGTTGTTAAAGATCAATTTATTAAAGTACTAAATTATAGCATAGATATCGATACATATATATATAAGTATAGAAGTCAATATATATTGGTATATTATTATTAGCATAAAGATCCATATATGAGTGAACACGATGTACCAAGTTCAAAGAATAACACCTCAGAACAAGTGGAAGGGTTTCAGGCTATCATGTAGCACTCAGTTCATCCATCGAATGTCCAAGAATATTCACTAAAGCTTTCACACAATCATGTCACCTGCCAATAAAGACATGGATCAAAGTTCCCAAGCGGATAAGTCTATCGTGATTCTCATGACTAGGTGTAAATCTTGATTTGTTAAATTATAAATTAAATCTTGAAATCACTAAGAATATACTTAATATTGGAGATTACTTAATATCTTTAATACACTTAATATCAAGAATGGTTATGTTTTGAATAGATCATATTCTTATACCATAATGCCATCAATAATGTATTTCTTAATGATTTACTCTAAACAGATCACTTACTGGCTATAATAACAATGAACATATCACTTAATATGATAAAAAGTGTAATAATATCGCTAAGTCTAGCTTAATATCGCTAAATGATAAGCATTCCCAGTGTAATAATGAATAGATATCTTAATATTAAGAATATACTTAATCCTAAGATCCTAAAATTGGAGATCATTGCACTCATTATTAAGTCATTGCACATATTATAAATCATTGCACTCCAATTGGTCAATTTCAGAATCATTGCACTTGCATACCAAATTATTGAAGTTTAATTTTCACTTAACCTAACTCAATACTAAAAGCATTGCTCACTTAGATAAAGGAAATCGCTATAGAAAAATATAGTTATATATGACTAAAATATATAGCTTAGATTATATAGGCACATTTATAAATGTAAATTGGTATTCTGTTATTTTATACCTAGTTTAGTGAAATGATTCAAGTGGTATTTAATTATATCATGCAGCATCAAATTTTGATATAAATATATATAATCACTTATTCACTTAGTACTATATGAGGCACTATATGCTAGTGAATCACCTTTCTTGCTACACTGACTATCTGGTTATAAAATTGGATGTATATATCATTATATATTCTACTACATAAAATATACATATAGCTTATTATATGAAACTATTATTCCTACTAAAAATTAAGTCGTTGTTATATATATACACATCCATAAATTTTAATACTACTAAATTTAAATTTCTACACTTGGTTTATATGATATTTAATAGGGTCATTATTTTAAAACGGTTTAAGATATGATACAGAGAGGAATAACTGAGCTTATTAATCATTAATATTCCATATAATTTAAGTGTAATGCCTACCTGGCAAAACTTTCTCAAAACACATCCTCCCTCTACGCTCTAACGCTTAAATTCATCTTACTCCTTTCCTCTGTGTTTTCTTTTTATTTGTTTGTTATGGCCTATTCAAGTGTGTTGCACCTCCCACTTATTTATTTCTTTTTTACATGAATATATCCTCTCCAAAATTCCATATTCCCCAGATAAAGGGGCATAGCTTATTTCTAAAGATTTTTCCCTTCCCAAGAAAATCCGTTTTCCAAATTGTTTTTATTTTATTTTTAAATCTTGATTTCCTTTATTTAAAGCTTGATATTTTTTATTTTGTTTATTTTAAGATTTCTTCCTCTTTTTGTTTCATTCTTGTTATTTATTTTTATTCCTTGTTTTTTTATTAAAACCAACTGCTAATTAAAATAGGATTACTTTATTTATTACTAACTCCAACATGTTTTTATTAGTACCCCAAACTAATACATGAAAAACTTATTATATTATTTTAATCTAAAATGATAAATTGGACATTAAATAAACTGAACACAAGCATACTCAAACTACAACATTATCCCTTTTTCCCTAAGCATAATATCCACCATGCAGTCACACACACAAATCCTGCAAGATAAAAACTAAATAACCATTTAAACTATGTTATCAAACCATGTGCAAACAACTATCTATTTGCAAGTACTAATAATCATATGTGCAACCATTTTATCATGCATCTAACATGATTTACTTATGTGGTGTGTGTAGGGTTCTAGCTGATTTCTCTATCATCCTCTAACATCTCCATCTATGTCACCCTCTCTGATGATTTTTTCCCTCTGTTATGCTCTGAGAGATGAGTTTTTCTTTGTCAACCTCACAACAAGCAAGTAGTTAGATCATAATAACATGATAAAGTTACATCATAAAATATAGTTGAAATAATAAATCAACATGTTCATAATGTAAATACATATACTACAACTAACTCATAGCAATGTATTCATGTAACCTAAGCAATATCAAATTATCCCCTAACAGTATATATCTCAAGCCTTATTCAAATCCATACTCATCAACTATAAATATCCATAGATAATCCAATATTTTGTTAGCAAGGAATTAGGATGTAACATCCTTCACCCCTAAAGCTAGTCATCATCCCAGATGACTCTTATTCTAACATAAGATTTGAATTAAAAACATTATTTATCAAAGCGATAACATGGTATATAATATCAAATTAAGCAAATAAATATGAAATTTGCCTAAAGAATTCATCAAAATTTTCCCAAATAGCACTATTCATAGAGTATTGGTCCCACAAGACCCTACATTGTGACATTTCCCATTATGAAAACAAAGTTCACGAGTGTTACTTACTCTAATTGGTTCCCTCATGACCACCCTAGGGTCCAAAACTGTAAGACCAACATATTCATATTTTGATGAAATTTTCACTATCTTCCCAAAAGCACATGAGATCACTGCAAAATCCAAAAAAAATGACCAAGGATAGATCCACAAAACCTTCCAGTGCTTCTACACATCTCTCTAACCTAGAGATTATTTTTGTCATTTCAGATAAAAGTATTTAGGGAACCTAGTAAGAATAATGTATTTAAGTTAATACTATCGCTACTCCACATAGCTCCTAATAAGTATAACATGTCAATACTGCTACTACTCCATAGAGCTATTGACAAGTATGACAATGAATAGAAATTGGAAATACTAAATATCCAATGTATACAAAATTAAGAAATACCATTCCATAGTATACATGCATATGGCCATATGACTAAATTTGACAAGTCCATCTATAAAATATTAGATTCGACAAGTTCATGTTAGGTTCAAACTCAATAACTACCAATTCAATATGAGACCAAGTAAGATCCACTCCTATTGCTTAGTACTCACATTCCTAATTCACCACTCTTCTCTTATGTTTGCATGACCTAATGATCTCTGAAATGTGCACAAGCTTCAATGAATTGCATTTCTATACTAAAAAATCATAGAAATAAATACTATATGCTAAATAATTCTAGATGTACCAACATACACAAAAAAATCATACAATCATTCTATAATTGTATTAAGTTGCCATGAGCCAAACATAACTAGTATCATATTTCACAACTTAACCTACAGTGTTATATTCATAGTTAAGAAGAAACATTTTTAAAATTAACATAACATACAAAGGCCAAGGATCACACCGTCCTTACAACCTATAAAGGAACAAGCAAGACAATATCTCCATGCTTGCTCAACTAGCACACAGCAAGTTAAAAAAAATTATCTCAACTCTTTTAGACTACCAAAATGTTTCACACATCCTATACCCTACTCACTCTCGGAGAAGCTACATAAATATCTTTTCAAAATGACATGCTCTAAATGAAAGAGTATAATATCAGTTTAATCAAGGGCATATAATAACATAACAATTATAATAAACTTATAATTCTTAATCTAGAATTAAAATAAATTCAAGGTTTGCCACTCCTTATGGTCAATGTTCACAAGTTAGATATAGTAGTGACTCTAAAAAGTCATAAGTGGAAATTAGAGAACTAACATGTCAACAACAAAACTCTTAAATACCTTCACATGGTATAAATAAAACAACATAACCCAATTTGCCAAAATCACTACTCACTTACCATTCTTATAAGTATAGTATCACTGCCTATTTTCACAACTAGAAAGAAAAATACTAACCATAAAGATGAACCAATCCATCCAATCCTACAGCTTATACCCCAACAAGAAGCAGGAGACACTATTCCATGAACTCCAAGGAATAGGGTCCAAAATAACATTTCAAAAACAAGTTTTCATTTAAAGGAAACATTAAGTCAACATTATGAAAATATAAATCCTCGCAGCAGCTTATAATGATGTCAAAGGAGGGTGAGAGAGTAACAACTCACCTCTAAGCTAACTCTAAGAGAGGACTCCTCTTTTTAATCAATATAAACAAAAGGATATCAACTTATGAGCCAACTCTTAACACATTAGAGTCCTAAACAAAAATGACTATCTACACTCTACTATAAGAAAATTCCCATCGCATTAGGTGGTACCAAACTAAAAAAAAAAAAGTCTTATAAAATTTCCCATTCCTAGGATTAGTGCATAAAAGTCACAAAAACTAAAGCACATATACTTAAAGTGAGAACCATCCCATGCTCTTAAATATTCACAACACAAAACAAAAATGACAAATATGACTTGATTACCAAGAAAGATGTAATCATACTCAAGGTGTTTTATCCAAATGATCAAATTATGGTAGGGATCCCTTGTTCACAACTCATGAACTATGTTATGTACCCACCTACTTAAACCTCATATACAACCATCACCACTGAGACACTCAAAAAACTAACCCTTTAACTTCTATAAGAGGGTAAGAATGCTCCTAAATTACACGTTCAATGTACCACAAAACATTTCATGAATGTCTCATACTTTTAATAGTCACCAAGCCATACAAGAAGGTCTACCAAGTCTCAAAACTCCAATCATGGCATAACATGGTTCTGCACTGAGGCACTACAAATTCAAAATACCAATGAAATATTTCATGTCACTGGGTTCACATTGGTGAACAAAAGGACATGAAAATGCTAATGGAATCACTAGGTCCTAGATTTCGAGCCACAGTTCTAATACCACATGTAGCAACCCCATTGGGTTAGACATAAAAATACATGATTTTGTTTTAAATTAAACATATACTCTATAAATATATTACACCATGAAAATTTAATTAATGATCATACAAAATTCTCCAAGTGTGATAACAATAAATAAAGCATATTACAACATATATCATTTATCTCTAATATCATGAGAACACAACATAATATGAATACAAAAATTATTTACATTAACTCAAGTACAACTGATACAATTCTACAACCACTGCTATCATACTACAATAATAAGTAATTACAACTCTTCATGATAATATTTCCAATAATAATTACAATACAATACAATATAATGTATTTATAAGATACATGGCTCCCCCGAAGCATGAGTTCCCTAGATTCTCTAATATTTGTGGCAATCTCAAGAGTCATCTCAAAATTATTACTATTGTGGGGAGGGAGAGCATCATCTAAACACTTTTTCACACCAACCATGGACCAATGATCCCCCACACTAATCCCATCAAGTAATGGCTCTCCTTTCAAGGATGAGTAGATACTGACGACATGAAAAAATAGAAAGACAAGTAAGTACATGTGTGTTGTATGATTTCTAAAACTAAAAATGTAGTGTATCATAGAAAACCTATTCTATTGCAAGATATCACACAAACATGTAAATCATACTCAAGAAATTATAATGTCTCACTAAACATACTTTGACCCAAAGTCTTAAGAATAATAAATAATAGCAATCTATAGATCAATCAAATTCATACACACCATTTGATTGGATTGACTTCATTTGGCATTGTGATGCTAGTAAGCCAGTAAAGTTTGCCTCACTCCTTAGTATCAACAATGTAAGATTGGTCAAACATAATTTAACCACCTTATTCATATAATTTACATCCTACCATCAATTATTTCACATAACATGCTAAACATAGGAGTAATCAACCCATACATTTATTCTATCAAACGTATGAATGAATCTCACATTATTATCTATTTCATACTAGAAATAATGACTATAGTTATAACACCCAGATAAAATACACATTTAACTACATATTCTAATTACATAATTAGTTGTTAAACATGTTATACCCTATGATAACCCATATTACCATAGTCTAGTATTCTAAGACATAACTACTAGTTTTCCAAAATTAGATATATAAAGCAATCTTAAATACATGGAAATATAAGATTTTGTTCAAGCGACTGGGTACAATAAAGCAAGTCACAGTTTCTATGAAACACATAATATTTTAACCTAGCATAGGTTACACTCTCAAAGGTTGTATACACAAATACATAAAGTCCTATTGACTATCATAAAATATGTTATTCATAAAAATAACCAATACACATGCAATTAATAAGTAAAATGTAGGAGTGAGTCTAGAAATAACAATTACAATATGTACCAGCTGGGTATAACATCCATTTATATTGTAGTACTCTATGACATCCAATGTTGTCATAGTTAATTGTTTATGAACACAACTACATAATTACAAATAATCGATCTATAATTCCAAGAAATAAATGACTCATAATCATAAATAATAATCTAGCAAGTAAAATTTATACCACCTGAATAAACCATATGTTTAAACTACATACTAATAACCATAAGAATATAACTTAGAGGCATACTTCACAATGCACTATTATATGCTAACTATGACTAAACACTTGTACATATTAACACTCTGATAATATGTACCACACACCAGTGTTTAATGTTGAATATATATAAACAAATAGTCAGTCATAATATTTATAGAGAAATAGATAACTTATAAACCCATTATAAACTTACATTCCAACAACTCATTCTATTTTCAAGGAGATTGTTCTATAAAGTTATAGTTTATGGTTCCTAAGAAACTTAATGACTTCCTTTAACCATCTATTTAATTATAGGTATAATTTTTATAAATGAGTACTTGTTCAACATAATATGCACCATATATAAGTACTCACATGATATGTAAACACTATACCAATGTTCATTTACATTTCATACCCAAAAACTCCCTATGATTCATCAAGTACACAGAGATATGAATCACACAATCTGTGACAGTATATTAAACAAAGTTATGCAATGACCCTACATCCTAATGCATTGGTATACATAATCTAACTATGCATACGCCCTCATACATATTAGTACACCCATGATACGTATATACACAAGTTTCAACATATCAAAACACAATATGCTAACCAATAATTATCAAAGGGTTATGGTATACTTAATTTTACAATTTATATGACCCATAAATATAGTAACTACTACTGGAAACAGTCAAAGCATATACCAACCCAGTATCGCTAGATCAACTTTCTGTAATACAAGTATACGTATGAACTGATATTCTAGTATTTAGCATTTAAAGCAAAGAGGCATCACAACATTAATTATAATAAATACATAGAATATGTATATCAATGTTGTTAATCTCATAAATAGATTCACATTATTAACCTTTGTTAATATATTCCCATTTTTAATCTTTGATATAACATTATTCTATTATATATTCTATATTGAATCTGTGGATCTTCTACTATAATTATTATGGAAATTCCTTCGTTGATATATGAATACCTCTGAGATAAAACAACTATTAGGATCGATACCATTCATTTTAAGTCACTAAAGATAAATTCATTAAAGTAATAAATTATAGCACAGATATTAATACATATATATGTAAGTACAGGAATCAATATGTTGGTATATTATTATTAGCACAAAGATTCATATATGAGAAAACATGATATGTTAGGTTTAAAGAATAGCACCTCAGGACAAGTGGAAGGATTTCAAGGTATCATGTGGCACTTAGTTCATCCACTGAATGTCCAAGAATATTCACTAAAGCTTCCACACAACTGTGGCACATGTCAATAAAGACATGGCTTGAATTTTCCAAGCAGCTAAGTCTATCTTGATTCTCATGACCAGGTATCTTGATTTGTTATATTATAAATTAAATCCTGAAATCATTAAGAATATACTTAATATTGGAGATCACTTAATATCAAGAATAGTGATGTTTTGAAAAGATCATATTCTTATACCATAATGTCATCAAGAATATATTCCTTAATGGTTTACTCTAAACAGATCACTTATTGGTTGTAATTACAATGAGCAGATCGCTTAATAAAATGAATAAGTGTAATAATATCACTAAGTCTAGCTTAATATCATTGAATAATAAGCATTCCTAGTGTAATAATGAAAAGATCACTTAATATCAAGAATATACTTAATCCTAAAATTAGATATCGTTGTACTCTTTATTAAGTTGTTGCACATATTATAAATCATTGCACTCCAATTGGTCAATTTGAGAATCATTTCACTTGCATACCAAATCATTGTAGTTTAATCACTCATCCCAACTCAATACTAAAACTATTTCTCACTTAGACAAAGGAAATCACTCTAGATAAATACAGTTATATATGATTAAAATATATGACTTATATTATGTAGGCACATTTATATATGTAAATTGGTATTTTGTTGATTTATACCAAGTTTAGTGCAATGCTTTAAGTGGTATTTAATTATATCATGCAACATCAAATTATGATATAAATATATATAATCACTTATTCACTTAGCACTATATGATGTGTTATATGCCAGTGAATCACTTTTCCTTCTACACTAGCTAGTGGGTTATAAAATTGGATGTAGATATCATTGTATATTCTACTACATTAAATATACATACAACTCAGTGTATGAAACTATTATTCCTACTAAAAAGTAAGTCATTGTTTTATATATACACGTCCATAAATTTTAATATGACTAAATTTAAATCACTACGCTTGGGTTGTGTGATATTTAATAGGGTCGCTATTTTTAAATGGTTTAGGATATTCTCTATAGAGGAATAATTGAGCTTATTAATCATTAATATTCCACATAATTGAAGTGCAATGCTTACATGGCAAAAAATTCTCAAAACGCATCTTCCCTCTACACTTTGATGATTCTATTTTTTTGACTCCTTTCCTCTGTGTTTTCTTTTTATTTATTTACTATGCCATATTTAGATGTGTTGCACCTCCCACTTCTTTCTTTTTTTTGCATGAATATCTCCTCTCCAAAATTTCATATTCCCTTGATAAAGGGGCGTAGCTTAGTTTTAAATATTTTTCCCTTCCCATTAAAATCCACTTTTCAAATTGTTTTTATTTTATTTTATTTTTAAATCCTGATTTCATAATTTAAAGCTTGATTTTTTATTTTTTATTTTATTTTTTTTAAAGATTTCTTCCCCTTATTTTTTTAATTCTTATTATTTATTTTTATTCCTTATTTTTTATTATAAACCAACTACTAATTAAAATAGGATTAATTTATTTATTACTAACTCCAACATATTTTTATTAGTACCCCAGACTAATACATGAAAAACCTATTATATTCTTTTAATCTAAAATGATAAATCAAACATTAAATAAACCAAACACAAATATACTCAAATGGCACATTATCCCTTTTGTCATATGCATAATATCCACCATGGAGTCACACATGCAAATCATGCAAGATGAAAACTAAATAACCATTTAAACTATGAGATCAAACCATGTGCAAACAACTATCTATTTGTAAGTATCAATAATCATGTGTAACCATTTTATCATGCTTCTAATATGAATTACTTATGTGGTGTGTGTAGGGTTCTAGCCAGTTTCTCTATCATCTTCTGACATCTCCATCTATGTCACCCTCTCTGATGATGCTCTCCCTCCATCACACTCTGAGGGATGAATTCTCCTACGTCAACCTCACAACAAGTAGGTTGCTAGATCATAATAGCATGATAAACTTACATCATAAAATATAATTAAAATAACAAATCAACATGTTTGTAATGTAACCACATATACTACAATTAACTCGTAGCAATGTATTCATGTAATCGAAGCAATATCAAACTATCCTCTAACAACATATATCTCAAAGCTTAGCTAAATCCTAATTCATCAACTATAAATATCCATGGATAATCCAGTAATTTTCTTAGCGAGGAATCAAGATGTAATAGAATGTTTGGGGAAAAATAAAAAATGTGCCCTTTTTTAAAAATTTACCTACTTTAGAATAATTTCCTCCCACACTTACAAAAAATAGGCCAATAAAAAATGATCTTGTCCAGTAATCTGTCAAACTTTCATAATCCACCACTTTTTAAGTGGTTTTATAAACCCTCCTTTTAAATTAAAAAAATACACCTCGATAAAGGATGTATACCATCCTTTTAAAAAAATCAAAAAAGAATAAAATCTATTATTAAAAAATGAAGAGCACATTCCATCTTGATTTTGTTGTAGGTTTCACAAGCCACTTGCTGGCAGGTTCCTGCTTAAGGCACACATCTAAACTTGGGAATCCTAATCAAAGGCACGCATCTAATTAGGCCTTGTAGGTTTAGGTTTGATGAAATACAAAAGCCATAAGAGATTGATGACAATCAAATTTCATTTAAGTTAATCAATTGATGGAAGGAGAGCTAGAGTGAGATGGTTAAAGGCACACACCAGCATGTGGAATGTCAGACTTGTGTTTTAGCCTTGAGGAGGTGGAAGGAGCTTTAGATTGAGATAAACAATAGTTACAAGGTGGTAAATCTTGGTGCAAAAAATTATGAGGAGAGAAGATGAAGGTGGTTAGAGGGACATGTCATTTCAGACCAACAAGTTGTGAAGATAAGATGAGCCATGGGCAGTAGTTGGCTTTGTTATGCAAGGTGAAGTTGTGTAGAGTGAGCTTGATGTAAGAAAATTATAGAAACCAACCACAAAGGCCATAATTTATTCAAAACAAATCTCAAGTCTCCATGCCATCATCACTACCCAATACTTTTAGGAAGCCAGATCCAGTTCACAATGGGAATTCTAATCATGTGGCCATAAAATAAGGTCATGGTAGAACACGTAATAGTGAGAGGTGGTAAACGACCATGAATGGTAAAAAATGTCTAGCTGAACTGAGTGAGGAGTAGAATCAAGAGTCCTTGGCATAGTTAAACTGGATGATTGAGTCAATTTTTATGAGTGGATCCCAAAATATGTGGTAGTTGGATCGAGGGTGAATGTGTTGGAGGGACATTCTAATTCAAGGTAGTAGGTAGCAAAAAACATAACCCAAAACACCATTAAAAAATTAGGTTGTAAATCATTGGGATGAGCCATGACTAGTTGAAAGGTATCCTCGTAGGGTGCCCTTGATCCAAGTTACAAATGAAAGAGCTCATTGAAATCACAAAAAAAAGATATTAACCACTTAAAAACAATATCCTCCATGTTTTTTTATGGAAAAAGCTATCCTAGAGTGTTTTTATGACTTACACTGTAAACCAATTAGAGTCAAAAAAGATTTGGAAGATTTGGTGGAGTTGAGATGTCCAAAAGAAAAAATAAAGAGCACAGCTAGGGAATCTAACACTATTGTAGACAATATCAATACTATAGATCAAACCCTCAATAAACCTAAAGCTAAGGAGATTGTAAAAATCTTGAAAAAATAAATATCCATAGCATGGCCCACACACAAACAAAGGCATAAATAGATGAACGTCCACCAAATAAATGCTTCAAATCCTTACATAGAGGAAACAAAGGGATTTTATTCCTTAATGGTAGTGACCAGGCATTAAATCACCATAATGAATGGTATAAGCAAATGCAATAGATTGGATCGTACAGCTTTAGACCAAATATGCAAAAGAACTACTGATACAAATAGTTAAATTATGGACTAGCTGATATAAATGGCTAGATTAGGGAGATTCAAGAGTGTGGGAAAGAAGCCTTACGGTAAATGGATTTTAGAAAATTACATAATACCATATTGAGGTTACTATCTAGGAATACAACTAAATCTAAGGATCTATATAAGAGACCAAAACCATAATAGACAACTTCTAAGCTCATATGAATACAATTAATAAGTAAAATATCTATTATAAGTAAGCAAATAGATTATTACAAATGTGGATTTCTCTCCACTTATCCCTTCATGAGCTGCACTTTAGGAGTGCATAGTAAATATGAGAGATAATAGGTTTATTTAATATTAAGTGGCCATCCCACTATCCTCCACTAAGAGTTAAATGGTCATCCTACTATGGATGGTGGACTAAGGAGGCTTAAACCTA
The DNA here is from genome assembly GCA_037957365.1 of Torreya grandis. Classification (NCBI taxonomy): domain Eukaryota; kingdom Viridiplantae; phylum Streptophyta; class Pinopsida; order Cupressales; family Taxaceae; genus Torreya; species Torreya grandis. Next base: position 2,748,226 of record JARHVA010001556.1, on the reverse strand, counting down.
TGTGCACACATAATTAAACCCTAAACAAGATTAATTCTCTCAAACATTGACATGCCCCCGCTATAATTTGAAACTTTAGAAATGTGGAATCCATGCCTCTATGATATGCCCCCACTAATATGCCCTACCTTTTGAGGTGAGGGGAAGTAGAATCTAGTAGTTACCTTACCTTAAAAGGATAAGATAATTGTATAAGTTATGTAAGGATCATGTAGCATATAAGAATAACATGTATTGGTAGATATATAATTGAAGCATTCAATATGTGATCACATCAAGTCCTAAGATGCATGTTATAGATCATGGCAATTTATAGAGATTAATAGTGTGAGATCAACAATCAATCAAACACACACACAAGAGCACTCAAAATCAAAGCAAAAGAGAGTCATCCAAGGAGACCTCATACAAGGGGCATGCTCAAATCCCACATAATCTAAGGGACATGACTTACTAAAATGTACACAAAGCATATAATGACATATTCAAATTTCCATATAACAAATAATGACATATTCAAATGTACAAATAGGCAAACAAAGTCACAGGGGCCACAATAAATGGAGTATATGCAAATGCTCAAACATGTAATACAATGTAAGCTAATAGGAAACAAGGAACACTAAAGTAATTTCATAAATGAAAGCATATAATATAGATAACCAACATGAACATAACGTACTAGTTCCTACAAATATGTGTTTGTAAAAAACATTAAGTACATAACATATCAAGTACACTGTGAAAGGTATAAGCATGGATATAGGACTGTGTAAGTATATAAGCACAAACATAATAATGGAAAGTGATCGTATAATAATATAACCTAGGTATATCATGATCAAATAAGTAGATTCCCCCAATATACTTTTGATGTGAGTAGAGGGAAGGCCCAACATCTGTATGTGCATATATCATGTATCTAGGTATGCTTATATCACACTCAAATGATGTGTGAAACATGTGTACATAGAAAAGAATGATATTTTATCTACTAACATGGATCAAAAAACATATGTATAAGAAAAAATACAACTAGGAACATGTTGAATATTTTTGGTATATTTGAATTATTTAAATTTTTTTATTTTGAAATATTTGATTTTTTTGAATATTTGAAGAAGGCAAAGTCTAGCCAATTATCCAATTTAAGGGATGCTCATTTGGAAGTGCTCTAAACTCTAAATATAGTAAATCAAATTGGTGATGTTGTTAAGGAGCATATATGTGTCATATTTAGACCTAGAGATTAGTGACACTATGTGTATCCCTAATAGGAGTATGAGGTCGTGGAGTATAAGTAGTTTATGTACAAGTTTGTGAAACCCATTTTTGAGTGCTCTTAGCTTTGTTTTAAATAGTAGTGGTAGGAACATGTTTAGTTACTCTAGATTTCTTGAAGATGCATAAGCTATAAAATGATCTCAAGATGAGGATGAGAATCAATGATGAGTGTAAGATGTATAACCTTCTAAATGAGATGTGCCATATGTGTGCATAGCATAATAAAAAAGTGTATCATGATATTTTGATAAGTTTTTACTTAGTATCTTTGGTTTTCATTTATCTACATTGGGTTTCTCATCTGCTTGTGATGGATTTAATTGATAGGTACTAAGTCCTATAGGTATGAATAGATTTTATGGTAAGTTATCAAGTGGATTAGAATATAGTTTGTTGATTTTTTCATCTAAAGCTTATTTTCCATATATAAGAGCAGTGAGAGTAGAACGAGTTTGATATGAGGAAGGGCTCATAGTTGTGCCCTTTGTAACCACATTTGGAACTTTAGATTTTTCAAGTGTCTCTTGCTTTTTAACCTTGTGTGTTATAAAACCTACTTTAAAAAATTGATATGACTATTTCTCTTTTTTTAACATTACCTTTTGTACCCATTCTTGTTCCAATTTGTTATATTCTTGTTCTGTTTGTGCATTTTTCTTAGATCTATTTCCATTTGTAGGTTTTTGTTATTTTGAATTAACAAAATAAATATGCATATTTTAATGATTTTATTTTGTATTGCCAATATATCCCAAGCCTTGATAATCATTATGAGCAGATGTAGAGATAGGACAAGTGATGCCTTGTGCATGTTTTCCCAATCCTTGACCATGATAACCAAAATGTTGTAAATAGTGTTTTCTAAAAACATATTGTTTTGAATACTGAGTATCATTATTAAGAGGTAGATTTTTATTCTTTTCTTGGTTTGATTTTTCTTTTTTAATCTTTTCTTGCTTTAGGTTTGGCATTTACAACTATTTTAGATCTGAATTATTCTTTAGTACCCATATTTTTTCTTTTTACACTTGTATTTTAGGATATGTAATCATAATATGATTGGGTTTCTTGATTGATGTATTAATGATATGACTGCCATTACCATTTATCTTTTATATTTTGTTCTTCAAGGCAATACAATAATTGATATGATGTCTATGCATTCTATTATATGCACAATAGTATTTGGATCTCCTTATAGGATGTGGAGGAGGCAATTTGATCACTTTGTTGTGAAGCATTTCTCTTAGGATTTCACTTGGAATATTATTAGCCTTGTGTTCACCTTTTGAATCAATTGTTTTTAATATATTTTTTTGTAAATTTTTGTTTGGATATGAAACCTTGTTTGGCACAATATTGGTAGATGAAGATGTAAACACATTATTAACACTAGCTTATGTTGGATTTTTTAGGTATGTAATCTGATTTTTCAATGATGTAATATTGAAACTGAAATTATTTTTCAAATCTTCTATTAACTTACTCATAAAAATGATTTGATCTTTTAGGACTTCACAAGCACAAACCCTAGGTACCTTAGATTGAATATCCATACATACACCATCTACCTTACCCCTTGAAGGAATGATAGCATGGACCTAGTTAGAGGGATGGTGACCCTAAGGAAGAATAGGCTACATATTATTGTAAAGATATTGGTAAAGAGAGGTTTGACTTTTATCTTTGTTAGGATCATTCTCTAGTTTTGTGGTTTTGATGTTTTTTATAATGTAAACGAGACAACAAGTAATGACCACCATGGAATATTGGAAAATAAATTCTCAACACGTATATCCATATTAAGCATGATTTTTATGAAAAATAAAATTTATTTTTTTAAGTTTGAATACTATAAAAATAGAAATCAAAATGCAAGAAATCGAGAAACCCTAGGTCAACTACGGTTTGGAGACTAAAGGCCAAGGTGATCAAAATGTGCCAAATGAAGAGAAAGCAATACAAAGTGATTGGATGAGAATTTTTGGAATCTGAAATAGGTTTTTTAGTAAAAATAGGAAATAATACAAACCTATAAAAATAGGGTCACAAAAGTATAGTGTACTACCTATAGATCTATATTTATTAAAAATAATAAAAGGTAAAATTTGAAAAATCCATATAATATTTTGGCAAATAGAAAGAGGTTTTTATTTATATCCACAGGGATATGAAAACCTCTAAATAATTTTAAAAATAAATTGTTATGAATTATAAATAGGTCAAACAATGTGGAATGTTTCACAAGCAAAACCCTAAAATATTTCAAATAAAGAATCAACAATTTATATAGATCACAAAAATATTTTAGAGATTTGAGAGAGGTTTTTGAATAAAATTAATTTTGATGAAACTCATAAATTAATTTGAAAATAGGTATGCCATTCACCTTGTATGTCAACATTTAATAAAAATAAATAAATTTTAAAAATCAAAAAAATCATACAGAATTTGGGTGAACAAAAAGAGGATTTTGAATATACCAACCTGAGTAGAAGAACCCTCTTAGGAATTTTAAATTAGAGTTGTGTGAAATATTAAATGCACTAATCAAGGAAGAAAAAACTTGAAAGTGTCTCAACATGAATATTGGCAACAAGAGGATGGTAAAACCTCAGGGTAAAGTTTTAGATCTAAAAAATTGGGCATAAGTTGAAATCCCAAGAGGTTGGAAACACTAGATCAAGCTATGTTTATAAATAAAGACTTAGGCATCAAATTCACCAAATGTTTAACCCTAAATTTATTATGTGTGGTTATTTAGTGTTAAGATGTATAATATTATATTTTACACAAGGATGGTGAACTAACCTAATGAGCATGCCAATTTATGAAAAAAATCAAAAAATTGGTATTTTGAATTTATACAATTACAATTGCTAAAAATAGTAAAGTATAACTATTAATATAAATTACAATGAATTGGAAACAAATTATAATTAGTTAGTTTATTATGTGCATGTAAGTATAATTTAGAATAGGATGGAAGTAGATTGGAAGATGATCCTAAAACAGTCCTTAGATTTTGGAAATGTTCTTTTTATAACCTTAGATGCTTACATCAGATCTAGATAGTTGCATCGATGCATGTGTCTAACTTTGATGCATGTGCCTATATGAATACTAACTATATATATGCAACCAACTAGAGCCTTTTAGTTTTTTTTCAACATTCTTCTAATATCTTTAGATCATGCGCATAGGCTATCATTCTTTATCAAATGATCAAACCCTAGCTCTTCACCCTTGGAGTGACTGTTGAAAAAATGGGTTAGTGGTATCATGATATCAAACCAACCCAAGGACCCCTCTATTAATGGACACTGCCTACATAACCAATACTCCAAAGAGGGCCTTAGACTTATGTAGTTATCCACCACGTGTTGTTTTATGTGTGTACAAGGATGCAATGTGTGTTAACTAAAGACATGTAATGACCTAGCTTGTAATTTGGCAAATACGGCTCATGAATTGCTCTTGTAATGCTTTGGACCTATGTAAATATTTATTTGATGACTAATATATAGATAGGGATGAGTAGTGTAGGTTTTCTCACTTTAATGCTTGATTGAGTGTTTCTTGGTATATGGCCTTGTGAGTTGTATGTGATGTTCTAGACGAGGAATGAATAAGGATTGATCTTTTATATTTACCAATCCCATTTATAAATAATTACACTAAAAAACTTAGCCTAACCTTTATGATATGCTTATTTTACAAATTGGATGACTTTTGGGCACTGGACACTTTATAATAAAAGTGGACACTTGCATTGACGCATGTGTTTGTCTGGAACACAAGTGTCTAGGAAGCTAGAAAATAGGTACAGGTCTAAAACTGGTAGTGAAGGATAATAATTAGGTTTATAACTTTTTGCATAGTATAGAAGGCATGGTCATTAGAATAACAATGGTCAGACTAAGAGATAATTAATTTGGCACAAAGAGATAGTGAGCATGAGCCTGTCGATAGTGGGAAAGTCTAAAATTGAAAGGTACGGTCATGATAGGTATTTTCCAAGTGTAAAAGAATGAGGTACTATATAAATCAGATTTTAGTAATTAAAATAACATGACATTGCTTTACCAAATGATTTGGAGCCTACTTGCTTTGTATCTAGCATTAATATAATTAAAATTAATGAAGACCTGATATCTTTTGAAAAGGATGACTTGCTTACTCATCACACTAAAGAACAAAATCTTTCATTTCTCATTCAAGTGATAATATCAAATAATGGATTCAAATGGGTCTTGATAAATAATGGATTAGGATTAAATATTCACAACATAATATTTTTCCAAACATTGGGTGTCAATATGCACTCAATTCAAAAATCAAATAAGAACATTAGAGGCTTTGACAATGTTCCTTGCCAAGTGTTTAGATCGATTATTTTGGATATCATATAAGTCCCTAAGACATTATCCACTATGTTTCATATGATGCCAAATCACTTACATTATAGCTTGCTCTTAGGTAAGCCATGGATTGATGCAATTAAAGCTATATCATCTACTTTACATTGGTGCATAAAGTTTATACATGAATTACATTTGTACACGTCTTATGGATAATCAACCCTCTTAATATTGTAAAGTAGTTGAGTGTGATAATAGATACGATCCATAGTTTGATGATTTTTAGTCTACCATAACACCTCCATCACAAATCATACCACCAAAAAGGATACGCACATATAAACTTGGGGAGCTAAATCAAAACTAATGAAAAAGTGTCAACTCTAAATGAAATAAAGGACACACAAGAAAATAAGATACCAAATCTTCCATTATTAGTCAATTCAAAAAAATAGATCCTAAATTCATAGAATAAAATGATAGCTATGATGATGATAACAATACACTACTCAACATAAATGAGTACTCGTGTCATATAAATTTTACACCCATTAATCAAGGAGAATACATAGATGATCCTAAAGTAGTAAGCAATTTCAATTGGATAATGAAAAGGCACATCTTTTATACATTGATAAGGATAAAAATGAGAATACTTGTTGCAATATTAATTCATGACAGGATACTTCAACCATGAGTGCTCCATTGCAATAATTATTTGTAAATTTAAGCATTACTAGAAAACAAGAGGCATGCCAAAATGTATGATGCATCAAAGGATAACACTAAGCATTTATGACAAATTCATTAAAAAATTAAGAGCTTATGGATTAAAAACTAGCCATCCTATTATAGATTACTAGTAAATAAGATAAATTGAGTATTATTATCCATATTTTACTTGATGGTGCAAACATAAGAGAAGGGGTCCAATTAAGGACTGCCTTTATGTTGCTTGGACCAGACACTCATTCATGGACACACTTTAAGCACATTAATCAAACTTGACTCATTTCAATACACCATATTTATTTCATTCAACAATGTGTTACAAATAATTAAATGCACATACTCACACTCTCACACATGCCTATACAAGCTTATTAAAATACATGAAGAAGATTGGACTCTCATACAGTCCATTCTGGACTGAAACAACTCTTTGTTCTATTATAGGAAATTTCTCTTCCTCTCTAACAAACCTCCTCTCCAAAACCAACTTCTCTCTCTAATTATAGTATCCTTCTAACATCCCTAGGTGCATGAGGTGACTCTTTAGCTTTATTGATCTCAACAAAACACACAAGAGTTTGGAAACCTTTAGTTTCCATAACTTTCAGGATTAAACACCAAATTGTCAACAACTCCTTCCACACATCACAAAAATAAAGACATTCACATGTAACTGTCATATAATAATGTAAGAACTCTAGGAAATTAGAGAATCAACACATGGTTGATCAATAAATTTCTAAGTACCTCTAGCAATATCTCTTATGCATGTGCTACAATATTAAATAATTAATTATGTTGGCACCTAAATGCTTGAGTGATGTTTTAGGCTAACAAAATTTGTCAAAACTCTTTATACATTAGCATTTTAACTTTAAACGATCTGAAATTTAATGCACAACTCATGTTATACATATTCTATGACCTCACAAAATCTCTTCTACTATTTGTCCCTACATTAAGGAATCACCTTACCAAATGTTTGTGACTAAAGGGGTAATGCAGACTGATAGAACAATACATAAGATCTCCACATTGTTGTGTGGGAAAAGAATAATTTTAAAACATCATTATCAAAGGTTCACAAGCTCAAACAAATAAGACCACAAACACAACACAAATATTTGGAATATTTGAAATATCAGACACTTGAAGTATTTGCAAATATCTCCTACTCACATAGATGGAATAATTGGTAAAACCACTCTTTTGACCATGAATCATAATTTTCATGGCATTCCCTTCCAACATACCAAATAATTCAGTCGATTGTCACTCTTTTTCCTCCATTTCTAGATTTCTCTTGTTGGGTTCAAATCTATCCTCTTTTTCTCTTCTATGCACTTTATTTCATATTTTTGGGATTAGACCCACCACAAACCATCCCCCTATTCCAAAGGCTTATCTCAATTTATGTCCATATTCTTATGGGTTCAAACCCACCTTTGTCTAACCACCTCCACCAAGATGATTTTTGTTGCATCTTACTCTCCCTTGTGGGCTTAAATCCACTCTTGACTAACCACATCCTCATAAATACTTCTTGGATTTGTTTACTCACTATCCAACATGTTGTTGGATTCTTCCTGATATCACCCATTTCTATTTACAATGCATCTTCTCTTATGGCTTCCATATCTTATTTTACCACCATCATATTATTGATGGCTTCTTCATTTATATGATTCTTAAAAGACTCTTCTTCTTCCTTCACTTCTTCACATGCTTCAAATGATATAAAAATCAATTGTTCCTCCTCACTTTCTTGATTTAGTACATATTTTTTCACTTTTAGCTTCACCTCTTCACCTTGGAAGACCTTTTTGAATGCCACATTTCTCTCCATCTTTGCACCTACACACTAGTTATAGCCACAAATTAGTTTATAAATAGGAGACTTAACAGTCCCCATAGGTGCTTCCTTGATCTTCACAAATTCATTAGCTAATATAATAATAAACTATTATTTCTCTTTGTATTGGCTTATATTATTTTCATTATCATCAATCTTATGATTTTCAAAGCTTATATCTCTCTACTTGCTCCTCAAAACAGTTCTCAGTTGTTCTTGTGATAGCCCTTCTTCATCTCCTTTACTCATCTTTTTTACATCAACTCTAGGTTGGTTGCATTCTCCTTATTTTTACACTTTTATGTCACATTCAAAGGACCTTGCACTCTCATTTTCCATTTGATAACCAGACATACCTTGACTCACAAGGATCTCTTATCCAATACCTATGTGGGTTGTTCCCACATGTGTAACAATGCTTTTCTCTTTCAATCTTCTTGGTAGAAACATGTCCACCATCTCCATCTCATTATTTATTGGACCTACACATTCAAAAAACACATAAATGTAATTAAGAGTTCCCATAATCACTTATTCAACATGTTTATCATGCCTTATAGACATGTTGTCCAACTATTATCTTCTACTCACATTATCCTCATAACTTTCACTCACATGATGGAATCCCATAGGCCCATTTTCAACCACCTTTGTGGTTGTTATCTCTTCATCTTTATTTATATTTTCTTCTCTTTCACACGGTAGGTCTTAAATATTAATCTCTTTATGTCCATTAACTTTCACATCAACCATATCTATTATTTCCTTCATTGAAACCTGTAACTCCTCGTGGTTTCCTTCTTCATTTAACTCTATTATTTCCTTCATGGAAACATGTAGCTTTCCTTAGTTATACTCAAACCACCTTCTTTCCAAAATTCAAAACACAAATGCATTTCCTTCATTCACGAAGGAAAGTTCTAAATCTTCCCACTTATGGGATAACAAAAATTTCTTCCCATCATAAAATAATGAGTCTCTTTATTTTATTTCAACAACTATCACATTCATATACTCTTGCATGATGATTCCTTCCCTTATGGGTTGCTCACAAACTTCTTCTTCCTTGTTATTAAAATCAAATTTGTGATTCTCACATAGAAACCTCACTCTCTTAGTGTCTTTCAAGACAGCTTCCTTTTCCTAATTCTTTTTTTTTTGGTTACTTCTCAAAGTATACTTGAGTTTCTCGCATGAAATCTTCCCTCTCCTATTGTCTTTCATGGCAATATTTATATTATCTTCTCTCCCAAGCCTCAAGACATGAAGCTTCTTCATCAATTATTTATGTTGTTTTGGGTGCACAAAATGACCCATCAATTTGGAAACCATATGTTCCAATCCACAAACCTTCATATTTCCATTTTCTTATCTCTTCTCTTGGAGATCTCTCCAATACATAGATAAAACTCCACACAACTTCTTACATGCAATATTTACCCTCATAGGGTCTTCAATATTCTTCTCTTCATATAATATCTCTAACTATATTATCTAATTCATGAGTTCATTTGGGATCTTTTCACCACAAACAAAACATTATTACTAGCGGGCTTACCTCTTTCCTTCATCTTCACCTGTGTTAGTCTCTTTTCCTTTCTAGATTGTCCTCTTTCCAAGAGATCCAAATTTTATTGTAGGGATAGCATCTCAAAAATTTCTTCTTCTTCACTTACAACTGCAACATATTCACTTTGTACATTTTTCATCATGGCCAATCTTGCTTAGACTCCCTTCAACATATCGTCCAAGTATTTTACCTCTGGTGCTCTTCCTCTTTTGTGTGTGTTTTAACCTTTTAGGGTTTTAATAATGTAAATCCTAATTTATATTAAAGGGATGAGTGTCTAAATTAGTTAAATAATATGCAATAAATAACCATCAATTTTTTATATATTTTCACTTATTTTAAATTTCTAAAAGTAGTATAGAGACTTGTCTAGAAAATGACTGTCATGGAAGATCTAGGTTTTGAAAACTAGGTTACTAAAAAGTCTAAGTGTCATTAATAGGATCCCTAGGTCTAATTCTTCACTGGACAGTAGCTCCCACCTGGATAGTAGTGCCATGTGGCTCTAGTGTCCTCAAAATGGCACTAGTGTCCTCTTTGTAAGACTCTTCCTATTTTTTGGGAGCACCTGTGCCTATGTTTTTGGGTCTTATTCCTACCTGCACGAAATCTAAAACTCTGTATCATGCCTAAAATATTTATTTAGTGTGCAAACCCTAATCCTCCTTTAAAGTATGGCATGATTTAATAATCTGTGTTCTTTAGTAGGATAGGTTAGACATCCTCAACATCCCATTGTGAAAAAAGTTGCCTACATACCAATACTACGAGAAGGGGTTAATTTTGATGTAGTTCTCCCACCTAGTGCTTGGTGCAAGTGCAAGTGAATTCTAGAATGATAGTGGTCTTAAATGCCTTAAGATTGATTGAGATTGGAAATCTTTGAAATCTAGACTTAGGGTAGTTTTAGATGGTTGTATACATAAGCAGGGCAGAATAAGGATTAATAACCTTGATTTTGCTCAACTTGTTTCTTAATTGAATAGGCTTTTTGCATCTATTTTCCATCTGGTAGATAGAGGTCTAATAGTATTGTATTTATAATGATCTATAGCTTGTGTGAATAATAAAATGTATTTCGGTCAACCTTGGGAGGGGAATACATTTAAAAATATATTCATTTGGGAGAGTTAGGGCAAGGGACACTAGCACCATGTGGGTCTAGTCTCCTTAATGTGGTGCTAGTGTCTAGTTGGCAGGCTATTGTGCACAATGGGTTAGGACCAAGGAATGCAATTATGAGATTGTGTGAGCTGACTATAGATGTTTATGGTCTACATAATGGCTGGAAAAGTGTGATAAAGGATCTAAGATAGGTCTAGGGATAAGCTAGGAATAGGTTGTCTCAAGCAACATCTTAGCATCCAAATACCACTTTTAGGTGATTACATTTGCCCCTGCCCTTTATGCTATAAATGTAGCAAAGAAAAATGACTAGTATAAAGGAAAATAAGTATCCCTAGACTTACCTAGGAATTAAACCTCATGTAGCTGAGTTTGAGTATGTGAGGTTAGGTCTGTATATGTTAAACATGATTCAAAGAAATGATCTGCAATGAAACGTGCAAAAATTAGTCCTTACTTAAGAGATTATCAAAAGCAAAAGACTATACTGAAATAAATTAACTAAGTAAATTTGAGTGAAAAGATAGGAAAGAGGAAAGTAAAAAATACTCTTCATTGGATACTTGAACCAATACATGAACCTAGTGACAACCTATGTGTGTGAGTGTGTATAGTGATCAAATCATTGAATAGCTTAGAATGAGCTGATAACTTACTCAATCCTCAAATGCGGGTGGCTCAAGAACTTAATCCAGTTTTGAATCCATCATTACCCACCCCTACTCAGTGGATTATGACCTATGAATAGTTTGGATAAGACTATAAGTCTATCTAACCCTCTCATGTGGGTAGCTCAAAAACTCAAGTAGGCTATAACTCCATCATTTACCACCCATGTGAAGTAGATGCATCTAAAACTAAACTACACAAAATGTTGAAAGTTTCTAACTGAGTATATCTACCTATATATGTCAACTCTAAAAACAATCAGGTACAGGTGGTTCTAGGCCACTCGAGAATGACAACCATTGTAGATGGAATAAGGCATAAAACTAGTGATAACCTATAAAATAATAATAAGTGTATACATTGTAGAGAATGACATGGATTTTCCCATTCCATCTGATCATTCTGTGAATGTGGGAGTGATCATGCCATGCATGATGCCCCAAAATCTAAACAACTGGTATGAATCTAAGTTGATTATGAGTGTATCTAAGCAAAATTTGAACATAACTATCAAACCTATGACTATATCTATGCAAATCTCTATTGTACCTGGTGTAATATTTTGGCCAATTTGGATTGGCCTAAAGTTAGGGCTACTGGACACCAATGCCATGTAGTGGACAGTAGTGCCATGTGGCACTAGTGTCCCAATCTGGGTGTTAATGTTTGTTTGGTCTAAAATTTGGATGATTGAACTATTTTATAAGTCCATGTTTCTTCTTATGTCTGATTTATAAAATCGAGCCTATGTGCTAAAAATGATTTGTGAATAACAATATAGAATCCTAATCTCTATGATAAACCCCTGTGAATGCCCCCTCTTTTGATGCTAGTTATTGACATATGCATGAATTATCCTCAAAATAAAATAGCTCTGTAAAATATGTTAGTCAGAGCATATATGATAACTACATGATATTCCAATAAAATGTGCAAACATAACATCATAATGTAAAAGAATCTAAGCATAAGTATGTTATATAAGATGTATGTTGTAATATAACATTGCACAAGGGTGTCAATATAGATGTAATAAATGTGTATAACAACAAATTTGAGTAGCTACTTAGGGGGATGGGGCATGATGTCCATCACGACACCCAATTAGGAAGGGTAGATGCATGAGGTCCCTCATGGCATCAAAAACTAGTGTGTGTAACAAGTAAATACAAGTGTCATGGTGAAGATGCATATATACAAAATGCATGAGGCATGCAAAAGTAGGCTAAGGGGACATAATACAAGGAACATGGGCACATGACACTAGATCTGAGAATAGAAAACATACAAAGACATGTTTAAATGTTCACATATGCAAGCAATAAGAAATTTGGCTTAGATCCACATAGAAGGACATGTTCAAATGTTCGGATATATAATTTGGAAAGCACACACAAGAGACATGGGCACATGTCCAAAGCATACATACATAGAAGTGGCATAGATCCAAAGAGCAATGGCATATTCAAATGCCCTCAAAATGGAAGAATCATAAGAAACACAATCAAGTTTAAACTAGGAAAGCTAGAAATGAAAGTATGTATAACTATGTAGTACAAATATGTGTAAATGCTAGGATGTACATATGTTGAGTCTAAACTAGTGATAGTCAGCAAAATATAAGAATGAGTAGCAATGTTCAATATAAATATATATCAATGTGTAAAATGGAATGTATATAATGTAAGGATAGAACCTGGTAGTAGAAACTATGTATGAAATGCCCCCAAGTGGGTAGATGTATCAAATTAATAAACTGGATCAGTGTATATGCCCTTAGTGGGTAGATGATAGCAAGTTTGGATCAGTGTAATGGACTAGAGTCCTGTATGTAATCTGTAAGCACTCAACAAGAATAAATGAAGCATATAGGTATGATAAAACTAACTATACTAAGATATCTACCATATGTATTATCTGGAAAGTAGAAGAAATGTAAACATAGAATGCATACAATCTATAAATTTTGTGTTTTTTGAGTAATATTTGAATGTTTTTGTGTTATGACATGTTATATTATTTTTATATTTTTTGGATATAATCTATGTACAATCAAATCAAAATAAACTATATACAAGGAGAGAGAGAGAGAGAGAAGGAAGTATGTACAAGAATTAGGAACCATACTAACCAATGAGTTTCATGGGAAACCACTATCATTGTGGCATATGTCAAAAATAAGAATGATAATCTCTCATGTAGTGTGATGCTATGTTGTAGTTGAATGTTGTTGTAGTAGGAATCTGAGTATTGTTCATCATAGGAATCATAATAGCTTTAAATTCTAGAGGGAATTGCTTGATACTATGGAGATGACCTTTATGAATTGGGTTGTGGCATATTGATTGTGATTTTTCCCTTTGAAACTATGATTATTATAGATATATGGTGTTGTTGAGGCTCTTTTGTTAAAAAAACTTATTTTGAAAATGCTTCATTGTGTAACATGATTTGGACTTTTCAACTTAAGATCTTCCTCTTTTTGTAACATCTCCTATATATCTGGATGTTTGGCCTTGATAAACTGTATATGTGACTGATGTGCCTTAGGATGTTAAATAAATCCCAAACCTTGTTGACCAATATTTTCAACTGCTAGAATAAGAGTAGTGATGCCTTGGGCCTGCTTGTCCAAACCTTGACCATGATAATCAAACTATTGTAAATATTTGTGACCAAAATCATACCATTTTGAACATTGAGCCTCATTTTGGATAGGTAGTTTTACATCTTTTACTTGATTCACTTGTGTTTGTTGTATTGTTTCTTGATTTGGTTGTCTTTTGTGAACCTTTTGTTTTATTATTTTTGAATTTGACCCTTTTTAAATTGGTAGATGTGTTATTGTATGTTGTGTGGATGATGTGTAACTATGTGAGTCATCTGTATCCATTTTCTATTGTATTTTTTTCAGTGCTAAACATGAATCAATGTGGTGCCCATGCATTATATGATATGGACAAAAATATTTGGATCTCCTTATTAGGTGTAGAGGAGGTAGGTTGATTAATTTATCTTTAATAATTTCCCTTAGTACCTCACTTGAACTCTTATTTGATCTTTGAATGCTTTTTGAATTACTACTTGTAGAAGTACTTTGTTGTGATTTATGATTTGGATATGTAACATTGTTTTCCACATTTTGACTAGGTGAAGATGCATATACATGATTTACACTATTATGTACTAAAGGCATTTGTCTTGTAAATTGATTTTCCAATGTTTTCATGTAATAGTTTATTCTACTTTTGTAATCTTGAAATTATCTTGCTCATAATGATAATTTGATCACATAGAGCATCACAAGTGCAAACCCTAGTTATTTTTTATTGAACATATAGGTGCACACAATATAGGGAAGAGGTGTGAATAAGCTGAGTATGGGGAATAGTGACATTGGTATATGTTGCTTCATCTCATGGAGGAATAATAGCATGCACTTAGTTAGAGGGAAAATAGTTATCACCCTTATGGAGATGAGGAGGAGAAGGAGATTCTTTCTTGTGCATAAGATATGACATTGAAACTAGAAACATAGTTGTTAGCTTATGTGTTAAATCCTCTATGTGTGTATGGGTTAGCTTGTTAATGGAATTCCATATTGGAGAAATATATCATGCTATGAGATATAACATATATTACAATGTATATAAAACATCATTTATACATGTGTTTATTTCTTTTCTAAGTTCATTTTGAATTAAGGGAACAAGCATGCAAATGAAAGTAATAAACTTTGCAACAAAAAGTGATTAATTTCTTCTATAATTTGATCATGATTATATGAATTACAAATCAAAAGATATATAGATCTGAAATATGAATTCTAGAAATGTAAACCCTAAGGTTATCTAGGGTTAGGGTTTGTGCAAAAATTTAAATTATGTTTAAATAAATGAAACCCTAATGTGAGATTTGATTTAATGAACTAGGTTATGCCAAAAAATTAGAAAAATAGAAGTTTGTAACCCTAATTTAAAGCACAAAAATTTGGAGAAGGCAAATTAGGGTTTGAAGCAATATTTGAAGTAAGTCGGGTTCACCAAATGTTTTAACCTTTTAGGGTTTTACTAATGTAAATCCTAAGTTAGATTAAAGGGCTAAGATGTTTAAATCATTGAAATAATATGAAATAAATAACCATTAATTTGTTATATATTTTGACTTATTTTGACTTTCTAAACATAATAATAAATATATGCAAATAGAGACTTATCTTGAAAATGACTGTCACAGAAGATCTATGTTCTGAAAATTACATTACAAATAGGTTTGAGTGTCATAAATAAGGTCCCTGGGTCTGATTCTTCATTGGATAGTAGCACCACACCTAGATAGTAGTGTCATGTAGCTCTAGTGTCCTCAAAATGGTGCTAGTGTCCTCTTTGTAGGACTCTTCCTATTTTTTGGGAGCACCTGTACTTGTGTTTCTAGGTCTTGTTCCTACATGCATGAAATTTAGAACTCTGTATTGTGCCTGGAATATATGGTTTATTGTGAAAACCCTAATCCTCCTTAAAAGTATAGCATGATTTTAAAATGTGTGTTCATTAGTAGGATAGGCTAGACATCCTCAACACCCCACTGTGAAGAGAGTTGCCTACATTCCAATACTCCGAGGAAGGATCAATCCCAATGTAATTCTTTGATGCGAGTGCAAGTGAATTCTAGAATGATAGTGGTCTTAAATTCCTTGAGAGTGCTTGATATTGAAAATATTTGAAATATGGACTAAGGGTAGTTATGCAAAAGAAGGGCAGAATAGGGAATAATAACCTTGATTTTGCTCAACTTGTTTCTTATTTGAATAGGCTTTTTGCATCTATTTTCCATCTAGTAGATAGAGGTCTAATAGTATTGTATTTATAGTGATCCATATCTTGTGTGGCTAATAAAATGTGTTTAGGTTGACCTTAGGAGGGGCATACATTTAAAAATATATCCATTCGAGAGAGTTAGGACAAGGGATATTAGCACCAATTTGGGGACATTGGCATTGCTCTAGTGTCCTTAATGTGGTGCTAGTGTCTAGCTAGTAGGTTGTTGGGAACAATGGGTTGGGATATAGAAATGTAGCTTTGGGACTATGATTGAGCTAACTATAGATGTATGTGGTATGCACAATGGATGGAAAAGTGTGATAAAGGCTTTAGGATAGGTCTAGGGCTAAACTAGGAATAGGTTATCTCAACAACACTCTTAGTATCCAAATACCACTTTTAGGTGATTATAGTGTGTCATCTCTCCTCATCCAACAAGTTTCTCTTTAAAAACTTGAAATAGACTCAAAAAAGATCCTCCCATGCCTCCTCAACATTGTAGGACTTCTCTCACACCTACAACAAACTCATCGTCACTACTATGAAATATTTTTTTCATAAGTTTCAGCTAACTCAAGCAAACTTATTTTTCACAACCTATAATTGACTCATACAAGAGCCTCTCACACTTTCCCATATAGGAAAAACCTTTATTTGACACCAATTGGTGCAAGCATAAGATAGGCTATCCATTTAAAGATTGTCTTTATCTTTGTGTTGCTTGGGTCATACAATCACTCATGGACACACTTTAAGCACATTATGCATACTTAACATATTTAGATGGACCATATTTATTGCATTCAATAATGTGTTACAATAAATAAATACACGCACTCACTCACACTCTCACACATGCCTATACAGAATCATTATATTACATGAAGAATATTTTGACTCTCATACAATCCCTCTAGACTAAAAGAACTCTATGTTTTATTCTTGGAGAGTTATCTTCCTCTCTAACTCACCTCCTCTCTAAAATCTAACTTATTTATCTAATTCTAGTAACCCCATGACATCCCTAGTTACTTGGGGTGTCTCTTCAGCTTCCATTATCTCAACAAAATGGATGATTTTGGTGACTTCCCATTTCCATAACTTTTGGGATTAAACACCAAATTATTAGTAACAACTCCTTCCACACATCACAAAATCAAAGATAATCATACATAATTGACATAAAATAACACAGGACATTCAAGAAATTAGAGACTTGACATGTAGTTTGATTAATAAAGCTCCAAGTACATCACAAAATATTTATTACTCGTGTGCTACTACGTTGAAGAATCAATTATGTTAGCTCTTAGATCTCAAGTGATGTTCTAGGCTGAATGATAGTTATCAAAACTCTGTGTACATTAGCATTGTAACTCCAAATGATCATAAATTTAATGACCAAATCTTGTTATACATATTCTATGACCTCATAAAATCTCTCTTACGAGTTTTTCCCTACATTGAAGAATCATCTTGCCAATTTTTTTGTGATTAAATAGATAGTGCAAATTGATAAAAACCATACATAATATATCTGCATTATTATATGCCAAAGGAATAATTTTACAAACTCATTCTCAAATTTTTACAATCTTATGCAAACAAAACCATATACAACATGGAAAAAAATCTAATCTAACATATTTTTGGTTGATGCAAGATTATCTTTCACTGTGGATGCTCCTGGATCACTTGACATGCATTTGATTACTCTACCTACCACTCCACATAGAGTAAGGGTGCATTATACATCCAATAAGGTATATTTTTTTAATTATCACGTAATAATGGGGCATGACAAGGATAGTTGTTTAGAATTACAAAAAAATATACATAAGGTTAAAGATGAAGGGATCATCATAATAATTTGAATATAGCAAAATCCACCAACAGTGGTTTTTAACAGGGATCAATCTAAAAGACATATTATGCAAACTTCAAGCATCCATAATATGACATCTTGACTATTATAGTATACATTAAGGGTAATTATTGGTGAGAGATCTAGGTTGATGAGGAAGAGTGCCCAAATATGTGCAGTATTGCATTATTACAATAATCAGGTCATAACACAAATGAAGTGCAATACAATATACATTATGATGGATAATCAAACATATCTCACTATTGGTTGCTTGCAGTCCAAAATTTGCTAATACATTTATATTTGTGATGCACCCTATAGATTAGTTATAGGCTACATTTGGATAGCAATGGTTATAGTAGATGTAAGCTACAGTTGATATTTCAAATACATAGTCTTCTTATGTGAAGGAAATACAATCAAGATTTGAGTCATTAGACATGATGAAAAAAATGAACACCAAAAGATAAAGGACTCAAAAGAAAGTGAGACAACATTATCTCAGAATATAGATCATCAGTGTTCATATATAGTCGAATAGAATATAATGTATATGCATAACATCCAAGAAAGAGAAAATTTAAAGGCAAAGTTGATTGACATAAAAAGGTATGATGATGCTTACGATGATGACTTGCAAGCAGTCGATGAGATCCTATATCCAGAGTCTAACACTTTATCACTAGATCCTCTATAAGAGTTTGTGCATCTGGTGGGTTCCATCTTAGGCCTCTAAACTTCATATAATTCAAAATTTCAAAAAAAATACAAAATATATATATATCAAATAAATAAAAAACTAGGACCTATGCATGACATGTATTGCTAGTTTATATGATTCATTTATGATTTATAACATACATGGTAGATTATATATCCAATTTTTCTACTAACATGTTTCACAGTATACATGAGTAAGATGTAGGGCATACACATTACATGTGACATTGACAATCAAATGCATGATATTATTACACCTAGGGGATACTTTTCTACATTAGCAACATGTTTACACTAGAGGCATCTTCATACAAATACATAGGTTACGTATTTCTATGACCATTTCATTGATCATATTGAGCTATTTACACTGGTTACACATGACTTGCTCTTACACATACTAATTAGATGTTATATTAAATGAATACTATATTTTGTTATATGTGATGATGACATAAATTGATTATGTAGGTTAGCCTTACTTGTTATATGCATGATTGATGGTGTTGCATGGTGCATGGTGCAATCCTTGATTGTATGTTACATTATGTGACTATTTATTTGTGTGACTCTTAATTTGTGTGGCATTGGGTGTTCATTTTATGACTCCTTGTGTGTTTGATTCTTTATTTGTGATTTTGTGTGACATTAGGTGTTCATTATGTGACTCCTTTTGTGTTTGACTCTTTCTTTGTGACTTTGTATGACACTAAGTGTTCATCGGGTGATTCCTTTTGTGTTTGAATCCTTCTATGTGACTCTGCATGACTTTGGGTGTTTATTATGTGACTCCTTTTATGTTTGACTCTTTCTTTATGTGACTCTTACTTTTTATGACACTATGTGCTATCATGTATGTTTATATGATTGCTTGTGTGTGTCATGGCCATGAAATTGCATGTGACTCTATATGGATACATCTAGGAATTTTTATTGATCTTGTGATATCATGATTCATATCACATGTTCTTATAATTATGTGTGATGTCATGATACATATTATGTATATTTTACATGGTTATTACTTATTGTTTCTATGATCATTAATCCATTGACTCTTATTGTGTCTCATTGTTATATATACTTGACATGACACTTGTATGCCTTAGCATATATGTTTCATATATACTAAGATAATCTAATCTTTCTATGATGACATAATATAATCATGTTAACATTTGATTTGCATGCTTAGATATTTTTATATATAGCATGATGCATATAACTCTTTCCTTTTGAGACAGTGATTTACAAGTTATAACCTCACCTCAAAAGGGGGGGCATACACAGTGGCTTTGTGTTAGAAATTCAACCCTTCACAAATAGAAAATTTAGATTTTGGGCACAAATTATTTTAGATTTAGGGCATTGATTGAATTAGATCATTACAAGTTGACATAGATCATTATAGAATGCATGACTTAGATTACACAAGTTATTAGATTGGGGGCATATGCGAGACATTATATAAGATTATGAATAGCAGTTCATATATATTATGATATTTTGGCACATATTACATGACTCGTATTACACACATTATCAGATTTAGGGTATATGTGGAGCATACGTGAACATTTCACATATATTATGATATTTTGACACATATTATATGACTTAGATTACTCAGGTTTTACTCATATTGAGTGACAATTTATGTCATTTCAATTACTCAGTCTTACTCAGGTGTATTAAGATATTACTCATATTGAATCTAAAAATCATTTGTAGTGTTTGATTCATATTACTCAGACTCAAACCTACTTAGATATTCAGACTTATATTGGAGCTCATTTGAGTATCATTCTTTGGAAAAATATAAAGAATAGTATGGTTGAGGTTTTGCATGACTTAACTTCTAAGCACTTATTCATCTTCAATGAGGGTTGGAGCATATGCTTCCTGATACATGGTTTTAACACTAGAATCTCCATGGGGCATAATCACCCCATTCTCCAATTACTCCAGAGGGAAGCTTGGTTCGCACACATATAGGTGTATTCATTCTTTACTTTTTCAATTTCAAATATGTTAAAAAATTATTTCAATTTTTTTATCACAAGTAGACAATGCTTTCTACATGTTTCATTGTAAGTTTTGCGTAGAGAAAACTTAGTACTAAGTATGTACCTAAACACACCCGTTATGGTTGTACTTAGATACCAAATTTATTACTCTATACTTTTAATCCAACACTTGTAATATTAGAACAAAAGAGGGGAAAGGTAATTACATAAATTTGGTATTAGACACTTGACAATGCTAGTTTTGACCAAACTTAGTATACATGACATGTGCACACATTTAACTCTTACTCACACACTCTCTTATCCATTCACTTACCTATGGGCTCAACCTTCCTAATTTGTCATCATTCACACATAGGATTTTCCTAGTCCATGCATAAATAGTTAATCATCTTAAGTATGTTGTCACCTGATCTCATATCATTGTTTCCTATTTCTTTAATGGTTCTAACCATAGTCATACCAATCCAGTTACCAAATCCATTTGCCTTGGTCAGACCCTTTGTGCACCTTTAACCTGTTATTCTCCCAAATTCAAATCCTTATTTTGGATCAGGCCACATGTTTCACATGTCAGTTTGGAGGGAAATTACCCAAAAGTCTCATATTTATGCATATTAAGATTAAATTCTTATCTGGCACTTACCTATCATTGCACATGCACGTTGAGGATTTCATTCACATATAATTGAGGCATTACCCTAAATCATCCAAATTTATAAACTCTCAAAATAATAACCATTAAGCCAAGTCTGAATATTATTGCAAGGTCAAAATCATAGATTGTCAAGTGTTGAAATCCACACACGAGATTGCACTACATGTTACTACATCATTAATTGAGCACACAAATAATTAGGTGGAAAAACTATGTGCGGTTTGATCATTCTTCAGAATATTGGAATGTAGGTAGTGCTCAACCGCTTAGTGGGGGGTGGTAGGGGTTAGCTCAACCCATATTTAAAATATTTTTTATAGGTGAACCTAGTGTTGAATGTGGAGTTAGAGTTTTAAGGTGAAGGAAGATTAATTTGAACCTATGTACAAGATGGTGTAGCAATCTATGAAGGAATAGTCTGACATTTCTCACAAGAACAAATCCGATATAACACAAATGGTTATGGCTGCCACAAGCATCCATACATTACTAGATCTTTTCCAATAGGCTCAAATAGTCACTTTCCAAAACTGAGCGATGACAAACCCATTCTAAAACACTTTTGATGACTACACATTATCACAGACCTTAACAACACTAAAATAAACTAAGTAACTTATCCTCTCAATCAATTTCTATAACTAGTTAAGTGCAATAGATTATAGTTACACTCATATTTGTATGTAGATTGTTATATCTAATGCAATATGAATATTCTAAAGTTTTAACTTGTTTAACCCATAAATCTAAAATCAGGTAAAACAAATTACATACAAATTCATATGTTGCAAGTTACTCATTGAAAGAGAGTTTTGTTCTTGTGAAATAGATCTCAGTATAAAGAAAGCGTTATGTACAGGGGATGACATATTCCTACTTGATGATGACATATTATATATAAGACAAAAGATTAATTACTTAAATAATTTCTGGTTAACACAAGAATTATACATGTATTTAGTTATCCAAATTTGTAAGTTTTGAAAAGAAAAGAAATATTCGAAAAGAATCATGTGACAAAAAAAATTCCTTGTCTAATTGTCCCAAAAATCAACTTGTTACTTTTACGTATAAATTACAGAGATTATATTTTCTACAAAATTACAAATTGGCGTACCGAAGGTTAAATGAATTTGTGACATGCCCTCATTTGGTATTATGCAAATAGGGAAATAGAATTAATCTTAGTTCATTTTTTCTTGGTGGCACAAATTTTTGCACCTTCTAGCATCACATTAAAAAACTAAATTAAGAAAAAAGATTACCCGCACGAGTGGCGTAGTTGGTTAAGGGCTTTGGGTTCTTCCCATATAAGTCTCGAGGTCGATTCTCGCGGCTTGGGTTTTAAGGTTGTTCAATGTGTGTGGGCCACATCGACAGCGTCTAGAAGATTAGTTTCACCTTTGCTCGTCTCAATGAAAGTCGCTGGGTAGAGTCGCAAAGTCTCAAACGGGACAGGGGATACCTTTGGGTTTAAAAAAATTAAAATGTTAAAATAGAGATACAAAAATGAAGCTTAAAATTGAAGGAAAATAAAAGAAAGAGTAGGAAATAGAGAGGGAGTTAAAAAAAATAGAGAACCATCAAAAATCGACAAATACACTAAGAACACCTAAAAAAAGAAGAGGAAACAAAAGAACTAAAAAAAGAGAGAACCATCAAAAATCAATAAATACGCTAACAACACCTAATTTAAATCAATAATTAATAAATACACAAACATTCAAAAATCAACATATACGATTTTTAGGTATCTAAAATTTAATGTATATACCCTACCTTGTTTGCATTTGAACTCGAAGTTATATGTCCCTTGGCAAAACATGAACGCTTCCCCATAAATCCATTAAAGCTCTACTAGCATGGTATACTATACGTCGTGCAAGTTTGTTATAATATGTATAGAGAGAACGACAAGTTAGCAAAAAGTTTTAATGAGTTGAAAAGTAAATTGGAAGATGAGGGGAAAATATACAGATACAGATACAGATACAGATATGGGTTCGGTAGGATTCTCTAAATTTTGTGCATCTGCTAAATGGCGCCTCCGCCACGAGTCTCATACAGATACGGGGCACAGCATTAAATATATATATATATATATTTTTTAATGCAAAAGTTATTGCAACGTGATAGAGAAAATTCTAAAAGTTTTATATTTAATTAAATGACGTCTACTATGGTATCATTCTCTAAAAAGAAATGTAAGAGCTTTTTTATTACTATTATTTCTGTTGTAGGAGAATATATTGCACTTGCAGCGACATCACCATCACTCATTTCTCATTCAATTTTTTGTCACCAAAAATAAATGAATGCGTTAGTTGTTGTGCAATCTCCTACGAATAAGACTAGTTTCTTTCACTAAATTTAGCTCTCAACTTGTAACCATTTTTCAATCCCTCTTATTTCCTTGGCGGCTTCGTATAAAGGATGAAAACCCAAATCTATGGAATACGTATATTTTCTATGTTAACTTTTATATTTTTATTTAGAGTTCCAGTCCTGTTTAGTAAAATATTCATTGATATATTCCAGTGTTTTTGGGACGCCCTCAACTTATAAAACAAATTTGTATTAAATTTTGTGATTTGTTTCTAATTCTACATTTTGTATTCATATTAATAAAAAATTTATATACTTTGTTAATAAAAATCTCCTCTACATTACAATATCAGCAATAGTTTTTACGATAGATAAATCGTTATGTGGTCCTTGTTTTCCATATTTTTAATTCTTGTTTAGGGTTTGTTCTCCGTTTCACATGGTTTTTATGATTTTATATAAATCATTATAAAAATGTTTTAACTAAATTAATGGTATTTATCTTCATTCAATCAAATTTTAAATCTTATGCATGTCGAGTATCCTTTTATGTTATGAGAAGGTAGGTTTTACATCAAATGCAATACATCTACCATAAACATGTACTTAAGTCTAATATGATGTAAAACAACAAAATCAAACTTAATTACTATTTCAAATTGAGTGTAATAATTATTAAAAGGAGGGTTTTAAAAAGTATCTAATTTTCATGTAAATCTAGAAACAATTATCAAAGTTTGAGAATAGAATCAAAGTTTTTAGGACAAGATAGTAAGAATTCTTAAAACTCACAATTGCCTTGACCACCTCTAGAGAACCATAAACTTCATGTTTCTGGTAACTAAAATTGTAGTTAACACATTTCTAGTAGGTAACAAATATGTATAATCTAATTTGATGATTATGTTCATCATGTCTGGAGCTCTAAAAACCTCACTCACCTTTTTGAATTTTTGCACTAATTTTACACTAATTAAGCAGCGGCACCTACAGAATATAAGGAAAATAATTTGTTTTGGGCCCTATGTTTAGGGTCAACATGGGTTTTAAGCATTGACTACTTATCACACCCCTCAATGATATATAATATTAAAAGCATCATGCTAAATAAAATGCAAGTCAACCAAGTAGTCTATTGTTATATAGTGTCTATCTACTATGACTTTCAATCCTATAATGAATGCTTAATTTCTTCTAGAATTCAATATTAAATGCTAGATGCTCTTCAGATTTCCTTAGACTTTTAAATGTCTTCTCTAAATGCTTGTATTAATTTTCTTTTACTCTTTCACTATTGTTAAATGCTTTTGTTGATTATCTTGTACTCTTTCACTATTATTGATATTAAAATCTAGTCTTTGGTATTCAACAATGACAAGTTTGACACACATTTACTACACATGACTTGGGCACACAAAATAATGTCCTAATATACCATTTTGTCACACTTGCATGTTATCTTATGAGTCAACCCTTCTATTTGGTTGTTACACACCTATAATAACCTCATTTTTTGTTACAAACTTATTAAAAATCCTCCACAAACATCTCTAGATTCTCAATTCAATCTGCCTATACACAGATTGATTTCATTATAGCTGGTCAATATCGCCAGTTGATACTAAACTGATATGGTTGGTACCAACTCTTTCCTAGCAACAGTTATTTTTCAAAATTAAATCTCTTCTTAGGGTTGACCCATTTACCTAATGTGTCAATGGCATGAAAATTTACCCAAATTGGACTTATACATAAATAAATCAAATCTTATTCAAAAAAGACTTAGCACTAATCTGGGACACATCTATACACTATTACACATTGAGCAAATCTACCTTATTACTCACATATTGTTAATCTATCATTAAGAGCAGTCACAAACCAAGTCTGAAACACACTAAATCTAAGTCAAAGCAAGCATTGTCAAGCATCAAAATGATATCATTAACTACATACATAGCGAATGAGTGAAATTTCATAATCACACTAGGAGGGAGAATTATATGTGGCTTGATTTTTTTCCTCGGAGTATGGAATACATATTCAATGGTTAATCTTCAAATGAGGTGATTAAGATCAACTAAACCCAATATAATTTCTCGATTTTTGTAGGTTTATGGCCCTCACAAGCATGCCTAGGGTTTCAAAGCAAAGGAGCCTAATTTATAGAGTTACACGCATTATCAAGGTTTGGAATTGTATATACAAAACAAACAAAGATAGGTGAAAGTGATTATGCAGTCGTAGTCCTACATTTTTGTATAGATTGGTACCAACTAGCATGTTAATATCAACCAATAGGTCATTAACGACCAATGATACTAACCCAATCCAACGAAACTGACCTTACATAGACAGAGAATCAATTCCAAAACCAAATGAACCACTATCCTATTTTATTTTGATTTTTATTACTAAAGTATAGTCACAGTTAGACATTGACCCAAAAAAGCTAAGTACTCATCTATTTATTATACTTACTATATTTAGCATATACCACTTATCATATTGATACAATCAATCTTAATATTCTACATTCAAAGGTATATTTGAATGCCATATCTTAATATTTGAATTATATTTCAAAGTTTTATTTTAATTAGATTAAGTAATTCATCTTAATCTAAATTAGGGTAAAATATATTAATGAACATGTACACATAGAGCCATCCTTCTAAGGTTTTAGATTTTTTATCCCAAGGTTTCATGATCTAATTTTTTTTTTCCATACACATAATTTTTTCACCTTCGGCCCTAGTTCTTCATTAGGGTAATTCCTTGATTGACTACTGTTTGGATCAAAACAACTCTATTTTTCAAATGCTCCAATGTTTTTTCTATTCATATTGAGTGGATGGAAACCTTGTTTTTGTTTGCCAAAATATTATACATATTTTTTAAAATTCGTAATTTACTCTTTTTTAGTAAATTCGACCTAGAGGACAAACAATGTACCTATTTTCAAATAAAGTTTTGGGTTTCATGTATCTACTGATTTTTATCAAAAAAATGTTTTAAATTTTGAAAATTCCTCCTATGGATTATTCTATTCTTCCTTCTACCTTAAATTCTTCAAGGTGTCAGTAGCTACTTTTCCTCTAAGGATGTCCATGCTCTCACTATCCCAAGAGTTAAGGTAACCCATCCTATAGTACACAATATAGGTCATATAAATGTTCCTCCTCATCCCCATCCACCTCTCACAAACCCTCACAATTATCTTTGTATGTATCTTCAATCATAAGTACTTGAGGCCGATGCTTGTGAAGCCCTTCAAGATCAAATATCTAATATGAGAATGTCTATAGAGGAGTTGCAAAAGTAAAATCAATATTTTAGTTTAAGGATCAGATAATTTGAAAATAAGAACATATATATGAAGAATCCATAGCATGCTAGGGACAATCATATATCTACATCACTATCCATATATTTTGTGCCTCAAACTTATCTCAAGTGTTAGGTTGTGGAGCTAAAAGCTTCACCGATGCAGACATGGAGGAGGTTGCAGGATGAGTTGCTGAGTGTCAGAAGTCTTTGGCGTTGGTCTGGCCAACCGACGTTGGCAGGTAGGAAACAGGAAGCAACCGACGTCGGTCATGGATCGGCCGGCGTCGGCGACCCCCAGGCGGACAGGGACCGACGTCGGTCGCCTGTGTGGTTCGACTGCGAGCTTATTATGGGCAGTTAGCTAACGAACCAAGTGTTTGCATGAAGAGATCTATTTTTAGACTGAGAGCTGCGGATCTAATTATTGTAATTAGATGTCTAATCACTGTTTGGATGAGATCTATATAATAGACTCATGGTTGTATTGGAAAAGTGTTCTAGTTTGAGTTGAGCAAAGTTTGCTCCTACTGTGTGTGAGGTGAGCAAGGGTGTTCCTCCTAGTTCCACAGTACCAGGTGTAGGTGCTGGTTTTGGAGAGTCAGCAGGATTCTTCAGGTGTGTAGGATCTTGGTCACAGTTGCATGGCCTATATAGGAGATCTACATGGTAAGTAAGATCGTTGATCTGCAGGCGTATGTGTGTGTAAGGTCAAGGTTCATAGGTGAGCAGAACCGAGTTTGATTTGCAGGTGTGCAGGATCATATAGACAGCAACACAACAGGGAGCAGTATCAGGCAGGATCTACTTGGAGTACAGGTGTGTACTCGAATAGAGCAGAGAGGAAGGCAAGGGAGTTCCTTCCATAAGTATGGTCTGTTGAATTGCAGGTTGTTGCAAGTTCATGGGAGATCTACTTGAAGTACTTTGAGTACTTGTGGAGTGCATGGAGCACTTGTGGTGTGCGTGGAGCACAGGAGGTGAACACCAACTTTGTATTTTGAGTTGGGTGTTGGGACCTGAGAGGGAGAGCTTTGGGGAGAAGAATTACTGTTCACTTGAGGTGTGGGAAACCTCTGTAAGGTGGTGGAGAAGAAGTGGCATCTTCTTTATTGTATTCTTTTATGTATAAAGTGTTAATACAAGTTGTGTATTGTCTCTCATATCTTGTGTTATTCTAAATTCTAGTTACTTGGTGAATCTGGTTAATTTCCGCATATTAAGTTGCTTGGTTTGGTAATCATATTGTGCTCTTTTGGTGGAGCAAGATCCTGACAAGTGGTATCAGAGCTTCAGGTTGGGATACTAACAGATTGGTTTAGATCTGGGTAGTGTGTTTTGATTACAGGTCACTCTCAGGGGTTTCTGATTGAGTGGGAGTAGAGCAATGGCAGATGAAAGTAAGCTAAGAATGGAAGAGTTGAAAAGCACAGATGGTCACTCACAGTCCTATGGAAAGAAAGAGCAGGTAAAAGATTATTGTTGGTTGGTAGTAGATCAGCATGAAGAAACTGAAGAAGCAGAGGGAGCAGGTGTTGTTGCACAGGATGCTCTGGGAGGTTTCTTGGATAAATTTGAATCTTGGATAAAAGATTCGATTGCCTCTTTCCATGCAGCCCTAGGTAGAGGAGCTGGTGAGCCTTGCCAAAGAATTGGCAAAGGGGAAGTGAAGCTAAAATTGCAGGCGGCCAACACACAGGTGTTGATGAAGGTCATGCAGGTCCCAGGTTTGGAGATATGGCTAATTTCTTCAGAAAGATTGGGTGATGAGAGATGCACAAGAACTCTCACAGCGGATGCACTTGAATTAGCTGGTGGTAAGAAAACAGGTACCCTTTATCTACTTGTTTATATTACTGACTCTTCTTCTGTTGCGGAGACGTGGCTTCGTAAGCTTGGTCACATGAGCAGGAAGGAGATGCATGTTCTTAAGTGGAAGACAGATATATTTGACAGGCTTAAGAACTGGAAAGCCTTGGTGTTCTTGGAGGAGATGGCGGACAGAACCCAGTGGATGTGGCTTAATACTTTTGAGCAGGGCAATTTGGACATGGGTTTTGATTCAAAGGAGCTCACGGGTAAAAAGTCATCACTCACAGGCGAACATAGATACCGATGTCAGTCAGGAGGAATCGACGTCGAACAGACAGGTGCCGATGTCGGTCATGTGCAGACCGAAGCCGGCGATGTCGGGCAGGGTAAGACCGACGTCGGTCAGGAGGACCGACGTCGGTAGTAGGTAAGACCGATGTCGGTCAGGAGGACCGACGTCGGCAACAGGGACACCGACGTCGACAGGGTCGGTAGTCAGGGACAGACGCATGGGAACCGACGTCGATCGGATGCAGACTATGGAGTGACCGAGGTCGGTCATTGTAACAGATTTTGGGTGGACAGCGAGTTGTCAAGGAGTCTCAAACACCCATACAGAGGACTAAAGACGTAAGTAGGCCCTCAAATTCGTTGTTCCTCTTCTTTATACATGTTGCTGATTGTAGAGCAAGAAGGATCCAGGAAACAGGTGTGAGCTTGGCATGGATGAGGATGTGATTCCTTGGAGGAAGAACCAAACAGGTGTGTTTTGGTAGGGTTGCCAGTAGGTATGAAAGCACAGAGATGAATGGATACCTTAGTTGAAGAATAGAGAGAACGGATACGTGAGACGGAAGACCAGGTATATGGTCTTGAGGAGCTGCAGGACAGTGGTACAGGTTTTGACAAGTGGAGGACGAAGCATGGCTTCAGTCAATGTCAGGGTAACTGTTGTGGTTTGACTTACCAAGGGGATGGTGATTGCAACATCATTCTATTGCTGTATGTGGATGGTACACTAGATAGTTGGTTTTGTACATACAGGGTTTTGCTGAGCTAAGGGTAAGATTAGTTCAGTGGCATGTCAGGAGGAGTTTGGAGCAGCGAAATTCTTTGACATGGGAGACATGGAGATCACAGGTTGATTTTGTCTCAAGTGGGAGCTGATGTGAATCAGGTGTTGGCAAGGTTCAGGATGCAGAGCCGGAGCACATTAAGGGCTGGACAGGTACAGTGTCCGAAATCACATGAGGTCTGGTATAGACCTGAGTATTCCCATGCAATGGGAGCTGTCAGAGAGTTAGGAGCCAATTCGGGGAAGTGGGTTCTCAGGTACTTGAGAGGGACCGGCAGCAGGGATTCATGCTATGCAGGGTCAGGACTTCACTACATGTGTTTGTAGGTTCGGATGTGGCAGGGTACTCGGATGACAGGTGGTACATCACAAGTTGTGTGGTGGGTTGTCTTCAGGATTGATCTTGAAGAGGGATACAAACTAGGAAACAGATTAGACGGAGTACAGGTACAGGTACAGTGCAGCTGTTTATCTCCAAGTGGGAGATTGTTAGGTTGTGGAGCTAAAAGCTTCACTGATGCAGACATGGAGGAGGTCGCAGGATGAGTTGCTGAGTGTCAGAAGTCTTTGGCATTGGTCTGGCCAACCGACGTCGGTAGGTAGGAGACAGGAAGCAACCGACGTCGGTCATGGATCGGCCGGCGTCAGCGACCCCCAGGCGGACAGGGACCGACGTCGGTCACCTGTGTGGTTCGACTGCGAGCTTATTACGGGCAGTTAGCTAACGAACCAAGTGTTTGCATGAAGAGATCTATTTTTAGACTGAGAGCTGCGGATCTAATTATTGTAATTAGATGTCTAATCACTGTTTGGATGAGATCTATATAATAGACTCATGGTTGTATTGGAAAAGTGTTCTAGTTTGAGTTGAGCAAAGTTTGCTCCTTCTGTGTGTGAGGTGAGCAAGGGTGTTCCTCCTAGTTCCACAGTACCAGGTGTAGGTGCTGGTTTTGGAGAGTCAGCAGGATTCTTCAGGTGTGTAGGATCTTGGTCATAGTTGCATGGCCTATATAGGAGATCTACATGGTAAGTAAGATCGTTGATCTGCAGGCGTATGTGTGTGCAAGGTCAAGGTTCACAGGTGAGCAGAACTGAGTTTGATTTGCAGGTGTGCAGGATCATATAGACAGCAACACAACAGGGAGCAGTATCAGGCAGGATCTACTTGGAGTACAGGTGTGTACTCGGATAGAGCAGAGAGGAAGGCAAGGGAGTTCCTTCCATAAGTATGGTCTGTTGAATTGCAGGTTGTTGCAAGTTCATGGGAGATCTACTTGAAGTACTTTGAGTACTTGTGGAGTGCGTGGAGCACTTGTGGTGTGCGTGGAGCACAGGAGGTGAACACCAACTCTGTATTTTGAGTTGGGTGTTGGGACCTGAGAGGGAGAGCTTTGGGGAGAAGAATTACTGTTCACTTGAGGTGTGGGAAACCTCTGTAAGGTGGTGGAGAAGAAGTGGCATCTTCTTTATTGTATTCTTTTCTGTATAAAGTGTTAATACAAGTTGTGTATTGTCTCTCATATCTTGTGTTATTCTGAATTCTAGTTACTTGGTGAATCTGGTTAATTTTCGCATATTAAGTTGCTTGGTTTGGTAATCATATTGTGCTCTTTTGGTGGAGCAAGATCCTGACATCAAGATTGGAAGCCAAATAAAGATATGTCTACAACTGGTGAATCAAAAAGTGTACATAAGGCTAATAAAAGTTCAAGTGAGATTATAAGGGCAATGCTTCAAAATAAATTGATTGCATTACCTGTTATGCATCCTCTAAGGAAATTAAAATACTATTTTTCATATCATATAATGCATGGAGATCATACAAATAATTGTTAATATTTGAAGAATAAAATACAAAGTATCATTGATATCAGTGATCCTACACTAGATAAATCAATCAACCCACCACTGAATTTAAGAGAAACTTATACAATCAATCAACCCTCACACACTATGATTGCATCTCTTAAAAAACAAGAGCAAAAATAACAAAAGCAATCAAGGATATAAAAGACAAAATCAAGGCAAGAAAGATTATTAAAAAAATAAATAAAATAAGAGAGGTTATAAAGGGAGCATTTAGATAAGTAGAGGTTACAAAAGGAACAGTTAAACGTGCAGAGGTTATAAAGGAAACAAATTAAAAAGAAATGTTATGAAATAAAATATTAAAATAAAAAATATTACACAAGTTACAACAAGAGAAGTTACTAAAATAAAAATCACTAAAAGATAAGTTGCAAAAGAAAATTTAAGATAAGCAATAAATAATTCTTAAGAAAAGGATTCTCATGAAGGAAAATCAAAAGCAAGATATACTTGAAAAGGCTAATGTCACAAGTTTCATTTGAAATGAGGCAATTACAAGGCCTTCCTTGTATCAAGAACCTTTCATTATCACCGTTCACATATATGGTAAGCAATGTACCAATGTCAAGGTTATGAACTACTAGAAAACTAATTTTGGCACAACACCATTTATTGTATCTCTTGGATCTTACCTTCAACATAGAAATCAAACTACTTCATCTATAACATGTGTGGTATTAATCAAGTTAATAGTAATGTTTTCTTGAAAAGTGTGTCATCTTACATTCAAAATTATTCCTAATATAGGTGCATACAATGTTGTGCTAGGATGATCATGGTTAAAGTCAATGGGGGTGTTGATCAATAAAAATAAAGGTTGCATTACATTTGATCGTGAAGGTAAAGCTATCTCCATTTCAAGAGAGGGAAAATCTTTGGAGAAATAAAATGAGATTGAATTTATTTCTTAGATTAGTACTCATAATAAAAAGGATGAATCAACTAATAAATAAATTACAATACATGATACAATTGCTTATACATATTTTGTGAAAGATACCAAATGTAGTATAAATCATGCCAACATAAGTGTTCCTAATAGTATATAGTATCATAGGTGCAAGATCAAAATTCAGTTGCTCATGAAGATCCATGTTGTGCACATTTATTACTTCCCAATGGTTGGAGTCACTCCTTGGATTATTTCACCACATATGATCTATTTCACATAGCCTCTTCGATTGCTCATCCATTCTATTTTTCTATTTTGACATACATACACTCATATGTGTTTGCATTGGCCATTCTTATATCACTTGGCTTTGTTGTTACTTGGTCCTTTCCTCTTAATTGTTATCCTAATCTAGACATCCTCAACACTTATCCCATAATTATTCTATTGCACATCCTTTATATATTCTATTGAGCTCACATGACCACACCCACCCATACACACACACATATTACATGAGCACGCATTAATTATGACCCATTGGGGGCATGATGATCCTTATCTCCACATATAATCTTAAGCTAAATTATTACGATTCACATATATAGTGGGGGAATAATGATTGCTTTCACTTTCTCCACATAGCCATGTTATCACAACTAATGCCCATTATACCTTTACACATGTTGTAGATTGTTCAGATCCCTCCCATTATTTTATTTTTGAACCCATTGCCCCTTGGCCTTACCTAACTAAGATCAAATAGTTAAAATATACAAAAATCAAGACCTAAGCATGACATGATTATGAGAATGCATTTTTTAGATATGTTATGTATCACATGTTTAGTATATAACATATTCTTTTCATACACACATGCATTTAAAGGTATCTAAGTGTAAATTAGGACATACAGGTTATAGAGGGACATATTGATGTTATATTTTCCTTTGCCTAGTGGCCATGTTGATACCAAGGGCATATTATTATAGAAGTTTCACTATTACAGGTTATATCTTTCTATGACCTTTTCTACCATGTTGAGCAACTTATATTGCGTACACATTCCTTGCTAGTTACTCATATCTTACACAATGATACATGGATATATTATTATTCTTGATGTGACATTGATACATATAGATGGTGTATAGTAGTTCTTTGTTTTATGCTCTATTGATGTTGTTAGTGTCTTACATGATAGGATACTTTGTGTTTGTCTATTATGTGTGGGCCTTGGCCTTGTTTAATGTGACATCCTTAATCCTTTGTGACATATTTATGTACTCTTGTGTGTGGCTCTTGGCCTTGTTTGTTGAAACATATTTATGTACCTTGTATGTGACCCTTGGCCTTATATGTGACATAACACTCGCACTTGTTGAGCTTTATAACATTGAGTGGTGTCATGATCTATGTCATGCACTTTACAACATAGTCTTATTCAATGATCTTATGATTGTGTGCTTCATTGATACATCTATCTAAACATGACACTTATATTCCATGCATCACATATGTTATATATGCACCTTGATTGACATATATATTATTATGATGGCATACTCTCCATGTTTTCACATGATACTACACAATGTTATCTTTATACATGGCATGATACAATTAACTCTTATTTTGAGATGAGTGACTTACAAGATACATCCCTCATCTAAAAAGAGGGGCATTACAGTGGGTTTGTCATATAGACATTAATCTCCATGGGTAGAAAATCATATCAGGTACATATTTCAAAGATTCAAAATGGTTTAAATATATGACAAATATGGACACATTACTACAGATTACTAGGGAATATTCCATGCATATGCACTCACTTTACAGACATTTGAGCACAAATTCATACACACATGGGTGCTTATGTATTGAAATAATCACATGGTTTACATGAACATGAATTATAGGTTTATATATACACATACATTTGAGATACATGTTCTCAGATTGAACATATAGAGGCATATCACTCTATATCATTTAATACAAATTCAAGGGACATGATATCAGTTCATGCACATGCATAACTGTATAATTTATAGGTGAATGGTAAATGGTTGTCATTCCACTTCACACTTATCATATATGTGTTCATGATGGGGGTCTGTACATTGTTCATTCTATTTTTGATCATGCATTTTATTTTGTATTGAGTGAAACTATACAATCAAACATGCATTCATGATGGGGGCATGAACATTGTTCATTCCCTTTCATTCATGCATTTTATTTTTATATAGAGGGAACTTGAGAGAAATAATATAATTGAATCAATAAGCCATTTGCAATGGTTAATTAATTTTCTTTAATTGAACCTAACCTAATGGTTCTCTCTTTACCTGCATAGTTATTTGGGTTAGTACATTACATACTTCTCCCTACATTCACAAGAGTTGGGGCATGTTGTCTTCCCAAACCAAGAGCTTGCATAGTTATACAAATTTGGGGCACAATCACCCTGACTCTCTATCTAATTTAGTAAAGAAACATAATTTTATTTAATGCTTCAAAAATGAAGCATCATCTCCAATAAGTTGTAAGGGCAACATGATTTTCACCAACATGCCAATGTACTCTTAGCCTTGTTCTTTAAAAAAATAAAAAATAAGTTTCAAATTAAGATTGTTAATTGATTGACATTGTCTACACATGATTGTAGGTTTTTTATTGAGTGACCTACATAATTTAGAGCATCATACCAAAGACAAAGTGTGTTGTACACACTTTAGTCATCTAAAATGTCACTTGAATTCTAAGAGTGTTACTTGAGACCACCCATCCCTAGATTAGCCCTAGACCTATCTTAAGGCCTATTTAAACACTTATTCAATTTTTATGTAGACCTTACACATCCCTAGACATATCAAAATCAGTCTTAGACCCTACCTTAGGCATTCAATCCCCCAGTGCCTCAAGTTCTACCACCTAGACATTAGCACCATAGTTAGACATTAACACCACAATGCTAACATCATAGTTGGATGCTATTGTCCTTTTCCATCCTTTTAGCCCTAATGGATATATTTTCAATCATAAATAAACTCAGGGTTGGCCTACACATATTTCATACCATGCACAAGCACCTAATCAATATATATACATGAATTTTAGCCCTTTATTCACTAG
Source organism: Torreya grandis (assembly GCA_037957365.1). Lineage (NCBI taxonomy): Eukaryota > Viridiplantae > Streptophyta > Pinopsida > Cupressales > Taxaceae > Torreya > Torreya grandis. The sequence goes on along the minus strand of JARHVA010001556.1, from coordinate 2,712,100 downwards.
ACATAAATTAAATGCAAACATACACAAATAAGCTCAGAACAAGTTGTGCACAATCAAGGTTATTAATCCCTATTGTACCTAATTAACATCATACTTTTGCTACTTGTGCCAATAAAATACCCTAATCACATGAAGGTCTAGGGTTTTCATACAAAATTAGCTAAAGTAGGTCACATACAGTGAAGCAAGGTTTGTCTGCACATGAATAGGCTTGGCAAACTCAGACATAGGTACTCCCAAAAGTACAGATCAATTCTTGCATAGAGGACATTAGTGTAAAAAATGGGTACTAGCACAAAAACACTACTGTCTAAGGCATAACATTATTGTCTATGAGGGTTTCTGACACTTGGATCCTATTTACAACACTCAGACCGTCTCCTATACCAGTTTTTAGCTTATGGGTCCTCTATCTCTGGTAGTTTCCAACTAAGTACTTATTTATGTCATTCATTACTATTATTAGAAATATCATATTAGATCAGTTCTTTCACAAAATAGTGGTTAAATTTATTTCATATTTTATACCATGATTTTTTGTACTCATACCCTTTAACAACTTAGGGCTTAAACACCATAACCCTTAAAAGTTAAATCATTTGATGAACCCAACTTAATTAGAACATATTGCATAAAACCCTAGTGTACCATTAGGGTTTTCCTTCTTATTTAAATAATTGGCTCACTTTTCAATTCATAACCTTTCATCATGATTATCATGATGGATATCATTTACTACTTTTTGGTATAAAGTCTTGGGTTTGTCTTGCATGCATGTTACCTGCCATTTGTATAAAGATGCACATGTATGTCACTCTCTCATGGACCATTTTAGAACTTAGTTCATTTCACACATTGGTACACCCTCTCTTTAATCCCACTTTTATGAGGATCATTGTTGCATGGCTCACTTTGAGTTACCTCTAATTACTACTCAATGATAGAGAGCTCAAAAGACTCCTTTTGTTCAACTTCCACCTAGACTAGTTGATTACCTTCACTCACATCCTACCTCTACTACTTGCCCTCAACAAATAGTATATCCTATGGTTAGAGCTATTAATAGATAGAATAGGATTCCTCCTTAGCCTATACAGGAATAATGTAATCCCATCATCCCTCCTCGTCCCCAAAACACTACAAGGGGACCTAGGGATTAGCATGGAGCATTTGATATTGTGGATCAGTTGAGAAATACGCCAAGTAAGATTTCTATATTGGAATTACTCCAAAAAGAAAACATTTTCAAATATATTCTTTTTCAAACACTCAATCATACATCTTTCTTCGTGACACAAAGCCAACTTATTTTACATATGTCATGAATGTTATCAAGGACATTGAGGATGTCATATCTTTTTCCAATGAAGATTTTCCATCATTGTCAAATATTAATCATAATCTACCACTCTTCATTTAGGCACAAATTAAGACCACTATTATTAAATGAGTTCTAATTGATATTCATTTAAGACTTAACATATGCAATCTCACATTTCTACAGACTATGGGGGTTGATATAACATCCATTCATAAGACATATAAGAACATTAGAGGTTTTTATGACATTCCTATATAGGCAATGGGTTCTTTTACATTGGCTATTACAATTGGGCCAAAAACCCTACTTACACAATTCTAGGTGATGCCTAATCATTTGCACTACAACCTATTACTTGGGAGACCTTGGATACATGTTATGGAGGCCGCACCCTCTACCTTGCATAGATGCATCAAGTTTTTACATGATGGATATTTATACACTTGTCTAACAGATAATCAACCATTCAAATATTATAGAGTCACCGAGCCTACCACCTTAAGTACATCTTTAGATGGGACACCTCATGTTCTCATAGAATTCCCACCTCATAAGATTTTGATAGAGCAGATGCATACATATGAGGTTGGGGAATCTAACACCACTATTTCTACACCCATTCTAGATCCTCCTACAACACAATTACCTTAACCCATGATGGAGGAGGACCTTCCTATAACATAGTTATCCCCACCCATGATGGATGATTGAATTCTCACAACATAGTTACCGTTACTTGTTAATTCAAAGCAACTATATATCTAAAACTCTGATACAGATTCCTAGGCCACCACAGAGGATGATACAACACCCATTGACATTGATGATTACTTATGTGGATTGATCTTTAGACTAGTTGGCCCTAGAGAGTACAAAGATGATTTTAAGCCACTCATGCCTTTTCCCACACAAGTACAATGACAAGATCATATTCCTAAAACTACAGGCCTAACCACTCAGTTATAGTTAGAGATAAATTCCTCCATACGCTTAGTACATATGGTTCCATTTATGGACATTGACCTAGTTATATAGATTTAGGTAGGGAATTCATAGGATAGACCACATCAGATTCTACATATATTACTTAACAAATGATTGATGGCATTATCCATAGTTCATCATAGATCTGTTACCAAATCATCATAGTAGGATGGTATACCCTTTTATCATTTTCACAAGCTTACATGACATGATAGAGTTACATGCTCAGCATTACAGTAGAAGCTGAATAAATGTAAGGCCCAGGGTACTATTCAGATTACATAGCCTCCACCTCCACTAGTACATGCACCATGACATAATCTTTGTCTACATAGATATTCATAGAATGGTCCCCTAACTATCTAAGTTTTCATCTAGGATTTATACATCCCTCATGTTGTTATAGATGAAGATTTAAATCCCAACACTTGCACATTGGCATTTTTACAACACGTAGGACATTAGGAGAGTGAGCTACAACATGATATACATTGTTAGGATTCCTTAGGACATATCACACTACTAGTTACATGTGGACCAAAGGTGGACAAACACATTACTCTTCGTCATGAGCACAGGCTCTCATATATAGTTTACCCTTGGTAGTACATGGTTATAGGCAATGGATACCACAGTTGATCACATAGATGCTTAACTTTTAGTCATGAGGGACACACAGTTTTCATTTTACATGATGGCTCGTATGAGAGTCACAAATTTCATATAGATACCCTATGGTCTAATGTGGTTTCCCGTAAGACCGCATAGGAAGCTTCTTACATAGTAGAGCAACATGCTATTTGGATGCATGAAGTCTAGACTAAAGCCAAGGATAATGCTACACTTATATAGTCAACATGGTATGATGATCACAATGATGATGATTTATTTGAGTTTGGGTAGATACAATATCCCACATTGGATGACCTCCCACCAAATCCATCATTTGATTACCCACATCTCATGGATGTGCTCTTAGGTCTATAGAGACATTATACTTCATTTGTATATTATCTCATTTATTTCCAGCATTTACTTGTACATAATTTCATTAATTATTGATCCTTGTATATAGTTTCATTTTCATGTGGATTACACATAGCTTATATCTATAAAATACAAGAACAATATAATGTGTCAAAAACATAAAAACATTCAAATATTTGCTCAAAAATACAAACTATAGATTGTATGCATGTCCATGATTACATTTCTTATGCTTGTTAGGTACTACACGTGTTATCTATGTTAATATAGTTAGTTTTATCATATATACATGCTTCACTTGTTCTTTTCAAGTGTTTGTAAATGCTTATAGGACCCAGGTCTACCACACAAATCTAGACTTGTTAATATCTACCCACTAGGGGCACATACACAAGTTCCTCATTTGACACATTCACCCATTTGGGGGCATCCTATACACAATTTTGATTAATAGGTTATATCTTTATATACTCTATATCATAAATTTAGCATTGTTTCTACCTTGATATTGATCATCCTACACTATACAAATTTTTTACTGATTACTACTACTCTAAACTCAGTTTATGTACATCTTTGTTTTTATATAAATCTATACCACATGTTCATGCATACTTTCATTTCTAGTTTTACTAATTTAGACTTGATTGTGTCTCTATGTTTGTACATCTATTCAAGGGCATTTGAATATGTCATTATTTTATGGCTCTATGCCACTTCCTTTCATTGTATGTATGCTTTGTAGATGTGCCCATGTCCTTGTGTGTGTCTCCTTGCTTCTATATGTAAACATTTGAACATGTCCTTCCATGTCACTCCATGCCAACTTACATTTTGTTTGCATATGTGGACATTTGAACATGTCCTTGTATGTCTTGCTTTCTCAAATTTAGTGACATATGACCATGTCCCTTGTATTGTGGCCCCTTGGCCAGTTTGTGTGCCTCATGTATGTTGTATGTATGTTTTCATGTATGCATCATGACTATGACACTTGTCTCTTGCTTGTTACACACTCGAGTTTTATATTTCATGAGGGACCTCATGTATCTCCCCTTCCTCCTTGGATGCATTAATGAGCATCATGTCCCATCCCCATAGGCAGTTACTTAGTTTATTACTCAGATTTATTGTCCATACATGTGTTTACATTATTATATCTTTCTTGGTAACCTTTTGAATGCTAGATTTAACATATATCATACATTACCAACTTATGCTCGGATTATCTTACATTTTGATGACATGTATACACATTATATTAGTTTACTACAAAGAAATCATATATGTTAGGATAACACATATCATGCAGAGCTTTTTCTTTTGAGGATAGTTCTTTCACAAGTTCAACAACTCTGCTAAAAAGAGAGGGCATTCATAGAGTTTTGTCATAGAGATTAAACCATCTAAATGCATTCAGAGTATAGTTTCCAACATGTAGGCATAAAATACAGAGCTTAGTTTTAGGAAAATAGTTAAACAAATATTAGAGTCAGTTTGGCATAAAAATAACATAGTTGGACACTAGCACCACAATGTTAATGTCCAAGGTATGGCACCACTATCTAATAGCCATGGAAATAAGAAAATCTATATTTACTAGAAAAGTAAAGTAGTTACAGTCTAGGTTTGCATAGATTCAGTTACAAATTTTTAGTTTTTGCTCAATTTTGCACAAAATCATACCAATTTACTCAGATTGGGGGCATCATGCACAACATGGTCACTCCCATTTTAATTTTAGATACCCAGATACATATTATTATAACTCAATTCATAATTCACATGTTTAGATATCAAATTTGAGGGCATGTGCATGGTACATTATTTCTATATGGTCACTTTTGTAATAATTGATCAGATGGAATGGTAAACTCCATGGCATTCTCTATATTCTTAATCCAAACACCATTTTATACCATATTTGATGCCTTACTCCATCTATAATGGTTGGCATTACTGAGTAGTTCATGAGTTACATACCTGAGTGTTCAAGAGGCCCTTAGGCTGATTTTCATTATAGAGTTCCTGAGTGGCCGTAGAGCCATCATATACAATTTTAGTACAGTCACACAGCTTAAAATTTAATTTTGTATTTAAATATAGATGCATCTACTACACATGGGTAGGCAATGATGGAGTCATAATCTACTCAACTTCTTGAACCACCTACATAAGAGGGTTGTACAAGCCATCATTCAAATCCAAGCTATTCATAGGTCGTGATCCACCAAGTAGGGGTGGGAAATGATGAATTCAAAATTAGATTAAGTTATTAACATATCCACACATGGGGATTAAGCAAGCCATTTAGCTCAATCTAAGCTTTTCACCAATTAATCATTAGCTACACACACACATGATGTCACCAAGTTTATGCATTGGTTCATGCACCCAGTGAGATATATTCATTCCTTTATTCTATTTTATATCTTTACTCAATTTTGTCTTTGATTTTGATCTCTCTTAAGTAAGGATTGATTTATGCACATTTCATTTGTAAGATACATAATAGAGTATGCTTCACATACTCAGATCTAGATTCACGAGCTTTATCTCTTAAGTAAGTTCAGGTACATTCCTTTTCCTTTATCCTAATCATTTTGATTTATTGCATTTATATAATAAAGGGGGGTGGGGGGTCGAGGGGCGGGGGGGGGGGGCGCAAATGTAGTCATCTAAAATGCCACTTAAGTGCCAAGAGTGTTACTTGAGACCACCCATCCCTAGCTTAGCCCTAAACTTATCTTAAGGCATATTTAGACATTAATCCATCTTTTACGAGGGCCTTACACATCCCTAGACATCTCAAAATTAGTCTCAGACACTCCCTCAGGCATACAAGCCCCTAGTACCTCAATTTCTACCATCTGGACATTAGCGCCATATTTGGACACTAGCACTACAGTGCTAGTGTCCTAGTTGGGTGATATTGTCCTTTTCCCTCCTTCTAGGCCCAATATATATCTTTTCAATCCTAAAGATACTTAGGGTTGGCCTAGACTTATTTCAAACCCCACATAAGCACCATATTAGTATATATACATGAATTTTATCCCTTTATTCACTCGATGGAAATCAAATGCAAATACACACAAATAAGCTCATAACAAGTTGTGCACAATCAAGGTTATGAATCCTTATTCTACCCAACTAACATCACAATTTTTCTACTTTTGCCAATTAAATACCCTAATCAAATCAAGGTCTAGGGTTTGTAAATAAAATCTATCAAAATAGGTCACATATAACAAAGCAAGGTTTGAATGCACAAGAGTAGGCTTGGTAGACTCAGACACAGGTGTTCCCATAAGTTTAGATTAGTTATTGCATAGATGACATTAGAGCCAAAATTGGACACTAGCACCATAATGCTACTATCTAAGGTATGGTGCTATTATCCATAAAGTTTTTCTGACACTTGGATCCCATTTGTAATACTCAGACTAACTCTTATACCAGTTTTTAGCTTATGGATATTCTATCTCGGGTAGTTTACAACTAAATACTTATTTATGTCCATTATTATCATTATAAATACCATATTAGATCAATTCTTTCACAAATTAGTGATTATATTTATTGTATATTTTATGCCCTGATTTATTGTACTCAGACCCTTGAACAACCTAGGACTTTAACTCTATAACCCTTAAATTTTAAATCAACACTCAAGTACATTTTATCCTTTTACTCTAGCAAAATACATTACTATAATAAAATGAGGGCATTAATTTGATCTTTGATACTTGATAAGGATAAGCTTGACACACATTTACCCCACATGAATTGAGCACATAAACAAGCTCCTAATTTTCCATTCTCACACATTTTCATGTTATCTTATGAGTCGACCCTTCCACTCTACTATTACACACCTACAAGAACCTCACTATTTGTTTCAAACATGTTAAATATCTTGCACATATGTGTCAAGAGTCTCAATTCAATCCTCTTGTACACTAGTCTGTTCTATCAAATATGATTAATATTACTAGTCAATATTGACATGATCTCAAATCTCTCCTTAGGGTCAACCCATTTTCCTAGTGTATCGATGGCATGATAAATCACCCAATTGGACTCATATAAAAAATTCAGTGTCTCATTCAAAAAAGACTTGGCACTTATCTGGGACACATCTATACACTATTACACATTGAGAAAATATGTCATATTCCTCCCAAATTACTAATCTATCATTAAGATCAGTCACAAGCCAAGTATGAAGCACACTAAATCCAAGCCAAAATAATCCTTACCAAGTATCAAAATAAAATCATTAATTGCATACATATAACGAAGGAGCATAGTTTCAAAATCACACTATGTGCGAGAATTAGGTGTGGCTTGATTTCCCTCACCAAAGTATCAAATATATAGGCAATAGTAAACCATCAAATTGGGGTGATTGGGGTCAGCTCAACGCATTACACTTTTTTTTATTTTTGTAGGTTTTTGTCCCTCACATGCACAACTAGGGTTTCAACATAAATGAGACTACTTTATGGAGTTATGTGCATTATTAGGGATTAGGATCATAAATATAAAGCAAACATAGATAAGCAAAAGTGATTATGTAGTCACAGTCCCACATTTTTATATAGATCAGTAGTGACCAATGTATTAGTATCGATCGATGATATTGACCCAATCTAATAGACCTGACCCTCCACAAATAGAGAATCAATTTCAAAATTGAACAAACCACATGCCTATTGTATCCTATTTTTCACTAATAAATACAATCATGGTTAAATAGTCACCCATAAAATCTAAGTACTCATCCCTTTATTGTACTTACTATATTTAGCATATGCCAATTGTCCAAACAATACAATCAATCTCAATATTTTACAATCAAATGTATGCTTAAATTCCATGTATTATTATGTGAATTACATTTCAAGTTTTTCTCTTAATTAGATTAAGTAATTCATCTTAATCTAAATTAGTGTAAAAAACTATGTCTTAGTTGCACAAATTTACTTGGGTAATTATAGACTTATCGAATTCAAATTAGGACCCTATTGGCACACAAGCTGACACACAAAAAGTGAAATGGCCAAAAAATCAAAACCCACAATCTTTGGGTGACCCAAAACAAGGTCAAGAGTGTCCACCCTCATAAAAATACATTGTACATTTCTATGAAAGACTCTAGAAAATTAAGGAAATGGGGAGCAATGAGAAAGAAAAAAAGGGGTAACATGATGGGAAACAACTATAAACACTGTGAAAATCATGTCAATAACTCATAATATGGATTAATAATTGATTTTCAGATATATAGCCTATAATAAGGCAATTTTTTGACTAATAAATGCCCAAAATCATTTTTAGGTGTCTACACCTTTATAAATTCTAGGATTATAGTCAAGTAATGAAATGTTAGGGAGACAATGGCTTCATATAAATATGCAATAATGGGAATTTATTAACCCTATCACTCATATATTAGGATTCACACATTGCATATTTTAATGACATCATGAGGATTAAAATGAAAGTTCACATTACTAGTTTCCTTTCTACTTCAATTGTTGTGTTACCCTTATGTTATGAGAGGTTATGGGGAATGTACCATACTTACTATATATTTATTTATCCTTGACCCTTAAGCATCATAAACATATAAAACATAATACAAAATGGCTAATTAATTATTCAATCAAACATATAAAGAAATATAACACGTATATAAGGCTCTTATCTTGTTTTTGTTGTAGCTAAATTTATTGTTATAATCTAGGCATGTAAATGTGCATCCCAAGCTATCACACTTGTAGCACTAAAATATGGAAATAAATTTGATATTATTTTCAAAATTATAAAAACACTCATCATTAGTGACCATCCGCTATAAAATAATTTGTCAAACTTGTTGCTTAATTCTACTCTTTTGCTTCTTTGCCCTAATTTTTTGCACTTCAACTCATGCCTTCTTGTAATGATTTTAATTTAATTGACCTAAAGTGTTGAGATAAAAAAAAATTGGGAATTATATTAAATAAATTAACTTATTTATTAGACCCTTGGGATTGGAATAAATGTCTCTATAGAGAAAAATTACATAGCCAAAATAACTTTAGCATGTGCACCAAAAGTGATCCATAATATTATGTTTGCACGAGTCCACTAGAAAATGAGAAGTGTATGATGGTCATAGGAACTTAATGACTTATTTATTTATAAGTGACTTTAATATAAAATTTGGTGAGATTCACATGAATTTTGACTTTCAATAGTTCAAAATAAGAAATGCAAAAGGGGCAGATGTGCTCATCTATTTAAAGCAAGGAAGAGAAAACAAAGTGCTACAATTGTACGGAAGATCTTGATAGGAGTCAAGTTGTACATATGGTCTTGACATAAGACAAATAAATTTAAAATGGATAGGGGGTTTGTAGAATATTATTTCATACCACAAAAGTTGATATAATAGTTGAATAACATATAATTTGGACCAACTCGCCCATATATAAATAAAGGTGCCAACATACATAAAATAACACTAAATGTAGATACCTAAATTTGGTCATAAGTACTTGATAATGTTAATTATTAACATATTTTAATACACTTAACTTACACTCAAATGTATGATTCTTATTCACCATTCCTCAAGTCATATATCTATATGCGAGTTTGACCCCTCTGCTCATCATCGCTACTACACAATAATTTCAAGTCAATGCTAAAACTACCTCATATCACTCAAATACTGCTTCCAACCTCAAGATAGTTTTGCATAAAGTTTTGGGATAGGTTTACAGTAGGTACACAAGTTTGTCACCATGAACATGTCCACCTAGTTCAGTCTCATCCCCACACCATTTAACAACTAGTTTCTAAATTTCAAAATATTAATTTGGGTCAACCCACACATTTCACAAGTAGGTAAAGGAAATTATTTAAAATGTTCACTATCTAATCAAATCAAATTTCATTCATTAAGGGACATGATATCTATTTAGAATATATCTTTTACACTATTGTGCATTGAGAAAATTTGCCCTATTCTTTCCAAGTTCAATATCAATCACTGAGAGTAGTCTCAAATCAAGTCAAGATTTAACATTTTCAAGTATCAATGCCAAATTTCTAGCTACATACATATTGTCAAGTAACACAATTGCACAATCACTTTAGGTGGGAGAACTACTTGTGGCTTGATTCCCTCATCAAAATATTTGTATACATAGGTAGTGGTCAATCCTCAGCGTGGGTGATTGGAGTTAGTTTAACCCATTACACTTCCCCTTTCTTTTTGTAGGTTTCTAGCTCTCACATGTACCCCTAAGGTTTTCAAGGAAAAGGGAAGAAAAAGAACAATCTATGTATGACATATACATAAGATAAATATCTAAGCCTTCTTGTCAAGCATAGGTATAGGCCACATAACAAACATAATTTTATCATAGTCAAATCAGAAGAGTCCATAGTCAATGAATGCAACCAACCTATGCTGCTATCTAGGGAGTGTAGACTTGTCCAAAAAATTCACATGCCTTACCTTTGGATCACAGTTATCATAGTCCTATCTTATCTTGATTTCCATTTTCAAACATTAGTTGTAGTCAACCAAAAATTAGAAAAGCAAAGTATCTCATAATTGGTTGTACTTAGTATTTTTAGCATTTACCACTTGTTAATCAATTTTAGTCAATTCTATTTTAAATTCTGACTTATATCTATTAAATGTCATATATTACAATCTGAATAGATCTATCATGTTTTATACCTATTAAACACTATTAAATTGAAAACAAGGTAAACATATTGGTGAACTTGTTTGTTGCTTGAACATTATTTTTTCAATTTTTGTTCTAGGGTTTCAACTATTTAAAGATAATTCATATAATATTTTTTTGGATTTGATTAAGTGTTGATTTAGGACTTCTCTTTGACCTAGAAGTTTTAGATTTAACTCATGATTTACATGCACAAAAATATTTTCTTCTATTGGCTTTCAATTTAATTTTATTGCTTTCTAGAATTGTATTTTGGTAATTGTAGAACTCATAGGAGTTGTCATTTTAGGAAAAGTTTTCATCAATTTTACTTGATCCATGGTGTGAGGGGTAATACTCTAATACTCAAGACATTAGACAACACTATATACAGACTTTAGTTTTCATATACCTCACGGTATATTAGAAACACATAGTGTTTTTATTTTTTTAGCCATGGGAAGCCTTTTAACCATTTGGTTATGTAGTGCACTGGTAAATGATCAACCATGAGAAGTTACTCTCAATGTACCTTCGAGATGTGATAGTGTGGTTATAGGATGTGAAATCCTCTATAGTTAGTGCCTCTTTGGGTCTTGTTCACTATTTATGATTGGGATCAATATTTTTGAGAGCTTACAAATCAAACACACCTTGTCTAATTATATCCTTTCTATCTTTATGTTATCCTTTTGCATCATTCCTCTTAAGCCACCCAAGAAGGTTAACTCCTTTTTCCTCTGAAGTGCAGTGCTCAATTAGGTGGAACTCACATAAGGCATATTCAGATTCTTTGAATTATTCTAAATTGAATAATATAATTTTTTAATTCATTTTGATAATGCAATTGTTCAAAGTTATATACAAATAAAAAATGATGTTGATGATGAACATAATGAAATTAAACATGATAATCAAGATAATCCTGAGGATTGTGATAGAATTGATCCCAATGAGCTTAAAGGGGTATATCTTGGGAAAGTTAATGAATTATCCATTAAGGACTTCATAAGTGTCCCAAACATGTGGATAGGATTGTCAAATTTCTCCTCACATCTAAGACTACACATTAAGCTAACCTCGACTACACATCAAACTAACCTCATAACATTTTAGGCACAACAACAAGAGATGTCTTTTAGAGTTATTTATAATCCCACTTCATGTGTTTCAATTTATATTATTACTTCTAATCCTATATCAACATCTGCAGTTACATATGTGATATAATTCTTAGGTATGGGGTCATCACAAGGTTTCTAATATATTAATATGCTTATTTATACATAGGCATCATACACACCTCCTTTGATTAATACATGTGGTCCACCACCAACCTTGCCTAATGCACACACCCTTAAATAAATTATTATAACACTACATGTTAAGGTGCTACAATTAGAGCAAGTTTTATCCAGAGGTAGCTAGTTAATGGATTCCCATACTTTGTTTTGTAATCCTTTGGCACTCGAGATAGCATCTTACCCATTACTAGTAGACTTCGTATCTCCTAAGCTACCACTCTACAAAGGTGAAGGTGATCTCGAACAATATCTTTGATTATTTCATGCATCATCCTTGGATTATGCTTACAACGATAAATTAATAACCAAGTTATTTCTACAAATCCTTGGAGACTATGCTTTGTGACGGTTCTACAATATTCCATTATAATTAGTTAAGGCATTGAACCCTTTTATAAATCAGTTTCTATCACACTTATCTATAAGCATTGGTAAAAAATATCTTCTATGCAAATCACTAAACTCAAACAAGGGTCTAATGAGCTAATTAGTGAATATGTTATTTGATATAAAACTATGCTAGCTAAGATGACCAATTATATGGCAAATAATGAATTAAAACATATATTCACACAAATTTTTCTAACATGACTTCATGAGTCTATCATCTTTGACAAATTCAAATATTTTGATGAGTTATGCCATACAATCAAAGAACAAGAAGTCAAGCTCATAGTGTTGATCAAACTCAAGTATGCACCAAATGCAATAACTACTTCAAACACTCATTTCAAATCAAACCAATCAACAAGGTCAAATCTAATGAAAGCAAGAACGAAGCAAAACTAATAGTAAATGTAGTATCATAACCAACAAATAAACTTCAATTAGCAGTTCCACCAAGGAGGGAATTTTAAAGGTTACCATCACCTCCTTGTATATTATTACATAAATTAATTGACTACAATCTCATATCTCTCCCTCTACCATAAAAGGTTAATATGACTAAGCCTCAACATATAAGATTCAACAACAACACATCTTGAGACTATCATAGATGTATTGGGCATCTTACAAACAAGTGTTATGGGTTAAGCGATAAGATACAATATCTTATTAATGATAATACCATTGAGTTAATCACACACAAAAATGAGGCTAGACAATGACAAAATGAAAATGTAAAGTTGAAAATATTTAGCAATCCATTCCCAAACCATGGAACAACAAATGATACAAATAATTTAGAGGTACACCATGTGGAAATGTTCATCCTCCTTCTCATATGGGAATCTAATAGATGGTATTATTTGCACAGTTACATGTAGATCAACACCACATACTATGATCGCATTTGATGATAGTGAGATTGTTGATGGTGATTCAAATAGATGTGCACTCTTTATTATAGCTTATATCAATAAATAACCTATACACAGTGTCATGATCGACAATGGATCAAGTGAAATTTGCATGTAAAATAACACTTTTTTGCACTCTTAGGTATACATAAAATTATTTACAAGATACATAAGAGGTGGTTAAAGTATTTGATGAACACACACATAATACTCTTGGGCATATAGTGCTTCCTATTTGGGATAGTCCAATAATAATGGCCACTCCATTATTAGTTTTACCGAGCATAAGGGTCTTTGACATGTTATTAGGACACCTTTGGACACAAAAGCTTTGTGTATTGACATCCACAATACATTAATGCCTCAAATATATACATTTATAACTAGGTGGTAAAAGTCTCAGGCATTTAATATGAGCACCCTCTACAATCAATGGTATATTCACCTCCTCCCTCACCACCATCATCATTTATTATTGCACCTATTCAAGAACACAATGCAAAGTTAGTTGTTGCACCTATTCAAGAGTAAAAATTAGAGTTATTTATTGCACCTCTTCAAGATCATAATATATAGACAATTATCACACCTTTTTAGGAGTATATTACAAAGTTAATTATTGTACCTATATAGGATCTTTCTATATATCCAGTTCGTAGGGGAATATTACACCCTCCTAGACCAAAAAAATAATGTTAGAGAGTTATTCAGGGTTCAAAGAGATATTTATCTTATACAGTGCATCCTAAGGTAGCATCTCAGATAGTTTAACATGTTACATAATGAATACAGACATGGAAACCTTCTTCTACTATATAATGAACCCCACCAAGTCTTGCATCCTCTAGAGTTATACATCTTACACAAGCTTCTACGAGAAGTGATAAAGAAAGCTATATCACAAAAATGATTTTATTTTTAAATTATGATTCATCTACATGTAGCTCTTTTCATTCATAGAAAGTCACCCTCCCATTCTATGAGATAAGCTTGTACTATGACCCTCCCATTCATAGGATCATTGACTAGCTTCATTTTGTAAAACATTATAATACTTCAAAAATACAAAAAATATTCAAATATTTAAAGAATACAAAAAATTTCAAATATTTAAAAAATATAAAAATGTTTAAAATATTATAAAAAATAAAAAGTGACAACTTAAACATGACATGAGTTGCTAGTTTACTTCTTTACATATGTTATTTATCATATATTTTGGTAGATAACATATTATTTTTCATACACATGCATTTTACGAGGTATATGAGTGTGATACCGGACATGCATATTATACATAGATTCTTAGATGTTGGACTCCCTTTTACCTAATGACCATGCCTATGCTAGGGACATCTTATTCTACAAGTTACATTATCTTTGGTTATATCTATTTATGACCTCTCTACCATGTTGAACTACATATCTTACAAGTGTCTTACTAGTTCATGATGTTACTTTGCTATGGTGTGACATTAATACACATGGATGGTGTAGATTAGTTTTTACTTTTTCTATGTTCATTCAATGTTGTTACTTTCTTACATGATAGACTAGGCATTGTTTGTTTAGTGTGTGTGGCCATTTGGCTTTATGTGTGTAAAATTTTTATGTCCCTTGTTTGTGACTTTATTAATGTCCTTTATGTATGGTCCTTGGTCTTGTTTGTTCGACATGTTTATGTTCATTGTATGTGGCCCTTGGCCTTATGTGTGACATTATGTGTTGTGCTTATTTTGATTGATTAGTGGTTCCATGATCCATATCATGCACCTTTATTGCATATTCTTATTCAAGATGGTTACTTTATTATGTGTCTCATTGTTATATCTATATAGACATGAAACTTATATACCTCACATTCAATATGTCACATAAATGATTCAATGCCAATTACACACACTATACTATGATAACATACTCTCCATATGTTGACATGATTATAAATGATTTTATCTTTATCACATGGTACAATTAACTCTTATTTTGAGATGAGTGACTTACATGCTACATCCCTCATCTCAAAAAGGGGGAATTATAGTGGCCCCGTCTTAGATATTCAAGCCTCTATTAGCAATAAAATCACATTTTATGATAGAGTACACATTTTAAAGATTCAAAGTAATTCATATTTCATATATAAGAAAGATATCGACACATTGATATAAATTATGGGGGCATATGACATGAATATGCACTCGTTTTACAAAGACTTGAGTACAAAATCAACACTTGGTTGCATATGCATGGGCAGATGTCAAATAGTTATAAGAACAAAAATTAAATGTTTCACATACAATTATAGTTGGGCACATATATGCATGACATTCTATATTGTTTGGCACAGATTCAAGTGGCATGATACTAATTCATGCACATAAATTTTTCAAAGTTAAAAGGCATGATACTGGTTCATGTAGATATAATTTACAATGCAGATTAAAAATTCAATGGTAAATGTTTATTTTTTCATTTCAAATATATTGGAAGTGTAGTCGTGATGCGGACATGAATATTCTTCATTATCTTTAGATCATGCAAATAAAATGTAGATCCATCTATAGTGGTGTGACTCTTTCTATTTTTGGTAATGTTTGAATATAGTGACATTCAATGACTTTCACATTAATTATAGCAAATCCATTATATGGTTTCACCTTTCTATTACAAGTGATGTACGTTAGAGTCCAATGATACTCAATTATCTTAGCGTCACTTCTAACTAACCCATTGTGGTTTCACCTTATTTTGGATTAGCCATTAGGTACTTTTCCCCATTCACGAGGGTTGGATCATGTATCTTTCCAACTCAAGGTTTTTATTAGTTATTCAAAATTGGGAATTGATCACTATCAATTCACCATTGGTTTAACATGAGAAACCATCTCTCCAAATGCTTTGACAAGAAGACAACTTCTCCATAGTTTATAAGTTACATGACAACAGGGTTTCATCTCCTTACATGTGTAATCCTTACTTACTTTCCAATTTTCAAAATCTTTAGATTTTTTGTTTTTTCAAGTTTTAAATATAAAACAATGACTACTTCATGTGTTGTTCTAGGGTTTACTAAAATGAGTGCCCTGCACAATCGAAGTTTCCTATCAAAATACAAAGTGTGTTATAAACACTCAAGTTTATATTTCTCCTTTACTCTATAAAATTCATTACTAGAATAAAAGGGGGTGAGCATAAGAGGTGGTTGGGGGGACAAAGGAGGGGTGCGTGAGGGTCACAAATGTAGATACTTAAATTTGGTCATAGATACTTGATAATATTAATTATTGACATATATTAAGCCACTTGTACTCAAATACATGACTCTTATACGTTATTCCTCAGTCATTTATCTATATGCAAAATTGACCCCTTATGTTCATCATAATTGATACACTAATTATTAAGTCAATGTTCAAATTGCCTCATATCACTCTCAAACTTCTTCCAACCTTAGGATAATTGTCCCTAAATTTTTGGGACAGGTTCATGCTAGGTAGACATGTCTGTTGTTATAGACCTGTCCACCTCGTGCAGCCTCATCCCCATGCCATTTAAAGCCTATTTTTTAATTTTTGAAATATTGGTTTGGGTCATCCTACACATTTCATAAGTCATCTAAATGAAATTATTTAAAATTATCATTATGTAAACAAATCAAAGTTCATTCATTAAATAACTAGATATCTATCTAGAATCTATCTTTTACATTATTGCACATTAAAAAAATCTAGCCTATTATTCCCAAGTTTAACACCAATCACTAGGAGCAATCTCAAATCAAGTCTGAAGCATTTCAAATCAAGTCAAGAGCTTACATTTTCAAGTATCAAAGCCAAATTTATAGCTGCATACATATAGTCAAGGACCACAATTGCACATTCTAGGTGGGAGAACTACGCGTGGCTTGTTTCCCTTTATAGAGTATCTATATATGTAGGAAGTGGTCAATCATCAATGAGGGTGATTGGGTTCACCTTAGTTACTTACACTTCCCCTTTCTTTATGTAGGTTTATAGATCTCACAAGTACCCCTAGGATTTTCAAGGCAAAAAGAAGGAAAATAACAATTTTGCACGATATATACAAAAGTGAAATATATAATCCCTCTTAACAAACACAGGCACAGGTGGTAGGGCAATCACACTTTCATCATATTCAAAGCAAACAAGATTACAATAAATGGACACAACCAACTTGCATTATTATTTAGGGAGCATGAATATGTCTAGAAATATTCATAGATTATGCATTTGGATTTGAGTTGTCATAGTGTTATCTTATCCTAATTTCCACTATTAAACATTAGCTACAATCAACCATAAACAAAAAAAGCTAAAATTATTGATATTGGTTGTAATTACTATTTGTAACATATGCCACTTGTCAATCAATTTTAGTCAATTATGCTTTACATTCAGTTTTATGTTGCTTAAATGGTATTTATTACAATGTAAATAGATCTATCAATATTTATACTTAATAAACACTATTAAATAAAAATCAGGGTAAAACACTAAATAAATGCGAAGGGCCCCCATTTTTAGGAATTTTCACTTAACATGTGGCATTCTTCCATGAAATTGTCTTGTATTGTTGCCCTTTTAAGTTAATTGATGATGATGACTCTTCATCTATTCTAAGTGTCCATTTAAATAACTGACGATGGTGTTTTTCAAATCTAACATGTGTTTCTATCTCAAAATTTATTGTTTGATTTCTTTATAAGGCTTCTCTAACCTCTATGCAACTATTTTCATTTGTACAAACTTTAGCATTTGTCTTTGGATGTACTTGCCTTGGATTACCCCTCTTAGCTTTGGTATTGATTTTAGAGTGAAAGTAAGGATAATTTTGTCTCAAATAATTTTTTTATCATACTTGGAAATTGTTGATGTATTGTTTGGCATGGCTCACCAACATTAGGCTCTGGGGGTGGTGAAGCCCATTTAGCCCCTCCTAAAAGGAGTCCCATGAGGTGGGTCACCCTAGGTATTTATCAACCAAGTCATGACATGTTGGTTTCACTCAATCATTCGTTGTGATCTATTCCAATCAAGGGGCCTTTGTTGTGGTGTGGAAATATTCAAACTTTGTTTCAGTGTTATATTGTGAAAGTCTCTTGGTAAGTCAACATCAGAGATGTGAGAGTGGGCAGAATCCTTCACATAAACATAGCAGTTAGGGGATATAACGTTTTAAGATAAACTTCAATAATGATCACTTATGTTTGTAGGAATGGCTCTTTCAACCTCATGTATAACTAGTGAAAGTGAACGTTGAACACACTCATGTGTTCATTGGGGTCCCTACGGGCTATATAAAATTGGTAATACAAGGCAATAGGATCACTGGGCATGTTAAAATACTTAATAAACAAGTTTTCAAAGATAACCCATGAGGTAATACATTTGTCTGATAAGATAAGGTACTAGTTATATGCATCCCTATCTAAAGAGTAAGGAAATAGATGACATACAATGTCTTTGTGTTATATTTGAGCTATGATTATGGCATCTTTGAATGCTTAAATGTGTTCTTACGTTGTCCAAATCCCACCATGTGTGCATTTTTGACATAATTCATCAAGATCTTTGGGCAAGTCATGAGCGAGCCATGGAATGTTCACAAGGTAACCACCTCCACCTAGCTAGGTGAAAGCCATAGGTGGGATTAAAATTTAATTTTTTAGTCTTAAGACCTAGAAGATTACTATGGGCAAAGCCTCTACAATCAAAGTTTAAAATTTTCAAGTTTCAGTTCAAGCCCTCCTAATGCCAACCTATTGGTGTGCATTTCAAGCACGCAACATGGTGGGGAAAGAAAGAGGGCATGTTCAAGATATTTTGATCTATCACTTATTTGGTCTTGTCACCTCCATTATGCTTTTCCCAACCCATTGTATGCTAAATGCACATCAACAAGCTAACATTAGGAGGGTTTGAACTGAAACTTAAATTACAAATTTTAAACTTTGACTATAAAAGCTTTGCCCATCGTAATCGTCTAGGTCCTAAGACTATAAAATTAAGTTTTATACCCACCTATGGCCTTTGCCTAGCTAGGTGGAGGTGGTTGTCCTATGAATATTCTAGGGCCCGCTCATGACTTGCCAAAGATTTTGATGAATTATGTCGAAAATACACCCATGGTGGGATTTGGATGGTAGAAGAACACGTTCATGCATTCAAAGATGTTATAATCATGACTCAAATCCAAACGAAGACAATGACTATTGCTTATTTCCTTGCTCTCTGGATAAGGACACATACAAATAGTACCTTGGCTTACCAGATGGATGTATTACCTTGTGGGCTATATTTGAAAACTTGTTTATTAATTATTTTAGCGTGTCCATCGATCTTATTACCATATATTACCAATTTTATACATCCTTTATGGATCCCAATGAACACATTAACATGTTCAATGTTCACTTTCACCATTTCTACATGAGGTTGAAAGACCCATTCCTACAAATGTAAGCAGTCACTATTGAAGTTTATCTTAAAATGTTTTATCCCCTAACCACTATGTTTATCCAAAAGACTCCATCCACTCTCATATCTCTAACATTGACTTACCAAGAGGGTTTCATAATAGAACACTGAAGCAAAGTTTAAATATTACCACACCATAATAAAGGCTCCTCGACTGAAATAGATCACAATGAACAACTGAGTGAAATTAATATGTCATGACTCAGTAGATGAAGACTTTGGGGATACCCACCTCATGGGACTCCTTTTAGGAGAGACTGGATGAGATTCATCGCCCCAAGAGCCTAACGTCAACAAGCCATGACAAATGACACATCAATAGTTTTGGTGCTAAAAGGAAGGTGTGTTGAGCAAACAACAACAAATGGTGACTCTATTGGAAAATACTCCTGAGTATTTTGGAATAAAAGAAATGTGTCTACAAACCCATAATCTTTGGTTAAGATTATGTATGGAACATGAATGAATTTGAAGGAGGAGAAGATGGGAGTGGCTAAAGGGACCAAATCTGACACTCTTATTGACTTGATGTGTGCGAATGAGTTAATTACCACTTCTTAAAACCTTGAGAATGGTTGCCTGGATATTGCTCTATTGTAAGATAAGCTTTTACAGCCCTAATATATTTGTCTCTAATCCCACTCAAGGCCTTGCTCGACTAGTAGTTAGGCATCTATAGCCTCGGTAGAGGTTACCTAAATCGCCCAAAATTAAGTTTTTTTTTTAAATTGATTTTTCTTTTCTTTTTTTTAATTTTCATTTTCTCTTTCTTTTCTTAGCATCTCAATTCTAGGTTGGGGACCAACGTGGTAAGTGAAAGGCAAAATTATAGATTTTTCACCATAGATATTCATTATAGTAGGTTCATTTAAGCAAACCCAAAAACCATTAAGACATGATTTTTGTGTTTGTTTTCGAGAAAATGTCTTCATTGAATGAATAGTTTACCCAAACTTAACCCAATATGAACAAATTTAGAACATATATAATAGCTTAAGATTTTGAAACCAATTCAAAAATATAATATGATGTTACTAACTACTTAGAGTACTTATGCACCAGAACGCCGCTCGAGCTACCTACATTCAGGCCTTTCATTCTTCATTCTTTTGACCAGTAGGGGAACCTATAGGGAAAAATAAATGGGTTGAATAAAAAAAGAGGCAAACAACAAGGCCAAACTGAGAACAAAAATAAAAAAAGAATAAAAATAAATGAAAGCAAGAAAAAAAACAAGAAACAAAAGTAGGAAAAGGAAGGAGAAAGTATTTACAGGAACTTGCCAAGCAAATGTATGCCTGGAAGCAAGAATTTTTAAGAAGCACCTATGGATGGGCCAAATGACATCCTCACTAGTTAGACACTTGATACAAAATGTATTGACATTTAATATTTTGAGAATATTGGTAGAGATCTTACTGAGGGGAAACACACATTTACATCTATGTTAACCTCTACACTCATGAACGCTATCCACATAGTTCTATTTATGTTGTTTCCATGCAAATTAAGAAAATCTATGCTATTTAGTTCTGCCATGTACTTACATTCAATTTACAAAAAACACTCGAGAAAGGGTTTGAGAAATACCTTTGCCCAAACATTGAATTGCAATGAGAGATAAGGGTGGGTATCAATACACACTAGAGTGACTTGCCTAACCAATGTAGTAGATATAGGTTCTTCGTGGCAACCAATTGGTGAATCCATTATTGGCCACTCCTTGATTGAAATGAATGTCGTGGCAACATCCTCCTTGTCATCTTCATCATCCAAAAGGAATATGTTTGGTTCTTCACATGTTAGTGATATTCTAGATTTGACATTGATCACTGATGTATGTGGGAGTTGTATTGGATTAAGACATCTTTAGCTCTAACTCTCACTAGTCTATTTTTTTCATTCCAACCACCATGATCATGGTTACTCATTTCCATCTTTATTGTCTCCATTGTCATGAGGAGCACATCGCTGCTATAATTCCATTCCCCAAGCTATTCTAGAGGATCTAAACCTTCAAACCTGGGGATGATAACTTGATGTTCCTCTTCTTTCCACCTATCAAGTGCTGCTCTTTAGTGGTGAGGACTCTCATGACTCCACCATTTAGGTTCAGGGCAATCGGGTCAAAGGTAAGGCTATCATGAGGTGAGAGGTCTTCCATTTTTAGCTCTTTTATCTCACCTTTTTTGTGAGAACAACCAATTTCACCATTATTTTATGTTAGCTCACTCATCTCGGCTGACAAGATGGGAGTCAAACTACTGCATTTGAGTTGTTTAGCATCATGAATCAGTTTACCAAGTGTAGGAAGAACAACATATGGCAAATGTGTTTTAGATGCATAACATGCATCTTCTTCATCTACTTGTTCCAACTCTTCTATTTCATCTTCCAACCGATTACAAGGAATTTTTGATTTTCTTCTTATGTGGGTAGTTTATTACTATTCTAGTTTTCAATGATTAGGTCACTTTAAATAATTGATACCATTTCATCATCAGACTCTTCTTCATCACTATCTCAGGAACCAGTTTGTGCTTATAGAATGGTACATTGTTAGTCAATAGGACCGTTTTAACATTCATCTCATTTCCATATCTGTAGATGCCAAATTGTCAATATTGGAACACGATCTCATGAGCTAGTACCTTGGCTTACCATACAAATGGATTACCTTGTGGGCCATCTTTGATAACTTGTCTATTAACCATTTTAGCATGCCCATCAATTCTGTTGCCATATATTACCAATTTACTACAACCCATAGGGAGCTCAATGAACATGTTAATGCATTGAACGTTCACTTTCACTAGTTATACATGAGGTTGAAAGGCCCATTACAACAAATAGAAGTGGCCATTATTGAAGTTTATCTCAAAATATTGGATCCCCTAACTGTTATGTTTATTCGAAGGACTCCATCTGCTCTCACATCTCTAACGTTGACTTACCAAGAGGCTTTCACAATGAAACAATACTGAAACAAAGTTTGAATATTTTTACACCAGCAAAGGTCCCTTGATTGGAACATATCATAACAAATGACTAAGTGAAACCAATATGTCGTGACCTTATAGATAAAGACCTTGGGGAGACTCGGCTTGCGAGACTCCTTTTAGGAGAGGTTAGATGGGTTTCATCATCCTGAGAGCCTAATGTCGGTGAGTTGTGCCAAACAACACATCAACAGATATATTCATGAACCCTTGCATTGACTTATTTCGACCATTCACACACATTAATATAATTTCTTTATGTTTGTATTTCTAAAAGCATTACACATAATAAAATATTGTTCCTAAAATTACCAATCTAAGGATCGAAACTACAAACAAATTTATTTGGGACAACTTGTTGAGTCTTATCACCTTGAATCCAAAAATCTGTATGAGGTTGCTTGTCCAAACCTATCACCTCGAATACACAAATCTATTTAGGTCCACTTATCGAGTCCTTCAAAATATAATAAAACCTATGAAATGAAATGCAAATGTTCTATCCTTAAAGTTTAACATTTAGTAGGTTACCTCTTTTGAAGGGAACAAAACCTTTCAAATGTCAAGGTATTTGGGAAGAATCGATTCAAGAGGGAGATAAACTTTTCACATATTAAGGTATTTGGGAAGAATATGTTGAGAAAGAAGCCAAAAGTTTCACATCTCAAAGTATTTGAGATGAATCGATTTAAAAAAAGCTAAAATTTTTATATATCAAAATATTTGGAACGAAACAATTTAAAAGAGAGTTAAACTTTTTATAAATCAAAATATTTGATTTTAAAAAAAAAATTGATTTAGATAGAAATGAAATATCTTACTTAATATACACCTATTTTACAAGAACATGTTCTTAAAGGTGACCTATTAAATTTGAATTAAATAAATTTTGCATCTTACCACTCCGCTCGATCCTCAATTAAGTAAATGCACCAACCTAGATAGACCAAACAAATCGAATTTAAAAAGAAAGAAGAATAGGAAAAAGGAAAAAGAAAAAAGAAAGAGAGAGAAAAAAGGGGCCAAGAACCGAGTGCCTGTCTTTACCCTGCGTGAATATTATCCACCAAGAATTTAATTTTCGGCCCTGTACCATTTTTTTTAATCAACTCCGAGAGGAAATAAAGGTTGGGATCCTCGTCTCCCAACTACCAGCTCCATGGGCCTCCAACCTCCAATGGATATGGAGACCGCAAACACTTTTAAAAGTCAAGTCAATAATAAAGCAAAGCATAGGACTTAGGTATGATAGTAATTATAATCATGGCGTGCTAATACTTGTTCCTTTTCAGCTCCTCCAGGCTCCACCCTGTCCGACGGAGACGGCCATCAATTTGCGTCACATAATTCCCGTTACGTATTGGTAAGGAAAGTCGAGCCGCTCCGCTGCGCTCCACCCCACAAGAGCGCATCAACAGTCGAGGGTATGGAAAAGTTAAAAATAACACTCCGCTCCCGCCACTGTTTTTAACGACTTTTAGTGCCCTTGCGACTCGAACGCGTGACCTCTATCTGCCCACCGTAACGACTGAAAAGTATGAAAGGATAACAGAAATATTTTTTCCTGTCAAACAGACTGTTTTATCTGGGATCTGTAGCAGAGGGCAGAAACCAGAGAGCAGGCATGGTTGCTCTGGCGCTTCTATTCGGCCAGGGGGGACCAGGTTCTGTTCTTACCATTCTAATATTTTCCTCAATTTCATTTACTAAGCAAATAAATGCCTTCTTAGCTCTAATTATCGATTTATATACCACACAAAAGAATGCATTAATTTTTTTTCCCATTATTTGGCTCCCTAACTTTCGTATCCAGCTTACATCTGATAAAAGAGACATATATGTCAACAAAATTTTGCTTTTTTTTTTTTCCGTTTATACGTTGAATCCTCACTCTGTGTATTCATTTACAGAGAAAACAACATTTTCTGTTTCCAAGATTATGTCGTTTTCAGTTAACTAGATGTAGCGACAATACAGACAATATTAATATATATTTCTTAGGACGAACCAAAAAAAATGTTAAACTTCCTGCCATTAGATGCAATTTGAACGGGCAAGGGGAGAAATTAGGCAAAAACAAATATATACAGTCGAGGGGAATCAGTGTAGTGGAATGATATCAAGGCATGAAGTATAATTCTGATAAGCAAACGCCTTACAATGTAAAGTTTGGAAAAGATTCATAATGGAGGGCGTATCATATTATGCTATAACTTTTTTACAGAGGTAGATTAAAACTTAAACAAAGTTTCTAACCATGATTTGTTCAGTTTCTTTACGCCCTGCTATTTTACGGTAATTCGATTAGGAATATTTGCCTATGGGACTTGTGCAAGCATTTAATAGGGAAAATTAATATTCGTCTGTTAAAATGACTGTTTGTCTTAATTTCTATGAAACAATATTTAATTTACTTGGGAATTGACCAATGTTTGTATAAAACATATTTAGATTTAAGGAAACTCAGAAACATTTAAGATCTTTGCTAGAATTGGATAGGGAAAAAGATACGTCAAAATTTCTTAATTTAAAATTTGTATGCTTTCAAAAAATTTTGCCATCTGAAAGGGTTGGATTTCACCATTGCTTAAAAAATAGAGGAAGTTAGACTTTATGTCCTTTAAAAACCAAAGAGACTTTGATTATCTGAACATGGCAGGTACAGAATATGTGTGGCTGAACTTGAATGGGGACTTTTGTCACTCTGGGAGGCTCTTCAACAATCCCCATTTCTTGTTGGCAATGACCTGGTTACTCTTTTATTCTTTCTGAAAGTATTGCTTGATAATTGATACCAGTTTTTAAGATCTGGCATGATCTAAGGAACTATTATATTTTAATCTACAGTCAATCTTGTAGGTTCTTCCCTGGAAAAAGAAAGATGTTTATGCCTATATAAAGGACAAAAAAGAGATAGCTGCTATATGATTGAAGAGTTTTACTTAGACTTAGACTTCATAAGCTGAAAGAGGTTATCTGATTCCAAGACTTTTGAAGTCAAAAAGAAACACGCAACTTTTTTTATAGCTTCAAAAAGAAAGGAACAAGTGGGAATTCTTTATTGTATGTTTTAATGTGATATAACATTCTATCTTACATGATAAATTGTCATGTCTCTTGTGATCTGGTAAATATCTTTGATAAGTGTAATCCTTGAGAGCTTCTTCTTTCTCTAGCTGTGCATTGATTTTTTAGGGTTGTGAGTAAAGTATTTTATTCTATGTTCTGACCCAATCTACTGTTTTGGTGTGTTTGTGCAGTGGTGTCTAGAAGGAAAGCTCGATCTGCTCTTTCATCGACGAGCTCCTTTCTTCAGGAAGCATCTTCAGAACCAATGTTTTTCCAATTTTGCTTTGGCTATCTGTTGATATTGTCATGGGCTGCCATTTCGAATGCCAGTGAAGGTTCCAGCTCTTCTGCATTGATCTTACATCCCAATCCCGCTGGAAGATCACAACCACCAATATCAACTAGAGCACAGCCACCAACTCCAATTCATTCACCAAACACACACCCAACAGCTACTCCTGTTAATTCTCCTCTTCCTCTGCATAAATTTCACCATTCTCCTGCACAATCTCCATCTTCGTCACACATGTTGGCACATCATGTTAAATTGCACTTTTCAGGACCATCATCGTCTCCCAAATCTGGGCCTGTGAAGGTTCATTCACATGATTCAGGCAGTTTAGCCACACCATCTGGATATGGGAGAATATCATCAGCACCTGTTTCAGATGTCCCAAAACCCCCGGTACTGAGAGGTGCCCCTCCTCCATCTGTTTTTACATCCATTGCATCAAATTCCACTCCACCATCCTTTTCTCCACATGTTGGTGGTAAGAATATACACTCCTCTCTGAGTGAAAAATCTTTGATAAATTTTAATAGACAGTGTGTAGGTTTATAGCTTTATGATTATATTGTCCTGCTTAGTAGAATAAGCAAAATGCTTTATTCTGACATGTATATGTACAAGGGAAATGAAAAAGATACAGAGACAGTTCATAGGAGGGAACAGCGATCTTCGCAATTTGTTAATTGTTTCTGTTAAAATAGTTACCATATCTTTCATTACTATTTACATTGCAAAATTATTTGAAGCTTTAAAACATTGTTTTTACCTTGTTTCCCTGCTAGTTGTATATCATAATAAGTATTTATTTTTTCTTATTAAATTCTTCAGTAGGTACCTTTTTTTCCCTCTTTCCAAATCGACTATGAATGTTGGGTGTAATTGTTGAGGCTGTCAGTCTAAATATTTTGTCCTTGTTTCTTTCTACAGGTTGCTGCAAATACAACATGATGCGCAGGCCAGGAAGTCACAATTGCTCTTGCGTATATCCAATCAAACTGCAGCTTCTGATTCTGAATGTTTCGACCAGTTTTAGAAATTGGAGTGCTGAATTCCAGCAGGAACTTGCTTCCCAGCTTGGTTTGTTAGTTGTTCAGTTTGACTTCACCTCGTTCCAGATTGACAATGCAAATGAGTTGAATATGTCCATGGATATTGCTCCGTCAACTGGTCTGAGCTTTTCTTACCGCGAGGCACGTCGAATCAATCATACGTTAATCATACATAAATTGCACCTCAATAGTTCTTTATTTGGTGGTTACAGGCTTCTGAATTTTACTTGGGTGGAGCCACCTGCTTTGCCTCCTGGTAATCTTGATTCTTTTTCCCTTCATCGTTAATACTTATCTATCATGGAATTCTTTTAGATATTTTCCTTGTGTACTTTGTGCTTCCCTATGTTAAATGTGTTGAATGTGAGATGCCAAACTCGAGTTGTTTCCATTTAGTAAATATAATATACCTTTATTGTGGACTCTAAATTCAGAATAAAAGAGTAATAATATAAAACTAGATAAAAAGTAAGTAGAGGGGAATGCACCAGAAATAAGTCAGTTAAACCTGGAAATCCTGCTTGGAAGATGCTTTTTCGGGGAAATGTTTCTGTAGGAACATTTGAAATAAGTGTTTGACAAAATGATTTTTAGAGGAATTTTTTTTCTCAAACTAGATAATTTAAATTATTTATTCTTTGTGGATTTTTGATAAATATACACACATATAGTAATGTTCTCTTTGAAATTTTAACAAGTTTTAACGAGCTGATTCTGTGGGTTGATTATTTTTATTGTGATGAATTGTTTTATTTTCTTTCTTTTTCATTGTAATGATGATGCCATCAATCAGGTACAGTTCCCTCCAAGTGTAATGAGGTTTTTGATAAATATACACACATATAGTAATGTTCTCTTTGAAATTTTAACAAGTTTTAACGAGCTGATTCTGTGGGTTGATTATTTTTATTGTGATGAATTGTTTTATTTTCTTTCTTTTTCATTGTAATGATGATGCCATCAATCAGGTACAGTTCCCTCCAAGTGTAATGAGGTAAACTGACTTTTTCCAAATCAGTCATTAAATTCATATAAAAATAGATATCAAGTGTGTGAATCCATCCCCGTGTTTTGATTCTTCCTGACCCATAAAATCTAGGGATGCCATTTTTTGGCTTCCAAGTTCGATTTTCAGATCTAGCCTGGCTATTTCTTTCTTGGTGCACATGTCCATGATCTCTTCTCATTGTGCAGTATGCTTGTAAATCATAATTTAGTTAGAAGTCACCATCAGTGGCCCTAAAATCTCTCCATAACCTTATAATTTGACCTTGATTAAAATCCCCAGCCTCTCTTCTTGTGTTCCTCTGTCTAGGTGGAGAAAGAGACAATCGCAGCTGAAAAGAAGGATCTCTTTTGGATCTACTCCAACTACTATGCCATGTTTTAGTTATATGTGAAGAGTGATGAGACGAAGAAGATTTATTGCATCCGTTGGTTAATATTAGTTGCATGGTCTATGTCATCTGTCTCAAATCCCTGCTCGTATTGTCCACAGTTTGAACCAAAGACTGGAAACTTTCTTCTATGACTTGTTTAAATACTTTTTGATCTCTTCCTTGCTCTGAATCCATTCTGGGTTAACTGTTATAGCCGAGGAAACTCTCTACCTAAAAGATGAATTCTTGAAATCTGAGCTGAAATTCTTAGTCAAAACCAAAAAATTTGAAATTTCCGGCTCTGATACCAATGAAATTAATCTGAAAAGACAAATGTGGAAACAAAATTCTGAATTCCAATCCAAAATCTGAAAATTCTGGAATTAAAGACTGAAAATTATGCAAAACAAATTTCTGGAAACAAAAAAACAAAACTCTGTTCTACTATGACCAGTACCAAGAACAGCCAAAACTCCTAGGTGAACTATCCACGATTCTGGGGACATATCAATCTTTGGTGTATTAAGTGCTTGTCCAGCATGTTGCATAAGGAAAACATCTCCTAGTACTATAAGTCTTCCCATACATATGGACAAGGAAGCCCTCTCCTATATTTAGACACACACCTAAATATAGAATTGCTCCAAAAGGGTCCTATATGCGTGTTATCCTTGAGCAATCTTTAGCCTTTTAATGGCTTAATTTTCTTTATCCTTCCAAAATAATCTTTAGCCTTCCATAGCTTAATGTGCTTTTTTTACTATTTTTTCAGGGTATACTTAAAGATTTAATCTACTTTTTGCCGTTATGTGTGAGTACTGTTTTTGTTATTTTACCATGGGAGTCATGGGAGTCATGAGACCTTGGCTGACTGTGAATAGCTTTTTTGGAAGTCAAACTCCTCTTTTAGAGACTTTGGGTTTCTGAGCTGACCGGAGTTTGAACCTGGGTCTTTTTTCTGGTGACGCCCTGTACCAACCATTCAGCCTATTCCAATGCGCTTTATTCTCTTTACTATTTTCCTAGAAAGAACCTATGCTTTATTCTTGTTCCATCTTCCTTAAATAATTGTATTCTTTGATAACATTCTCCCATTTCAAGTGCCTTTCTAAATGAAATGTAGTGGGCTCATTACAGGTGTGTAGTGATTTGAAATGTTTTGTTGTGGGAAGCTTGTAGAGATTACCGTTGTCTTCATTCTCAATAGAGTTTCTCTTGACTAGATTTCTCCGGCAGTTGTGTACATGAAGTTCCTGATGGTAGAGTAGTTTATGGGAGTCAATGATGTTTGATCTACTTGTCTAATTGCATGACTTGTCCTCTGCCAGCAATTGCAGTTTCAGCTCCAGTCATCCCTCCCAGGGTGCCATCAACTACATCCACTTCTGCATCGCAGAATATGGCCCATAAAAATCGGAGAAAGAGCCCGAGTTTGGTTCTTATTCTTGGCCTAACTGCTGGCATTATTGTGATAGTTTTTGTTTCTGTACTTATTTCCTTCAAATGTATGTCAAGTCAAAAGAAGAAATCTCATCAACTCCTCAAAGAAAAAGGTATGGAGATTTACAACATGAGTTTTCTGTCTTCTCTTGGTTCAGCATGAAGATTCATTGAGTAGATTGATTATCGGTTATAAGTTTCTATCTTTTTCTCAATTATGATAAAAGTGGCAACTGAATAGATTTCTTACTTTGATGAAATGATGCAAGTTGTAGAACATATTAGTAAATGGATTTGTAATTTAATTTCTTTTGATATCATTCAAGTGATAGCAAGACCATGATATTCTGGAAAATACTGCATTATCTTGAAGTAAAGTTGGAGTGACTACAGTCATAAGGGAGCACTTAACTGACACCTAAACTGTTGAAAGGTTTTTGGGGGTTTTCTTTTATGTCTGGAATCATTGCACATGGGAATTTTTGCATTGAGGTATTGCCTTGTCCACTTGCCAACCATAGGTAATAGAATTTTGCTTCTGGCATTTGAAAACCTGCCACAGCTGTATCGTGGGATAGAAATTGTTGAAAGGTTTTTGAGGGTTTTCTTTTATAGATGGAATCATTGCACATAGGAATTTTCGCATTTAGGTATTGCCTTGTCCACTTGCCAACAATAGGCGATAGAATTTTGCTTCTGGCATTTGAAAACCTGCCACAACTGTATCGTGAGATACTTTTAAAATATTTTTGCTCCTTCAAAAAGGATTATCCTTGAAGACCTGTTAAATGTTTATAGCTATAAAAAATTCAGCATGCTTTTGAACACTGCTGCCCTTGGAAATTCACTTCCTTCACTCTCCAACTTTTTATGGCATCGGTGAACTTAGCTCCTACATGTTACACAGCATAAATTATAGTTTCAGCTAGAGGGGTCTTGTGTGATGTTTTTTCTAGTATTTAGTTTGTGATAAATCGACTTAACCTCATTTGCATAAATTCTAGTTTCAGCTGGACGGTCTTTCAGCGCATGAAAAGACACCTTCAACATTTGTATAAGTAAGAGGTAAAGCCCAATTATAAAGGCATGAGTGAAGGAAGTGAGCGAGTAATGAATTCAGTTGTTTGTGAGCAGAGGAAGTGTAAGAGGTAGCAGAGAGTTGAGAGAGTGTAGAACATTATTGCTGGTGCACATTCCATTTGTAGTCTTTGTAGTCTGCCCAAGTTGAAGGAAGGAGAGGTGGCAAGCAGTTGACATTACCAATCTGGTGTGCCCTACATTGGGATTTCCAGGGTAAAATTTCTTTATATTATGGTGTTGTTCTTGTTTCATTTCTGATGTTATTGTTTATGTTCCATTAACAACAAAAAGTTAACACTAATTTAAGCATAAACTGGTAATTCTGATGCAGTTCTGAGCATGAATCACCTCATGCACTGTATAATAAAGCCAGAGAATCTCAGAAATAATAGAACACAGGAAAACATATTATTCACTCTGATTCATATTCTGATATATCAAATCATACAAACACATTACAACAATATATAGGATACTTATACCCTATAAATTAAGAGATTTACATAATCCTTGAATATCTCCTAAACTAATGTTAGTGAGTTGTACCAACAACTCACGTAACCACACTAACAAAATACCAATAATAATATAAACGTAAGTATTACTTTACAGTAACTAACGCACGCATTTTATATTTACCTCTCGGTAAATATATAAATTCACACAATAATAATGTTACTAACTATTAATCCGTAACATTCACCCCCTTAACATTATTATTCCTAGTTGCACCCCCTTAATCTGAACACGGGGAGAATATCATCCTGTACTGCATTTGAATTATGACTGTGTGATTTTTTCAAGGATTACAAACTTGAAAAATGTTTTTTCCATGGCTAAACAAAAACCAATGATGGTTTTTCGCATGGCTTATCAACAACCAATGATGGTTTATCCCATGGCTAACCAGCAACCAAGTGGTTTTGCTGGTTTACTACAAACCATGTCATATATGCAAGTACATATTTAATTTCCATCATTTTCTAACTTAGAGGGATTACAAAAGGAAATATCAAAAGGGATTACTCGAACAGGAATTGCATTTTTGTTCTTATTTAAGCACACATGCTGAAATAAAAACTATCACACCACACTGAAATCCACACAATTGAAATTATCACACCACACAAAAGTGCCACTAAATCAAAGGTGGCCTTTTCAATAGTGGCTTGCAGACGCTTGAATGGCCTCCATCCTCTTGTGCCTCCATCTTCCAATCGATGACGCTGATTCACTCGGCCTAAGAAGTCATGAAGCTCAAATTACAATGGTGGACATCGCGTACAAACAATATGCGTCCTTATGCTTTTGAACATTTTTTTACTTTTTAAAAATGACAAGACTTAAATCAACACTTTTTTTTTTGAATTTTTGACATAAATGTCTTTTTGACTATGGACCCAAAACGAAATTTTGACACTATGAATTTTAATGACTCGACTCTTTACAAAAAATGACTTGACTCTTTACAAAAAATGACTCAAAATACTTTATTGACATAAATGACATTAAGCTAATTCACCTAAATGACTTTATAAAGCTAATGAAACCAACAACTTTGAGTTTCTGACAAATAATAAAATTTTAACATAAATAGAAACTCTGTTGCAAACTAATGACTCTAAAAATACTAAAGTAATATTTAATTACTTTATGACCACCTATAAACAAATGAACTCATACTTCCTAAAGACAAGTTATAAAATTGACAAAATACGTCTTGACTTGAAATTTCAAAAATCAATTTGTACGAGATACGGCAAGTGAGAAGTACATCTTGAACAAAGCAGAATGTTGGTAGAACGCATGCGTGGAAGCCACGTGGAGAAGACGGAGCCGTATCTGAACTAGTTTTGTAGAAAATTTTGGTGTTATCATTCCAACTAATGTTATCTAGATCATACCACTGCTAACCGACCTATGTAGAAGCACAGAGGTGATCTATGTATGCACCAAAATAGGATTACGAGTCTGTAGAAGACTTGAACAGAAATGAAATAAATAGACCAAGCATTCAAGCTAACAAGAGGATGTTGGCATTGATGGTAGATGCTTATTAATGTTGACTGCAAATTCTATGATGCACGAATTCTCCTCACAATGGACACAACGCTTTTTTACAGATCTGATGCAGAACGCAGAAATTATTATTTGCTTATGGAAAATCCTTAGCTAAATACATATGCATGGTGACCAGAAGAACACGAACTTGACTGACATTCAGGAAGGTGTTGAGGAAGACAACCCTACGCTTTTGCTATGCATGTAGAATGCTTGAGAGGAGCCGAGACTGGTTGACAAGTCAGAACTTAGGATGGATATATAGATCTCAACGACACACAAGAATTGATCAGGTTGTACTGTATTTTTTCTCATCTACAGGGCAAGGAATAAATCAACCGACCCTAAATTTTTCCTAATTATCCATCACCAAATGTCTTGCTTTGATACTAGATGATAATTTTGGTGCAATTCTGAGCACGAATCACCTCATGCACTGTATAATAAAGCCAGAAAATCTCAGAAATAATAGAACACAGGAAAAAATATTATTCACTCTGATTCATATTCTGAGATATCAAATCATACGAACACACTACAACAATATATAGGATATATATATCCTATAAATTAGGAGATTTACATAATCCTTGAATATCTCTTAAACTAATGTTAGTGTGTTGTACCAACAACTCACGTAACCACTCTAACAAAATACCAATAATAATATAACCGTAAGTATTACTTTATGCTAACTAACTCACATTTTATATTTACCTCTCGGTAAATATATAAATTCACACAATATAATGTCGCTAACTATTAATCCGTAACATAAACTACATTTTATTTGTTGCCATTTGAAGTTTAATTCTAGTAGCAGCAATTTCTATTTACAAATCTGCATTTAATTTCGGAAAGTAAGAACATAAGAAATTATCAATCATAGTGGTATCAGAGCAGTTTAATCTTTGTGTATTGTGGAAGTGGTAGAATTGGTTGTATGACAGCAACAAGGTCTAATAAGGAAGAATTGCAGCCGTACCGATTAGATATTTAAAGTGTAATCAAAAGGCGAGAAAGATTGCCAAAGAATGAGAGACCTCAAAAGGAGGCCTTGGAGAGGGAGTCTCAATCTTAAGATTAATCAAAATTCATTTTGAAGCAACAAGAACTCATTGCCAAGCAACAAACATCCACGTTTATGGTGGTTTGCACTCTTGCCACGAAACTTGGAGTGGAAGAAGAGCATCCTTATTGAGAAGAAGAAAAGGAAGGATTCATGGATGAAGACGAGCAGTCCAAGCAATACAAAGGAAAAACTAAGGTAAAAGACTTTGACCATCCACTTTTCAAAGTCAAAATTAAAGCTTTGAAAGGAAAGTAGATGCTGAAATTGTAGATAATAGTTGAAGCAAATGGAAGTATAATTTAGTGTGCATGAAGTTAATGAGGCACCAAAAAACTCTTTTGCATATCTAGAAATGGAGGGTTGTCCTCTAGTTTGGTGGGAAAGTTATGTAGGCTCTTCGAAAAAAATACAAGCCAATGGTTGCTACATTGGATGATTTCAAGGAATTGTTGAAAGGAAATTGTATCCAATTGGGCATAAGACTGACCAAAAGCTTAAATGAAAATATTTAAGACAGGATTATGGTCAAAGCGTACAAGATTATACTATATAATTTTGAAGGCAAGCTATGCAGATGGGTTTGGATTTGAAAGAAGAAGACATCTAAATCAAATACCTTGTAGGTCTCCACCAAAACATGAGGAGATGAGTTAGACTTTGCAAGCCACAAGGCCTTGATGAAACAAGTATTCAAGCACACTTCATTGAGGAAGAGAAGAAACAAGGTTGGGATATTTCTTCCAAGCACAATCAGCCATGGAAAGAGAAAAATCAGCCATCCAAATCCTATACAAAGGGTAAGGGGAAAAGTAATAAAAATGCCACTGCGTTACATGTTCGCAAAGACCCAAAAAATCATTGTGTTAGACATGGGCATACTGACTAAAAATTGTGACTTTGCATCCAAAATTACATCCCAAGAACCACACCGAAGGGGACTCCAAGAAGTCCACGGCTTCTTCGGTAGAAGGGAAAGAGGTGGAGGTAGCGGAAAACTTAGATGTAGGTGAGAAGTTGGGTTGCATCGCTACTAATGCAGCTAGCAAGGGTCATTGAAGGGAAAATGAGTAAGCTTTTCCAAATCAAACTCCAAATCAAGAAGACAAAGGTAAAATGCTCTTGTTGACATTGGCTCACAATATAATTTGATCTCAAATGAACTTGTTGAAAGGCTTGGTTTATACCTATTGACTCATTGGGTTAGGTTGAAAAAGGGGTGGGAATCAAAGTGACCAAACAATGTAGAATCAAATTTGGCATTAATTCAGATAATGTTATTGAGATGGGAGTAGATGTGATTGCACTTGATGCATTTGAGAAGTTGGGTTGCATCACTACTAATGTAGCTAGCAAGGGTCATTAAAGGGAAAACGAGTAAGCTTTTCCAAATCAAACTCCAAATCAAGAAGACAAAGGTAAAATGCCCTTGTTGACATTGGCTCACAATCTAATTTGATTTCGAATGAACTTGTTGAAAGGCTTGATTTAAAGACATTTGATCATCCCCATCCATACCCATTGACTCATTGGGTTAGGTGAAAAAGGGGGGTGAGAATCAAAGTGTTTAAACAATGTCGAATCAAATTTGGCATTAATTCAGATTATGTTGATGGGATGGAAATAGATGTGATTGCACTTGATGCATTTGATGTTGTATCTGGAAGTCCTTGCTTGTATCTTAAGGATGCTATCTTCATGTGGAGGGAAAAAAATAAAGTTGGGCCAAGGATGGGTGCAGTTACATCATCAAGGCACATCAAAGCAAGCCTGAGCTTGCCATGACAAGTACCAACCAAGCCAAAAGGCTCATTCAAACAAATAAGAGTTTTTGTTTGTTTGTTTTGAAGGATAACCAAGAAGATGGGCTTGAAATTTTTGAGATTTATTGTACTGACAAAAGATTGAAATATTTTGACAGGCAATTGCCTCTTTTTCATAAAGTGTTCTAAACTCCTAAGGGGTTTCCTTCTAAGAGGGAAGTAAAACATGAGATTCATTTTTTGTACGGATCTCCTCTAACCAATACTGGCTTGTACAACTTCAAGAATTGTTAGAGCAAAGGGTCATTCACCATAGCACTTCACCATGTCGATCTCATATAGTCATGGTACAAAAGAAACACAACTCTTGGAGGATGTGCATTAACTATAGCGCATTGAATCAAATCACCATCAAGAATAATTATCTACTTGTTGTATCTACTATTAACTACAACATAATAATTATTTTACCAAGTTGGATCTTAAATACGGCTACCATCAAGTTCACATGAAGGACCATGATATATGGAAGACAACATTCAAAACAAAACAAGGTTTGTATGAGTGGTTAGTTCTTTCTTTTGGCTTGTGTAATGCACCAACTATTTTTATGAGATTGATGATGATAAATTAAGGCCATTCATAGATACATGTGTGATAGTCTATCTGGATGATATATTGGTTTTTAGTGCCCCTTGGGAAGAACTTCTAATCCATTTGAAGAACGTTTTGCAAATGTATAAGGAAAATCATTTTTTTTTGGAACACATGAATAAATTTGAGTTTGCAAAGTAATCCATAGTCTACTTGGGGCATATGGTTGGACGAGGAGAGTTGAGAGTGAATCCAACAAAAGTTGAGGCCACCACAAATTTGGCTCACACCAAAGAGTGTTAGGAGATGAATTTAATATTTAGATCTTTAGCATTGTGGTGTGGTATATGACAATCCTATGTACTTGAATTTTACAACTGTACAATCGTATGATGTGGTACAATACTATGCAATGCAGTACGATGCTTCTAGATTGGATGATGCGGTATGACTCTTCTAGAAGTTGTACGATGCAGTTTTTGGATCCTTCTTTGCCCTCTATAAAATATCCATGACCAATTGAGGTTAGACAGATAATTGTAATTCTGATTTTGCTGTTAATAAAGTACGACAAAGATCTTTTGCCCCATGGTTTTTCCCTGGTATATTTCTAGGGTTTTCCATGTAAATTTGGTGTGTATTTACAATTCTTTTCTTGTCTTGTTTCATTGCTGTATTATTTTGTACATTGTTATTTTCTTTTAGTGCAATAGAAACAAAAAACTTTGCTGGGGCAGTTTAATAAATGAGGAAATTCATTATTTCATTCTCCACAACAGCTGCACCTTTGCATGCCATTGGAGCACGTGATAATAGTTTCCATTGGGGTAAATAACACGCAAGTGATTTTGATACTTTGAACTTTGAAGTATAAATTCAGCTATGCACCAGTTCTCGCTTTTCTTGACTTGCAACAGCCATTTAAAGTTGAAATGGATGCAAGTGACTATGCCACGAGGGTAGTTTTATTGGAAGGAGGTAGCTAGTTGGTTATCATTAAGAAGTATTTTAAAATTCGGTAAGAGGTTACCTCGTATATGACAAAGAAATGTATGCACTTGTTCAAGCAATTAAGAATGGAAACATTATTTAATGGGCAAAGAAACAATCATTCATGCTGACCAAAAACCTCTTCAATATCTGGAAGCACAAAATAAGTTGCAACATGCAAGGCACTGTAAATGGATGGTAATTTTCCAACAATTTCATATGATGATCAAATGCAAGAAAAGGAGCATCAACTTTGTGGTGGATGTGCTATTTAGGCCACTCAGTACAAAGTAAACTTCAGCTTTGGCCACAATTTCACAACTTGCACCTTTCACAAGGGCCTTATGAGGAAGCATATGCACGAGATGTAGATTTTGGGGAGATATACCAGAAATTTAAGTCAAGAAAATGCAATTTTGAAGACAATGCTTATTGTTACCTCAATAATGGGCAACTCTACCAGTTGGGCAAATTGTGCATAGCAAAGTAACAAAGACTTCTAATCATGAGGGAGGCGCATACTTTCAATGTACTAGGTCACTTTAAGGCTGGCAAAACAATGGAAATTTTGCAAAAGTATGTGAATTGGCGTAAAATGCAAGAAGAAGTTTCCAAATTCATTAGATGATGTATTTTATGCTATACAAGTAAATGTGATGTATTGTACATGCCTCTACATGTCCCTACTAGGCTATTGTAAAACATTTATATTGATATTGTGGGGGGTTTACCAATGTCTAAGCATGGCCATGACCATCTCTATGTGGTTGTGGATAAATTTAGTTTAATGCGTGTGCTTATGCTGTGGGAAAATACTATTAAGGGGCGTGAAGCAGCTGAATTATTCTTCATTAATATTTGGGTGCATTTTGGTTTGCATAAAACTATTGTTTTAGATAAGGATTCCAGATTTTTTGGGATGTTTTGGAGTGCCTTGTGGAGCAAGATGGACACCAAGTTGAAGAGGAGCACAACCTTCCATCCTCAAACTGATGGGAAAATAAAAGTGGTCTATAGAAACTTGGTAAAACTCATAAGAGGGTACAATAGAAAACATATGGGATGAATCTTTGACATATATAATTATATTCAACATTATTACAATAAAGCAGCTCATACATTTATGAACAAGTCATATTTTGAATCATGTTTGGGGTATTTTCTTACTAATCCACTTGATTTTATATATAGAGAGCAAAAGGAAGGAGAATAAGAAGATTTAGAGGTGACAATTGCAACCGACTTTATCGAGAGAATTAGGCAAATCCATCTCCAAGTGCAAGAACAACTAGAGAAGTATCTAGCTGAGATCAAAGCTAGGCATGACTAGCACCCTCAAGAGTACACTTGCAAGGTGGGTAACAAGATATAGTGTTACTTGAGCAAAGAGAGGTTTGGAGGGAAAGCAAAAAAGCTCAAGCCACTAAGATATGGGCCATTTACCATCATATTGTAGGTTAAGAAATCTTGACCCAGACTAAGATAGGAGGTGACAATTGCAACTGACTTTACGAGAGAATTAAGCAAATCCATCTCCAAGTGCAAGAACAACTAGAGAAGTATCTAGCTGAGATCAAAGCTAGGCATGACTAGCACCCTCAAGAGTACACTTGCAAGGTGGGTAACAAGATATAGTTTTACTTGAGCAAAGAGACGCTTGGAGGGAAAGCAAAAAAGCTCAAGCCACTAAGATATGGGCCATTTACCATCATATTGTAGGTTAAGAAATCTTGACCCAGACTAAGATAGGAGGTGACAATTGCAACTGACTTTACGAGAGAATTAAGCAAATCCATCTCCAAGTGCAAGAACAACTAGAGAAGTATCTAGCTGAGATCAAAGCTAGGCATGACTAACACCCTCAAGAGTACACTTGCAAGGTGGGTAACAAGATATAGTTTTACTTGAGCAAAGAGAGGCTCGGAGGGAAAGCAAAAAAGCTCAAGCCACTAAGATATGGGCCATTTACCATCATATTGTAGGTTAAGAAATCTTGACCCAGACTAAGATAGGGGCCATTTACCATCATAGTATAGGTTGGAGAGAATGCTTTCTAGCTTGATTTACCCTCTTTCATGAGGATGTATTTAGTTATGAAATTTGAGAACTTGCATCTTTATGAGACTTCCATGTTAGATGAGGAGGAAGAAGAGCAATTAGTACCTTTAATTGAAGACGTTGCCTTGGATTCTCAAGGGAAGTTAGAGGAGGATATTGTGTAGCAAAAGAAGGTTAGAGAACTAGGAAAAGGGCTGCCAAAATTTTGGCAGGTTGGGATCAAAGGTAAGGCAGCAAAATAAGGTTAGAGAAACATGAAGAGGGCTGCTAGAATCTTGGCAGGTTGGGATGAAAGGCAGGACACCAAGACAAGAAAAGTGGTACTTCAAGGAGAAATTCGCAAAGATCACTCCACATCTCATGAATAATTAAGCTTTTGTGGGACTGTAAGCTTCCTAAGAAAGGGAGGTGTGATTCCTATAGAAACAAAAAATCAAACACACTTCGAAAAGAACAATGAATTCAACAAATTCCAAGGTACAAGGAGGAACTGTTGGTATATTGACAAGACCACCTTGGTGGTTTTTCCTTTGCAAACAGGGGGTTGCACTTGTGACATTGATAGTCTTGCCTGAATTCAACAACATATCGATAATGTTTACAAAATATACTAGTTTCAACTTCCTCTGATAAACTAGTAGTTGTAGCATGGTTAAGCTTATACCAACCGCCACAAAGCTGGTATAAGCTTAAATTTGATGGTGTATCTAGAGGAAACCTAGAGAAGGTTGTCTTGTGAGAGATGAGTTTATGATATTCATTAGAGTTTACTTAGTCAACATTAGGCTAGGAACCAAGAATGAGGTGAAAACCTTAGGGTATGGCTTTGTCCTTTGAAATTTGGAACTTAGATATTGAAGGTGACTCTCAAATCATAATCCGATCTTTGGAAAAAGGTAACATGCCAAATTGAATGTTGAATAACCTCATCAATGAATATGGGATCCTATTGGCCCAATCTAAAGGCTCCACTTCAAATTTGTTATAGATAAGCCCATTGACTGTAATGAAAGGGTCTTGTAAGAATTCTAAGGTTAAAAAAAAACTTAACCCCTTTGTATGCACTTGGATGGTTTAGGAGTGTTAGTCCCAATTGAGGAATGTAGTCTTCCTATATTTAAAAATAATTTGTTAATGGTCCCATTTGGGAACATGACTTTTTAATTGATGTAAGATTCACTGCAATCATTATTTTGGGAGGTTGCAAGCTTTGACATGATGTCACAGATTGCTTGACACCTTTGAATTGATGAGTTTAGGGTGGCAAACCAAGGCATGGCCATTGCACATCATTTTTGTTTTCATTCTTAGTTGCTCACTTCTTTGTTCTCACCTATGCTTTTGTTCGCATTCTCTCACACCCATGGTGGCATTAACTAGTTGCATTAAGAAGAGAAATGTGTTGGAATTGGGGAGAGTGTTTGAGTGCCTCTTATGCTCTATTTTCAATAAAAAATTGACAATTGTTTTGATGGTTAAAACAATGGACTTGAAAAAGTGGAGTAAATCCACACTTGACATTTTTTCATAAGGAATCCAAATATGTAGACAGGTACGGGGTATTTTATCTCAAACTATAAATATTAGTACTTTGTGGAAATACCCTAACTT
This sequence comes from Torreya grandis, assembly GCA_037957365.1. NCBI lineage: Eukaryota > Viridiplantae > Streptophyta > Pinopsida > Cupressales > Taxaceae > Torreya > Torreya grandis. The sequence goes on along the minus strand of JARHVA010001556.1, from coordinate 2,670,522 downwards.
GGCCCTAGAATGACCAAAACAAAGAGTTAGAATATCAAGTTTGTGCTACAAGACCTTACCATTAGTATTGAACTTTGGGGTGAATATGCCTTGAAAGAAGCATATAAAAGATTCCAACAAAATTGGATCCAAGCTCAAGCAAACAACCACCATTGACAAAACTTCGTATGATTATTGAATCCCTTCACACCTTGCTTGAGCTCAAATTGAAACTTGGGGAGATTAGTCTTTATGCTCTGGTACCATGTTAGAAAACATATTGGATCAATCAACTAAATATGTTCCACCATGCAATGCAAAAGACACAAGACCACTAAGATATTGGTGGTATACGATGTATCAAGCTACTTGCTACAGGGATGAATGATTGAAATTGGATGAATGATGGACTATATACCCCTAGTGTATATAGTAGACACTAACAATGCCTAACCATTTACTTAATATGGGTTGGAATCATGCCTTGTATACTGATGAATTATCATCCCATTAATACTTACAAGTTAGGCCTAATAAGGTAGACCCGTACCAAGATACACAATGTAGGCCCATCCCAATGATACTACAACACGATAAAAACACGTTGGATCCTAATTTTCTAAAGCAATAATTCTAAGGATTATCACAATTCAGTATCTCAAGGGGACTTGCACTAACAACTACAACAAATCAACCCACCATTAGTAGTTGGATGGTCTTCAAAGAGGCATTCAGGAAGCACTTTTATCCCCTTATGTACACAAAGGATATATTGTTATGTTGGCTTCATCTTCGCCACACTTATAGACACTTGGTCCAACAAAACATTGACCAATTCAACTGCCTCTATTAAGTTGGATGTTTAGGATGTTGATGAGGTCCTTCACTTCAAGTTAGAGGTTCAAGATGACAATGAGGACGACAACTTTATCATCTTATAAGAAGAGTACTTGTTCCTTTGCAAACTTCTTTAACCCTACCAAATCATCCTTGAAAAATGGGAACTCTTCATGAAAAATCTCCACTAAGGGTTAAAGTCCGTCGCATGGTAATAGAAAGAAGTATTGTGCTTATCTCATGAGAATCATAAATTATACCAATAGAGGTCATATTCTCAAATAAAAGAAGTCAAAGACCCTAAGTTGTAGGGAATACCCCTTGCACAACGAGTTTCCCCCTATAAATGTTTCCAAATCAAAGCGAAGAACCAAATAGTTGGGGAGACATCCGAAAGCACCAGAAAATTTCGGGTACTTATGGAAACATCTCTAAAAGGACATGGCAATTTTTGGGCGTTCCTGACGCCCTTTTAAAAGAACTTAAAAAACAAAAACTTCCAAAATAAAAAGAATATTATATATTTTTATATATATTTCTATTTTTAAATTATTTATTGTACGAACGTTTTTGTGCCGTTTCATTTCCAAGGGTTCTTGGGAAATCAACATTTCCACATTTCTTATCCGTTTCCGTTTCCGTTTCCTGGGAATTAAGTAAACACCCTTAGTGTCGAGTAGAATGCATAAGCCAAAGATTCAAAGATTAAGGTATCCAATTTCATTGCTTCTAATCCTCAACTTATGCTCATGGTCAATGATTATTTGGCAAACAATAGGGGGCTCTGTTCTCATCATTGTCAAATCAAGAATAGATTTATGGAGCTTATCCTTGAGAACTATAGCCAGAAGAACCGTAGTTTACATAAATTGGTGGATGAACTTCAATTTCCAATTACAATGCATTGACACCCGTACCAGTTGAGATGTTTCGAGGGACTATCCACATGTCTCGCAAGTGTTGTCACATTTGCGATTGAAATGAAACGTGTTTGATTTGAGAGTGTAAATGCGAGTAGGAATAATTTTGTAACTAGAATAATGTAGAAGGTAGGTAACTGTATTGTAGAATGGAGAATATGTTTAGATTAGATGAGAGTTTAAAAGATGAGGGGTGGTTCAAAATCACGCCAAACAAAAGAAAATTTAAAGGAATAATAATAATTGTACGTGACATTTGGTATGAAGAACATTAATTGTGAGAATTCAGTTTGAAACCTAGAGCATGTTGTATTCACATTGGTAGGTCAGGTGGGTTTTGTCCTTTTACTGAGGATCATCATATGTTATTGCTATAATGTTGGACATATTCTTTGTTTGCAGGATGTTTTCGATTCGGGTATCACATTGTACTCGTGTTGTACTTTCTTGTACTTGTTTTAGTTCCCACCATCCCAATTCAATAGTCATGTTTGCAATTCGATCCACTTTCAAGATCTTAGATTTGTTGTCATGAATTAAAGGAGATATCTTTAACATGTGGCATCTGTTAGAACTTGTTTTCTATTGGAGAGATTGATGATTATTTTGGAATCTACATCAACGTCAAGTTTAGGATAAAGTGGGCTTGATATTGTAATGCTATAGCTATTGCTTCTATTAGATTGTTTGACATTATGTTAATTATTTTCCCATAGAGTTGAGGTCATTTCCCATAGTAATTTTAGAAAGTACCTCACATACTGGCTTCTGTGGATCGCCTTCGGATGCACCCTCCATGTTAATTTTGATAAATGGGTTAGTTGGCCTTCTCTATGATGATGTAGGTTGGACATCTTGATTTGTGGCTTAGAGCTATTAACATGGGAATGTAGGAGAAGCAATACTCACATAATTTTTGGTAATTGACCTCTTTTGAACTCTTTTTGGGTTTGTGAATCTTACTTCAACAGTAGTGTGGATGCTATCTAGTAAGGCCCCCAAAGAATCTTGGGAGGCTCTTTGGTGCCTCAAAAGATACATTTGTTTTGTTTGAGCCATATTCCTTGTAATGTCCCCTTTGTACTAAGTCAACACGAGTGGGACCCATGAGCCCATTTCTATACTTCTCAATGGGTGATGGGTGATTGCTAGAGAAGTATATATTGGTGAGGATTGGTTCCGTTTCATTTGTCCCAGAATTTTTTATGAATTTTGGATCATTTCCTATATTTTAGTGGCATTTCCTAAATTTTATTAGGTCCGTTGGAGGTAGGACTCTCACCACTAGTCTCCTCATGGGGGATTTACCCTAAGGGGGGCCTTTTTATTGTTGACTTTGTTTATGCCTTTGGAGATTTAGGTGTACGTGTTCGTTATAAGTGCCATGGGCAAAACTTATTCCTATTTATTAGGGGCTTTAGGAGGGCTGCAGTCATAGGATCATGTCATGCAACATATCGTTGGATATGAGTGTGAGTCAGCTGTTCGTAGTGCTTTGTCTTAGTTCTTGGCAAGTAGTTCTCAAGCTATGGTTAATTTATTCATGAGAGGTCAAGGTTTATTGACTACTTGGGCAATTTAACGATATTACATTAGTGCCATTTTATGTAGTTCTTGATTATTAAGTGATATCAGTGTCATATCAAATAAAAATAATCTTTATTATTTGATATCAAGGGTAGGTGCCTAGGGTTGGGAGCACTACAATGAATAAATATAGGCTGCCCAACCTTGAGAGAATCAATCTATGTTCATTTCACATATTTTCAGATCTAGAGTGGGTGGCTACAGCAGGAAGAGCTCATCTATAGATTCAGGGACGAAAACCCTTAGATCCAAAGATCAGGACGAAACCCTTCTAGTTTTTTGTGGGCAATCTCATCCAAAGATTGCATCGGATTGAAAGCATTTGTTTTATTGGCAATCTGATTTATGTGGTGGTTGGAACAACAATATACAACAACATCAATTCTGATTCGGGAAAGATCTTCCGCCAGGTTCTTGATTTCTAATTAGTTGTACATATTATTATTTTTCTATTGATGTATTCCAGCAGATTTTTATCAATAAAATATAGCTCCAGTGTTATTTTTAGGGTTTACTTTCTTTGTGTAGGACATTGTTCTTTTCTTCCTGGCATCACTATGATTAAAAAATTAAAATAATATAAAATTAGAGGGCAGCTACAGCAGGCAGAGCTCATCTATAGATTAAGGGATGAAAACCCTTGGATCCAAAGATCAGGGGCAAAACCCTTCTAGTTTTTTGTGGGCAATCTTGTCCAGAGATTGCATCGGACTAAAAGCATTTATTTTTCTTAGCAATCTGATTTATGTGGCGGCCGGAACAACAATATACAACATCAATTCTTATTCGGGAAAGATCTTCCGCCAGGTTCTTGATTTCTAATTAGTTGTACATATTATTATTTTTTTATTAATGCATTCCAACAGATTTTTATCAATAAAATACAGCTCCAGTGAGGGTTTACTTTGTTTATGCAGTATATTGTTCTTTTCTTCCTGGCATCACTATGACTAAAAAAATTAAAATAAAATAAAATTAGATAGAAGTCATAATATTCCCCACAAGATCCGACTAGTCCCCAGTTCTCAAACCAGCTTCAAATAATGAGATGTGAATAGCCTTTGTGGCCATTGGTGCGAAGTGATGATTGCATCTGTTGAATGTGGCTATGTTGTCTCATAATTGAGAGCCAATATTTCCATATATGAGCGCTATATCAACAATTATAGAAGATGTTGTATTTTGTTTCATGCATAAACAATGCCTAGAAACCTAGTCATGTCCCCTACGTGTAAGTTGGTCATCAGTTAGGATATTGTTTTACTCAGCAACAATAAGAATATCTTGACTTTAGGCCATGTGAGGTGTTGTGATACTTGGTCATGTAAGTGGAATTTCTGCATTTTCGTAAATTTGGTTTTGTCCCAATGAGATTTGAATAGGCAACTTGAGAAGTGTAGTCTATGTTTGATCTAATTCCCCATATTACAGAATTCATGGCTTTGGAAATGATGATCCAGTGTTGTTGCATGATTTCTATCATTTTGTTTTGTTGACAGTCAGTGAGGATGATTGGCCATAGGTCCAGATGTTTTGACTTCCTGAAGATGAGTTGCTCCTTTTGTCTTATGTTTCTTCCAATGATTTTTTAATTTAACATATACCCAACCTGGTGTACGCGATAAAATTCAAAAGTCAGAGAGGAGAGGGTCCCTTGATAAAGGAGGGTTCTAGTTCCAGGAATCTTCTCCAAACCATGCTTGCTGCCCATTGCCAATTCTCCTTATTTTGTCCTATAGAAGATGTCAACATTGCATCATATTGTTCCATATTGAAGATCCATGCAGTAGATTTTTTATTTCGATGCATTCATGTACATTCAAAGTCAGAGTTTATTTTGCATGCATGCTTGTGAACCATAGATCAATAGGTGCACAACACCAGCGCCAAGAGAATTTTCTTGCAAAACCATGTTGATCAAAGGTTTGGCTATGGTTTCCTATGAGGCTAGGAACCATTTTTGTTTATTTTGTCCTCCCAAATACCTGCTTATCTTCTTGTCCAACTGGTGGAGTATAGATTCAGCTGCCAACATCATACATTTGTACACCGTAATGTCCTAAATTACTGATAGAATTTAAATTGACCACCCTCCATTAGATAGATATTTGGTCGGCCAACTTGATAGTTTATGGAGTACCCAATCAAGAAGATCATGCCAAGTTGTTTTTGGAGTAGTTTTTTAGAAAGTTTAGCTCCCAGGTAGGGGAGATGAAATCTGCTCCATGAAAATGTAGAAATTGTTGTATGTGGTTTTGGACCTATGAGCTAACATTCATGTAGTGTATAGTGGATTTGGCGTAGTTGATGATCAATCTTGAGGCCAAGTCAGTTATTTAGGATAATTTTACAATGTCAAATTTTTGAATTTTAGGTTTGTTGACCAGTAAGGAATTATCTACAAATTGTAGGTTCATGATCGGTTCCGAACATGGGGAAAATGGGATTCCATACATAATATTCTGTTCAAAATTGGTGATGGCTAATTCTAAACTGTTTGCATCCAAGATAAATAGGAAGGGTGACATTGGATCTCCTTGTTGCAAGACTCAAGGTGTGGTAAACTGTAAGAGTTGTAACAAGTATGACCATGATAGTCTGTCATATGCCTTTGATGGGTCTGATATGGGGAGCAATTGTGTTTGTTTTGTTGCGATAGGGAATGCACATCCATGGTATGTTATTTTGACTTTTAGCTTTGCTATAATTTTATAAATTGTGTTACACAAAGAAGTAGCCTGAACACATCTACGGTCTGTTTTGTTGATGTTTTCAAAGCCACAGATATAATTTGTTAAATATTGTGGACAATCCCAGATCTACATGATTCATTGACCACCAACTGTAGGTTGGTTTTGACTATGTCCCCATAGAGCAGAAATAATTGTCCGAAAACCATCTAGTCCTAGGGCTTTACCTTTGCTGGTATTTGTTACCAAAGCTGCATGTTTGTCTATGCTAATTGGTTCCACTAGGTGTGTATTTGGTCCAAAATCCATTGTTGTGATAATTTGTTGCTAAGTGAGAAACCCCAACAAGAAGCATCTGGATTTTTTATGCATTTGAGGAAGGGTGTCAGCCTTCTCCTATGTTGGTTATGATGTGTGTGATATTGTTGTAGTTCCACCACACTAGCATGCTTGGATGAAAGAAAGTGTAAACCTTTCCTGTTCTCGAAGCCACTTAATTATCGATTTCTAGTGTAAAGAAGACCACTTGTCCAGATTTCTAATTCTTGGGTTAGCATTTGCACTTCGTTCCATAGCTCTTTCTTATCCACACTTTCCCTTTTTTTAAGATCCACATTTATTTTCCTTTCGTTGTTTGTTTGGAATATGTTGAAAGTTTGTTGGTTCCATAGTTTCAGTTGGGACTTCAAATAGGGCAACTTATTATGTAGACTATACATTTGAGTTCCAGGTGTTGAGTAAGCCTGCTCTCACCATGTTTTGATATTCCCTAAGAGCGTAAAGGTGGGCCATTAGTTCAAATCTGAAAGGAAGATTTTGTGGTTTATCGTTCATCCTAGTGGTAAATAGTATGGGATAATAGTCAAACCCAAGCATCTTGATTATGTTGGAAGTAATATATTTTGGGTTTTCACTAACTAGGAACCTATTTAGACTCTCTGCAATGAAAGTTGCACCGTCTCTGATTAGTCCAAGTAAAACTTCATCAAGAGGTTTGATATTTACTAATCTTTTGATAAAGGATGTAAGGATTCCTCCTAGGAGGTGTGTGCCAAATTCCACCCTTATTTTTTGATAGTTACCAAATGTTATTCATATCTCCATGTATGGTCCATGAGATATCGGTTTGTGACTGCAAAAAGCCAAAAGTGTTTGCTATAGTTATTTTTGTTCTTGTTCTGTATAGGGTCTGTAAATATTCATCATGGCCCGGATGTGGTATGTGTTCTTGTGATGATCAATCTTGCTATCCAATATTCCTTGTTCTATATAGTTAATTGGGCTGAAGTGAATGTTCCTTGAATTCCCAAGCCTATCCTCCCAATGCACCTTGTGCATCAACAGGGGTGAATTTCCAATGGTCACCAAGTTTGGGTGTCCTGTAGTGAAAGTCCTCGTTATCTATTTTAGTTTGCTTTAAAAGGATCAAATCCATTATATCTATTTTGATTTGCTCCTAGAACAATTTACATTGAGGATTTTGTTTGATTACTTGCACATTATAGGAGAGTATTATTATGGGGCTACATTGCAGAGATACGCCCTCCCCCCCGGCGCCTCCTGTTCAGAGACGCCTCTGGCACGGGGACGTCCTGAGTACTCCCGGAGGCGTCCGTGGGTCCGGCAAGGCCACAGACGCCTCCGAGACGCCTTCGGGAGTACTCAGGACGTCTCCGGGCGTACAAGAGGGATTCTGATAGAAAAAATGGCGAAAAACTCTAGAAAAAAAACTCAAAAAATCCTTAAAAAAACCCCTAAAAACTAAGCAACCCTAAATGTAAATCCAATCCAAACCCGACAGTATATAAATAAAATAAACATTTAAGTAGAAGTTTAAGTTATATTTTATTTATATACTTTTAGGGTGTTTGAGAGGGGTTTCAGACCGCTAGGAGCTATAATGCAAATTCTAGGTTTTGGAGGATCCTATCATATTTCAGAGTTAGTCAGATTCCAGGGTTTCAGGGTTTCAGACTTAGCCATATTTCAGGGTTTCAAGATTTCAAGGAGACATCATAGGAGGTATGAAGGCTGCATGAAGGGATGTATGCGTGATAGAATAGTATGAGAATATCTCTCGCAAATTGCCACAAGCCGGTCCCATCCCATTCCCTGTGCACCCCTTAAGGCATGCACTCGTGAGATTCAATGCACCGATGAGCCTTTGTGAGAGAAAGTGTCAGTAAATGATAAAGTTGAAAAATAATGGGAGTGGCATTCATGATTTTGTGGGCAATCGAGATGATTTATTCTAGATTTGAATGTACATCTTGTCTTTGAAGTAATGAATGAATGAATATTATATATTTTTAAGTGTTTTATCATTTATAGACAAATATTTTCATACCATGTAGTTTCAAGTGTTTTACTAAAAAAATGAGTAATATACTATATATATACTAAGTTGCCGATACGGATATGGGTACGAGTATCGGATACGGGGATACGTCGATTTTTTTTCTGTGGTTTGGATACGGCTGGATACGGCCGTACAAAAATATATATAAAAAATTAAAAATATAGCCATATAAGCAAAATTAACCACATAATATGCATAGAAGAAACATAATAAGTTAAATAACCACAAAACATAGTAATAATTCAATGCCAAATATCATAATGTTCAATTGTCGAACTTAGATTAGTCTTATTTAATATTTATTATTACAAGTAAATAATGCAAATGTTACAACTTACCTGTATGGACAAAAATAAAGACAAAGACAAGAAAATCCGCTTTCTGCAGTTTAGTGAAGATTACAATGAGATGACCTAGTGTTCAATCAACTTAAGACTATGCCCTGTTCTCTTCTTTGAGCTTATTCACAAGTTGAGCTTTTGTATTATAAAAAAAATGAAATTTAAAAACGGAAACCTTATGCCTAGCAGGCAAGGCAGCAGCCGGCGGGGAACGCGCAGGCACGCAGTCACGCAGGCGCAGGTCGTGCGGAGGCAGGCGCGGAGGCACAGAGGGAGGCGCGGAGGCAGTCGCAATACATTTAGGGTTTTTTTTTTTTTTTAATAAAGTGAAAAAAAATTAAAATATTTTTTTATTCCGCCGATCCGCGGGGGATACGGCCAGGGTACGGCGTGCCCCCTGCGGATACGGCCGGATACGTCCATGGACGTATCCGGCCGTATCCGCAGGGGGCACGCCGTACCCTGGCCGTATCCCCCGCGGATCGTGGACGTATCCGGCCGTATCCGCAGGGGGCACGCCGTACCCTGGCTGTATCCCCCGCGGATCGGCCACGTACCATACCGTACCGCTATATCCCCGCGCTCCCAGGGCCTGCATGGACGTATCCGGTCGTAGCCGCAGGGGGCACGTCGTACCCTGGCCGTATCCCCCACGGATCGGTTGCGTACCGTACCGTACCGCCGTATCCCCGTGCTCCCAGGGCCTGCGAGGGGCGTATCCGGTAACGTAGTATATATTTACAGACGTACCCACAACGTATCCAAATCAAGGTTTCTGAAAAATGACGTACCCACATACCTGAGACGTACTCGTACCCAAACAACATAGTTATGGGGAAACTAGTGGTGGTTTGAGGTTTTACCCTCAGATATTGCTTCCATAATGTGTGATGTATTGAATTTTAGCCTTGGATTTTCTTTGCGTTACCTTTTCAAAAGTAGAACTTCTCTAGTTATCTTTGGGGCAATATTTGGGCTCCTTAAGTCAGATTTCTCGATCTATAGTAGGATTTGTTCCTTCTGTAGTCTTTTGATAGATACATAGCCATCCACATTGGTTATTTGTTTACCATGTATAATCTTTCCTTCCCTAGCTTCTATTAGTGGATTATCTTTTGGTGTTTTTTAGGGTTTTTTGCTTGTGAGATTGATTTGGACCATGCCTTGGAATTGTGTAGAGGGTTCATCCTTTTGCATTGTTGCTAAGATATCAGTGGAGTTTGGGTTAAGTTGAATTTAACGTACTTTTTTCATAGGACCTTTGTCATTTCTGGTTCCTTACCACTATAAACCTCTCCAATTCAGGTTGGCTTCGTGCTGCGGGTTCCTTTGGGTTTTGGCTTTTGACAGTTTTTTGGGGAATTGTCAAGCCAGATGACCATATTTGTGGCATAGATGACATTTAAATAGAAGTTTCTTGAAGTCTAATGGTTGTTCCCAGCACAACACACCCAGTTTTAGAATGATTTTTAATTTTTGTTTCAAAGAGTGGTTTGATGATATCCATCATTGCAAAAAATCTTGCATATATTGGATTTATCGTTTTGAAGGTTAAATTAGAGGTTGTAATATACTCACCCAGCCTACTCATCAATATTCGAGTGACAGAGTATACATTTCACCTACACTGGTGTCTATGGCAAATCTTTTTTATCTGAATCAAAGCCATTGGTCCGATAGCACGTGAACATTGTTCTTAATGATTCGTTAGCAATCCACTAGACTGGGAAAAGAGAGAATAAACAAAACTTTAGGTAACGCCATAATCTAAATCCGGCTTGCGATTGCTAGATCTGGGAGATTCACATATGAATAGTGGCAGGGTTTAAGATTAGGCCATCGAAGTCCTAATTATGCATGATTGCTAGAGTATATCACATCGTCCGTATTTGATCCTCTATTTGTAGCTCGATGGTTGGATGTGATGAGAAGACATCCATTAGTCCTTGGATTTAATCTTAGATTTGGTTGTTGCAAGGAAGAATAAGGCTTTGGGGATGCCATAGGCTTGATTCCCCCTTCTTCATTGCCAATGATTGTTAATCTGTAGGATTTTACTGTAGGAGTTTAAAGAGGCCGTTGATGCAAAATGAAGATCTATCATGTAATCCAGATTATTTCCTCCATTGGGGGCTGGTCTATATGTGACTTATGATAGGTATTGGACATAAAAGGTGTCAAAGCATATCCCATTAAAAAACAGTTAGAAATGCTATCCATCATTCCCAGAATATTATAAATTTGATAAAATAAAAAAATCATTTTTTTGTTTTCCTTCTTTGTGGAGGGCGATAGGGGATGTAGCGGTGGACGTTACGAACAAATCCCAAGAGATCTTTCGCTAGTGATTGGATCTATGCTTTGTGGAAAATCAATTGTTTCCTGGAAAAGAACCGATGCCCCATAGGGGCTCCTCGATTAACTATTTGAACAACAGAACTACAAAAAACTAAGTCAAGAACAACATGAATTTCACCTACAAATAATATGTAAAGGTTGAATAAAATACCGAAACTACACGCTAATCTTAAGGAATCGAGACTTTAGAAGTGCCTACCAACAACCAATAGAAGAGTGAGTGAATGGAGGCAGTGCTTAGTGCTTTCTAGAAAAACTAGTAAGGGAATCTCAGCAGAAATGACTGATGAATGGGTAGTATATTTGAGCTACGTTACCGATATGGGTACAGGGACGAGAATCAGATACGGGGATATGACGATTTTTTTTTTTTGTGTTTGGATACGGCTGTACAAAAATATATATAAAAATATAGTCATATAAACAACATTAACCACATAATATGCATAGAGGAAACAAAATAACTTCAAATAAGTTAAATAACCACAAAATATATATTCACAATTCAATGACAAATATCATAATATTCAATAGTCGAACTTATATTAGTTTTATAACAGGGACATGCTGCAAATGCTACAATTTATGGACAAAAATAAAGACAAATCAGCATATTCATTGTTCACTATATTCATTTTCGTCTTCGACTGCAGTGTCTTCATCATCATGTGGTTCATTAGAACCGCAAGCAGCAATAGTGCCACTCCCACTAGCTCCACCATGCAAGTTGTGTGAAGCACTATCTAGCTCCGTGTCAAGTAAAGAAAGGTAGGCAACAGAGGCATCTAAATCAGCAGCCATTGGGTTCACATCCCACAACTTTGTTGGCCCGTTCTTGTATTGAGGTTGTTTATGCGAGATAAGACGCAAGTTGGAATTCATATAAACCAAATCCTCTGCCTTTTTTGCAGCCAACTTGTTGCGTTTAACTGAGTGGATAAAGCTATAGGTGCTCCAACTCTGCTCAGCTGAAGAGGAACTTGCAACCTATTAAAGCCATAAAGTGAATTAGAATTTATAAAAAATAAAAGACTAAAAGTCAAAACTTAAAACAAAACATCGAAAAGGTCAAAAGAAGGGTAGAGTAAAAAAAATTAAAATTTTACTTGTGATAGGATTTTTATTGCAAGTGGTTGAAGGTGGGTGGATGCTTGCCCATGGAGGTACCACCAAAAGTGAGCTTCCATCTTGTACTTGTCATGGATAGTGCCAAGGGAGTGACCCACCGAGGATATGAAATACACAAACTCTTCTATGAGTTGGTCTTCTACTTCTGGATCGGGAAAGATTCTAAAGAATGCTGCCTTATATCCCTCGGCAATCTCAACATCCCTATATGGTGTGACCCTCCTAGGCAAATAAAAAGTCTTTGCGCTGTAGTATTTGGGTGTCAAGGCAAAAGCAAGAAGATGCAATGGGGTGGTCATTTTGTTCCACCTTTCAATAAGATGCGTCTACACTTCATTGAAGAACCTCTTTGTGGGATCTTGCTCTTTGACATTTATGATGGATCTAATGTTCTCAATCATTGAGTCAATTCCACATAAATATCACCCAAACATGGATGATCCATGTCCACATATCTCAACATGCTAATGATGGGCTCAATAAAACTCAGCAAATACTCCATACGTTCCCACCTCACATCGTCAAGAATCAACCCTTTCACCTTTGTGGCCTTCTCACTGTTTACCTGCCTCTATACACCTCAAAGGTTGTTGATGACCATGCTACTCAATGCCTCACGCACCTTAACAAGTCGTCTCAAGATGAGGGTGTGTGAGGCAAATCGAGTCTCAGCAACCTAATACAAAATTAAAACATATAAACTTAAAAAAATGTTCAAAAATAAAAACACTACAAATTTATAAAACAAAATTAAATTAAGAGTTACCTTCAACAACTACAATTTTGAGAAGGCCCTGAAGATGCCTTGGGACGTGATGGTTGGTTATGAACATTTGGATCTCACTCATCTCCTCATAGACTTGTCTGATCCAGTCAATTTTTGTCCCCAATTTTTGCAACATAAGGTTAAGGGAATTAACGACACAAGGTGTCCAAAATATATGCCCATACCTTGCCTCAACCAACATGCCCGCAACGCTACAATTTTTAGTGTTGTTTGTTACAACTTGGACAACGTTTTGAGGTCCCACTACCTCAGTGGACTCTATCAGGATGTCAACAATGAATTGTGTATCCTTCACTTGCCCCTTACAATCAACGACCTTCAAAAACATTGCCCTTTTAGGGATCCCTGTGATCACATTAATCAATGGCCTATTTGCCATATCTTTCCATCCATCGGAAATGGTGGACACTCTTGTTTCGATCCATGAATCCCTGATGGGCTTCAATGCATCTTCAACATGTTTTTTTTTCTTTTGTCAATAAGGTGGTGCGCACCTTTTCATAATCTGGGTTGACAAACCCTTTAGGGGCAGCATTGATAGATCTCACCATATCCTGCCAGTATGGTGATCTAACAACATGAAATGGCAACCCACATGTGTAAAGACAATGCGTGATGTTCTACTCTGCTATGTCCCTGGATTCATTATGGAATGCCCTATCCAATGGGCTTGCATCTTTTGTTTTTTTGCGACCAAGAGGTGAATCCTCTTCCTCTTCGGCCGCAATGGGTGTAGCAAGAAATAGTGTGATGGGGCCACCACATTAGCATGAGATGGATCAACAGGTGGTGATCCTTTCTTTTTCAAAGGATGCTTCGATCTTTGCCCCACAATGGCATCTGTCTCTTCTTGCACTTTGATCTATGCAAGGATCTTTCCCTGTGGCAAGCCTTTTCATGGCCTTCCATTTATGCTTGGCCCATCACAATCTCTGATTCCAGTGCCAGAAATCGCACACAAATGAGCTTTCACTCGACTATACGAGCTTTTGTATTTACAGTTACACTCTGAGCAAAGCCAATGAAAACACCCTCCACCAGGCATCAGTTCTAATACTATCACATACTTCGAAAGGGGTGTTCGCGGATCAAATTTGGGGGTTATCCCTTACCCCACCGAACTAACACTTGCACCCTGAGACATTCTGACAAATCCCTATAGCCCCTGATAGAAAATAAAAAATTGCTAAAAAAATTTAATGGTAAAAACTAAAAACTAAAACAATTGCTATTAAAAATTAAAGAACATAATCATTGCATTTGGTATTTGTGGAAATAATGGTTAAAACTTAAAAGAATAACAAAAAAAATTAAAATTAAAACTAGTTACAAACAAAACAAAAAACAAAAATCACAAATCTTAAAAACTTACCTTAAATCAGCAAATCCTCTTCCTTGCAAGCTCCTCAAGCTCCTTGGCGCCAATTAGGTTGAGGTAATGGTGTAGGTTTAGCACAAGGAAGGAATTTCAAGCTTATGCAACTGAAAAAATTAACAAGAGTGAACAAATGGGCAATGAGAGTGAAAAAAGCAATGAAAGAGAAATGCGTTGTTATCTTGTAATAAAATGAGTATGAATGCTGCTTTTAGGGTTGGGAATCCACTTTATTTTGTTTTTAATTGTATTTTGAACTCCATGTTTGACTTTTTTTAGGTGAAATTGAAAAAAAAAATTTAAAAAAATTAAGTTTTGGCCCCGGGAGAGTGCGGATATGCCCAAGGAGTGTGCATGGGCTGCGGATATACCCGGGTACGTCTGGGTGACGTACCTGGGCATATCTGCAGCCCAGGCATGCTCCTTGGGCGTCTCCTTGTGCTCCTCCTGCCCTCCCGTATCCCTCCATGTATCTCCCGCACTCCCAGGGCCTGGGTGTGTATCCAGTAACGTAGTATTTGAGGAATGTTATGCCATGTGGGGATGATGAAAGAATGGGAAAATGGCTGGCACAATGACCTGAAATATGAGAATGGTCGCCCTAGAATTGGAGCAGGGGCAGTTAGCCGAGATTTCAGTGTCAAAGAGGTAAGGAAAAAATGCCGGATGCTGGAATCTCAGCCAAGGGCTCTGATATCAATTGATATGCACTTCACACGAACGACGAAAACAGTAAACTAATAAGACTAGAAGAACATTGAAGAATTAGCTGCTAAAATTGGTATTTTACAATCTTCATGACTGTGGATTAAATAGATGTACATGACTGTGCTGGCTAGCTAAGGCTTAGAACGTGCAAAAAGCATAAAGTAAAAAGCTGAAAGCTAGTTAAAGATAGTTTTACAAGGTGAATCTCATCACATTATGTGGCTGACCTAAGGGAACTAGAGTAATAAGGGTGGAAGAGACACACAACTGGCAGGGAGCAGAAGCACAAAGTATTACGGGTGATAAAGAAACACCCAGGTTAGGCACAAGAATGCAGACTTTGGATATTCCAGGTTAAAGAATATCTTGCGACCGGGTAGCAGGAACAAACTTCTTTCTTAGGTTTTAACCTGGATTGTCTTATTTCGCACACAACATGGCATTCTTACCTTTGGCTCTGGCATTCTTGTGAACCACTCAGGTTTTGGCCTGGATTGTTTTGTTTTGCACATAAAATGGTATTCAAACCTTTGGCTCTGGCATTCTTTTGAACCAGCCAAGCCCAGCCTGTGCTGATAAATCTTTTAATACTACAAGTCACATAAGGAACGCATTAGACTAACATCTCCCCAGCAGAGTCACCAGTTTTAAATGTTGTTCTATGTTTCTGCAGACGTGGGAAGAATACATGCAGGTGGAAAAGGGAGTCAAGAGATTGGAATCCCTCCACTTTAGGTCTTCAACTGTTGAAGGGTTCAGCCTGGGAGTGGTTTTCCTCAACTAAAATCCTAAATCTAGGCCAAGGAAAATTAAATCAAGAATCTAAGCTAGCTGTTGTTTATCTTATTGAAGGGGATTTACTTCTTTAAGAAACACAACATTGTTGTCTGATTAATGGAATTTAAACCGCTGGCAAATTGCAAGAAATTGTAATGTGGGACTATGAAAGAGTTGGAATCATTAATGTACTAGAATTCTAACCAAATAGAATACAAGATTTTAATAATAACACAAATTGCTACTTATGCTTGAATGCCTTCATTATGTGTAGTGTTTACAGAACGGAAAGTTCATTATTGTACAAGAATTCTAATCCAAATAGAATACAAGAGTGTAATCATTGCACAAATTGCTACTTATGCTTGAACACATTCGTTATGTGTAGTGTTTACAGAACAGAAAGCAAATCTGCATTAAACGACGGGGTTCATTTTGAGAAACCAGTCTGGTTGAAGTCATGCACAAAAACTTATCATGCCATAAAAAATCTGTGTAATATCTCCAATGCCATCAACAACCATTAAAATGGGTAACAATACCAAAATTTTGTTCATTTTCCTGTGAAGTTAGATAGGGATGGCAGTGAAAGAAAGAGTCACATGCCATGTACACAAACACATTCATGAATCACAATAATAATAAACAATACAAAGAATATGCTTGCAATGGCCTTTATATTACTCTGTGAAAATCATTGTTCCATGCATCTTTGGGATGGGGGGACGGTTTGGGGATGGCAAAAACTTTCCCACATTTTTGGGATCCTGGAGGGATGGGGTTTCGCGGATGGCGGAGGGACAAGGTTTCGGGGACGTCTATTAGAATAATATATTAAAATTAATATTTAAATCTTTAAAATACAAATAAATAAGTAAATTTAAAAATAACTCAAGCAAAACTAAAATAAATTACTAACTAAAGCCACTGATCCAACCATTGCTCCAATAATCCATTTGATAATCCTCTTTTCCTCATCTCTATGCAAGTTTGCTAAATATTGACAAATTATAATGTATGGGTCGGGCCCAAAGAAAGGGCTACTTTCTATCTATAGGAGGACCGGTAGGGAGAGGAAGAGGTCGTCTAGGGGGCATAGTGATTGTACGCGCTCGATCGAGTGCTCTCCCGATGGTCGAGCCGCGTATATGGATAGGGGTCGCCCCCTCCTCTGTATATGGGGTTTATTATAAAATTTTCAAGGTGATTTTAGTGTTGGGGTTTTATGTTTTGTTTAAAAATGCAGTTATTTATTTTTGTCTGTTTTCAAAATAAAGATGTCGGGGACGTCGTGGTCCCCCTTTTAGGGGACACCCTTGCCCCCCCGTTACTGGGATGTCACCCAGACCCTTGGGATGCATCCTCCTAGAACACTAGTGGAAATATAAACATGCACATGGAACTAAGTTTGGTTATTTCCAATTAGGATGAGTTTCCTAGACACTCCTATAAAGCATCCCCATGCCTCTTGGAAGAACATGATGACTAGTGATCGATTATCTGCCATATTTTTACATCACCAACTAATATAGTGATTCTTTACATCACTTTAGGGTATGCGATTACATTCTTACATGTGTCCACCAATGGATGTTGGCATTAGGAATCTCCATGCAGAAGGGTGTCTGCAAACCAGGGGTGTTGCCCCCCCTAATTCGCTATCTTTATTATATACATACTTATTACAATGACTACAATATTTTATTCATGGAGGCCAAAACGTATACATACAATATTTGATTGACTCATCTTGGGGTCATCAATGCTGCAATACCTTCTAATCTCTGCAGCCAACACACTTCACCTGCTAGAAATATATGTTTGAATTATGAGAGAGTAATTTTATGGCCATTAGCCACTGCCCCCTTAGTTTGACTATTACTGCATACAGTGCCTCACAGTCATGCCAAGGGCCACACTTACAAGTCGTTGGACCCTCTGGAACTCAAGACTGTTCTTTGGTTTGTTAGATTTTGTCACAGGTGGTGGGCACTAGGCACTTGTCCAGTTAGCCTGATGTAAAAATTCACAGCTTACATGCTAAGAACCATAAACATTCTAAAGTCATCTTTTATTTGCTTTTGCTAGCATACCTTAGGCTGTAAAATGCTTTCGTCAATTAAGATCCTTTATGTTCCTTTGCACATTGTGATATTTCCACTCTTTTCTACTACATTCTCTGTAAAGGAATAGAGTAGAATAGGTATTTAATACTTTATTGCAGAACATGGTCGGATCTATGGGATGATGCAACAAGATGACAATATACAAACTACAAAATAAATGTGTTTTAATGGCATATTTTTTAGTTAAAGTTATATTAATATATATAAAAAGATATTTACATCACAATATTTGCATTCTGGCGAGAAAATGCCCCCAAATAGTGTTGATTTCTAGAGTCTATGAGTTCATGCAGTCTCACCAACAAAAACCTCTGCCTAACATATACTGGTGTCAGAACATATGATTCATGGCACAAGCTTTACAAAAACAGACTATTAAGTTTATTAAGTACGATACTTGAATGACCTTTACTTATGTACGTATTTGGGTGAGCATCCACTATTACAGATCCATGAATGAGTAGCAAACCATAAATATAACTGAGATGCAAATAGCTATCATGCACAGTTTTTTCAAGTATTTGACAAAATTACTAAATATCATAACATAGAAAAACATATCTAAAAGATCCATGTGGCAGGTTGAGATAATTCTGAGTAGGGTTACTGCCCGACTTGTGTAGCCTCATGGGTGGGTCAGTTGCTGCTATTGGGGTGCTGGGGCACCGGGCAGTAAACAAAACCTGGTTGTGGTTCAATGTGGGTAGTACCCTTTCTGAGCTGCCTGCAGGGCTTGCATGTCATGTAGCCAAGGGGCCAGAGCCACTTGGGACAGCAGCTTCATTTGCATCCCTCTTTCTACTTGGGTCTTCAAACAATAAACGCTTGATGTATTCGATTCTCTTGCTCAGGGTTGATTGGTCATGATAATGTGTTCCAAAACCCTTTCCAAGGTGGACTATTTGGCACTCAGATCATGTGTTTTGATTCCCTGATCAACTTAGTGGAGAACAAAAGGATCTTCCATGACAGTCTTGGTTGTTTTGGTAGAGTGGGTGAATGTTCCTTGAGAACTTGATGGGTTGGCATTATAGTGCGTTGTTGCTGCAAACCCAGCATCCCAAAGTTTGGAGTGGCCTCCTGAGCCATGGCCTCTGGATCTAAGTGAGGGCTGAAAGATCCATTGGAAAGGTAAGTCTGGGCATTATGAAATGTTCACTTGTTTGTATAGTAAGGGTAGGGCCTGCAAACTACTGGAATTAACTTTTTCAATTCACCTAAGGATTGAACATGGGTGTGTGGGCAAGGTGAGAGGGGATGTACATTGGCCTTGGATGGAAGACCTAGATTGGGTATGGTGAGATGCCCAAGGGGGATTGAATGTATCTGCCGGAGTCATGTAGTTGAATCATGAATATGTTGCATTGTGTCATTTACCTGCTGCTCTTTTGGTTCTTCATCTAGTTTTATAGGATTGTGTGTACTGGATGGCAATGGTGTTGGAGAACCTGCTCGAAGCTGAGGGTTTTGGCGTAGGCTGCTTGTTTTCCTTCTTTTACACCTTTGGTTTGGAAAAAACTTGTAGGTGCTTTTGTAGAACCTTTGATGCAATTTTATAGCTAGAGCTTGTACCCTTGGGCTTTGGCGTAAGGGTGCTATGAATTGGGAAGATTTTGCAAGATTGTGGCAGGCGACGTGTTGCATAGATGATGAGAACATGAAATGACCACATAGTTTACAAATTCATTTGTGGTAGTTGGTTGAACATCAAAATGCCAAATTTTCTTCTATTGTAGAGGGCTGGGAATTGAATGTCTTGTTAGACAATGCAATTGCAAATCGAATTTGGATGCTGGGATAGGATGATTTCCTTGGTGATCATGCAGTGCTTAATGAGAAACCTCTTCCAAGATATGTAAATTGCCACGAGTTTCCTACTCTTTCCAAATTAAGTGTACCTTTGTTTCAGAGGCTTCTTGGCAATTTGGGCATCTAGAGGGACCTTACCATCCTTGTTTTATAAATTGTCAGTTGTGAGGTTTTTTGATTGTTAATTTGGTGGATATTCCACACATAATTCATCAACACGAATCCTTTTCAACTCCTAACACACATGATTGTTTGTCTAGTATTATGCATTACTTTGCCTATTAACAAAGATAGGAGGCACTGTAAAAAGAATAGATTGGAAATAAAATGCAAGTAGAAAGAACACACAAAACACACTTGACTAAATGTTTTCACCTAGAGAAACTTAATATGAGAAAACTCTAGTAGAGTGAGGTGCTTACTCCTCCCCTTCCCACTATATCATTCTCAAGTATTGAGTTACTGCCACCAAATGGCCTTCATGGACAGAGATACAATTCATATGTGCCCAAAGCTTGCACAAAGCTTGTCTTCTTCCAACACTTCTCAAACAATCACAACAACACCTAACAATCAATACCAGCTAGTAGAATAGTGGAACATTGACTCATGGACTCAAGACATGGGACTGCGATGTTGAACCTAACTTCCATTGAATGTGTTTGCTATACTATGGGCCTGTATTAATAGAAAAACTAAAAAACAAGAGGTACACAAATCGCATAGGAGATGAGTGGAACCGACAAAAAGTCCAAAAACAAGCCATTTTTGCAACCATTACTTGGTGAACTCAGGCCACACAATTTTTTGGTAAGTTGTGGCCTTGTTGCGAGTATTTCTGAAAAGGCACGATGTTGTCGAGGGTCTCTTTGAAAAGGTGCAACGTAGCCGCAGGTTTCTCTGGAAAGCCACTCTGAGCCTTCCTCTGACTTTGTAAGCTCCTCATGTACATTTCTGAGAACTTTACGTGAATTTTCTTTAAGACATGTCATACAAGCATTTGTTACGTAGATGAGAATAGTTGAAGTCATTAGCTCACATGGCTAACATACTATATCCAAAATTTGGATCATGCCTTTTCAATTAGAATCTTTTGGTCCCCAAAATATTTAAGAACTCTGTAAATGAGGAAATTTCTTCCCCACTTCTTTGAAATACTATCTGGGTTTGTGGGTTAGCTGACCTTTTAACCCAACTTTCCATCTTTCTTGCACTCCTCTTCTTGTTGCCCTTCCTGTCTTCTGCAACATGATATTCTTCTCCAATTCCAATTGATCATCATGGGCAAGGTATTCCATAGAAGGTAGTAATAGATCTTCTTCATCTAGCATTGAAGGCTCAAAAAGGCATAAGTTCTCAAGATTGACAACTGAATATATTTTCATATAAAGAGGCACATCCAATACAAAAGCATTCTTGCCTTGTTTTAAAATGACAAATGAACCATATCTAAGAGGATTAAGCTTGTTAGTTTTACCTTGGAGTCTTTTTGTACTCAAGTACAACCATACCTTGTCTCCAACAAGGAACTTATGTTCAGTCCCATGTTGATCACGTCTTGCTTTGTACTTGGCTCGTGGCTCCTTCAATCTATCTTGCACTTGGAGGTGAATTTGCGTAATCTTCTCAATGAACTGTTCAACCTTTTGGACTTAGGATCCACTTTCCCATTTCCTTTGTATGGCTATTCCAAAACAACATCAAAAGCACATGGAGGTAAGTAACCAAAACAAGTTTCGAAAGGAGATTTATTGGTAAAAAAATGCAATGCCCTTTTAAAGGAATGTTGAATATGCACCAAATTTTCATCCCAAGTCTTATGATGCTTCTTATTGTTCTCTCTCAAGAGTTGCACCAACGTTTTGCCACTTCAGTCTGCCCATTAGTTTGTGGATGAAAAACGGTAGATCATTTCAGTCTAGTATCCATCTTCTCCCACAATGTGGTCCAAAATTTGCTAACAATTTTTGAATCCTGATCTGAAATGATAGAGCTGGGCAACCCAAAGTGAACCCACACATTAGCGAAAAAAATTCAGTTTCATTACTGCTTTTAAGGGTCTTTTTATAAGGGATAAAAAGACATCTTACTAAATCGGTTCACAACTACAAAAAATAGTCATGCTCCTTCTTAGACATAGGCAACCCGCCTACAAAATCCATGGAAATACTCTCCCATGGTCCAGAAGGAATTGGTAATGGCATATACAAACCCAACTTCTTGTTACTAGATTCGCTTGTACTACACAATTCACATTCTTTATGAACTTAGCAACATCAACTTGCATATTTGGCCAATAAACATAATTTTGCAAATATACCACTGTCTTTGCAACTCCAAAGTGACCTGCAACTCTTGACGTATGTGCTTATCTCATTAGCTGAACTCTTCCTCTAGGCACACAAAGCTTACTCATCTTGTAGACCAACCTATCTTGAAAATGGTAAGCCTCCTCGGGCTCAAAACTTGCACCTTGGGGCCTCTTTATTAGAAGAAATGTTTCTCCAAAATTTGCATCATGCTCATATCCTTCTATATAAGTGCCCATGGCTGAAATCAAAGGAGGTGTAGACAACATATCTGTTAACTTGTCAATCACTCCTTTCTTATATTTGATAATTAAATGAAATTGTTACAAGAAATCCATCCATTTATAATGTCTAGCTTGCCGAAGTTTAGTTTGCGCTTGCAAATATTGGAGAGACTAGTGATCCATATGAACAATGATTTTCTTATCCATTAGATAATGTTGCAATTTTTTGATTTCTTGAACAAGAGCATACAATTCTTTATCATATGTACAATAATTTGGAATTGCACCATGAAATAACTTTGAATGGTAACATATGGGCTTACCTCCTTCCAACAGGGAAACCCCCATAACGTAGTTACTAGCATCTATTTCCACCTCAAAAGGTTGCTGAAAGTTAGGAAAAGCTAAAACCTTAGTGTTGCCAATCTTATGTTTAAACTCAATAAATGCATCTATTTCCACCTCAAAAGGTTGCTGAAAGTTAGGTAAAGCTAAAACCTTAGTGTTGCCAATCTTATGTTTAAACTCAATAAATGCATCTTGTTGTTTTATACCCCAAGTAAAAGACTTTCTCCCTATTGAATGGCATGCAAAAGTGCTGCTATAGAAGAGAAAGCCTTGATGAACTTCCTCAAATTCTGAATTGTACCTACAAAGCTTCTTGTTTCGGTCACATTGGAAGGCCTATGCCAATTCATGATGGCTTCTACCTTTGTCGGATCAATTCTCAACTTCCCATTTCCAACCACATGTCCCAAATAGATAAGTGATTGTTGTGTAAACTAACCTTTATTTTCATTCAACAATAACTTGTTCTTCTTCCTAACCTACAAAATTTGTTTCAAATGAATTGGATGTTCATCATAAGTTTTGGTGAAAACAAGAATATCATCCAAGTATACATTAACAAAAAAAATCTATAAATGGCCTTGATACCTCATTCATCAACCACATGAAAGTAGTTGGAGCGTTGCACAACCCGAAAAGTAATACCAACAATTCATATAACCATTTCTTTGTTTTGAATGTTGTTTTCCATATGTCCTCTTCTTTAATCCTTATTTGGTGATACCTGGATTTTAGATCAAGCTTAGTAAAGTATTTAGCATATTGGAGTTAATTTAAATATAATCAATAGAAGAGGGTACCTATTCCTGATGGTGATTTTATTGAGTGCTCTTTAATCAACTCACATTCTCTATGAACCATCTTTTTTAGGGACTAAAACAATTGAAGAACTACATGGAGAGGCATTTGGATAGATTAGACTTTGATTAATCAAAGAGTGTAAGTGCTGTTTTACCTCATTGGCATTCTTCAAGGACTGCCAATAGTGACTTACATTTGGAAGAAGGCAATCCGGTAGAAAATGAATTTTACGCTCAATAGGCCTCATAGGGAAAAATCCGTGGGCTCTAAGAAAACTTCTTTAAACTTTTGCACCAACTCTCTCATATGCTTCTATTCTTTGTTAATAAACATGCTACGATAATTTTTATGTGCAACCACTTTTTTATCTTGTATATGTCTTAAAAGAAGTAAAACAAACTTCCTACTAGCATTAATCAGCTTTTTGGCTTGAGAGGCCCTTACCAAGGAGATCTTCGAGTTGCCTTCATAGGTTTTAATGATGTAGCGTTTGCTATCCTTCACCAACCGGTATCGATTGACTCTTCTCATAAAAATGGCATCCTGAATATACTTGTAAGGACCACCGAACACTCCACCTCGCACATCAAGAGGCACTACGTCAACTATGACTTTATCAATGAAATGTTTTTTAATACCAAACTTGACCTTGCATTTTTTTGTCACCTTTAACTCTTATCTTGCATTACCCAGTCCATTACATATGGATTAGAATAATTTTAAGTTTATAACTCCAATTTGTTCACTAACTCCTTGCTTATCAAATTTGCTTGAGAGCAAGAATAAAAAAGAGCATCAACTTTTGTCTTCTTGATCTGAAATTTAATATGACAAAGTTTTGTAAGTTCACTTTGATCCTGAGCACTATTGCTACCTAAACATACCTTGTGAATATAGGTACACCATAATGTCTCATCCACATCGGAGGTGCACCCAATTTCTTTCCCTTGGAATGAAGTCAAAGCCTTCTTTTTCTTCTTGCCTTTGTATGGATGCAATTCCGGATGCAACTTTCAACAAGTTTTCTCTGAATGACTATCAACACCACAGTGCCCACAATGCCTTTTAGTATCCTTCTAAGAAAAATTAGTAGTAGCATTACACTTACCTTCCCCCTTTTGCTTACAACGGCCTTGCTGTTTTGGCGTGCTTGGAGAGGGAGATGGACCCTTTTTTGGGTCCATCTTTAAGTAGTGAGCTTGAAAACAAGCCTCATCTATATCCGTAGGTTTGGCCTAGTGTATGGGTCTCCTCAAATGGTTATGGAATCCACCCACGTACTTCATTCGGATGTCATGGTCTATTGCCCATTTGAATTGCCTTCTTCTGGAACTTGCTTGTACACTCTTGTACACATGGGATTTGATTTTGCCGAAGATATTGCCAATACATGGACCTCTCTTCTTCATAACAAACAGAATAAAATTGTTTCTTGATCAACATTTTAAATTCATCCCATTTAGCATTTGGATGATGCTTTTTAACAACCAAGGCATGAACATAACTTTCAAACTAAGTTAAAGCATGGTTGATTAATTTTAAGCTTAAAAAATAAATTTGCTGACACTCATTAATTTTATGCAAACTAAAATATACCTCTAGTTGAGCTAGCCAACAGTCTAGCCTTTTCGCATTCACCTCTTCTCATACGGCTAAATATCTATCTTTCCTTCAGCTTTGAATGGTAGTGGGGCTTGGTTGGTATGGGCCTTTCCTTCCATCTTCTCATCCTTGGGAGCTTTCATCTCCTCACTTGCTTTCGAAGATTCTATAGAAACACCTAGCATCACCACGAGAATCACCAAAATAGACTCCAACTTATCGAGCTTGCCTATGGATAGAGAGATGTTAGCAACATCCTTTTCCAACTTATGGAACCATTCTTCAGTTGGATGAAGGTACTTCTTCACCAGGATCAACAATGCCTCTGTTTTCTCTATTCTACTTCCTTGTGAAAATCTCTTGCTGCAAGGGAACCTAGATACCTTCACCACTAGCACTTGTTGTTTTGATAACAGCCATAAAACTGGAAAATAGAGAAACCATACAAAATGGAACTAAACCAGCTCTGATACCAATTTGATCTGTAAGTTGGTGGATATTCCACACACAACTCCCCAACACGAATCCTATTCAACTTCTAACATGTATATGTTTTTTTGTCTATTGTTATGCATTACTTTGCCTATTAATAGAGATAGATTGTTGTGTAAAATGGAATAGACTGGAAATAAAATACAAGTAGAAAGGACACACAAAATATACACGACACAATATGAGAAAACTCCAGCAGAGTGAGGTGTTTACTCCTCTCCTTTCCACTATATCATTCTCAAGTACAGGGTTAGTGCCATCAAATGGCCTTCATGGACAAAGATACAATTCACACATGCCCAAAGCCTGCACAATACTTGTTTTCTTCCAACACTTCTCAGACAATCACAACACAACCTAACAATCAAATGGAACACTGACAATCACGGCACTCAAGACTTGCAACTGCATTGCTGATCCCAATTTCCATTGAATGTCTTTGCCTATCCCAAGGGCATGTTATTATACAAAAACTCAACAACAAGAGGTACACAAATTGCCTAGGAAATTAATTGAACCAATAGAAAGTCCAAAAACAAGCCATGTTTGCAATAGTTACTTGTTAAACTCAGGCCACACAATTTTATGAAAAGGTGCCCCGCCATGCGTTCTTCTGAAAAGGTGCAGCGCCACCACAGGTTTTTTTGAAAAGCTGCAGCATCATGTCTGCGTCAAAACAAAGGACTACTCCCAAAGTATCCAGACCACTTTAAGCCTTACTTTGATTCTGTAAGCTTCTCATGTACCTTTATAACTAAGAACTTCACGTGAATTGTCTTCAAGACGTGTCATATAAGCATTTGTTACATAGGTTAGAATAGTGAAAGTAGTTAGCTCACATGGATAACATACTAGATCCAAAATTTGGATCACTTTTTCCAAGTACGGGCATTCATTTTTGGCCAGGCTTGAAGTCTTCAGATTCTCATACATTTTTTATCTGTTGTGTAATCTGTTTTTTGAAGAGCTGTACACATTGATGCGACAATGCACTCCCTGTTGGATTGGTGAGCCATATCCTACGGCCTTCTTTATATGACAAAAACACACAACGGTTTCCAATTCAGCCCTTAATACCATTATTGCCTGCAATACTTGGTCTTCTATCTTGGACATGAGTTCTATATTCCGGATTGATTATTCTAGGAGCTGAGGTAGTCTGAAACAGAATATAATCCATTGTTGTGGAAGGAAGATGTAAGCTGAAGGAGGTGTTGGTTTGTGTGCAAAGGTGGTTTTCCATTCCAACTTTCTCCCAAACTTTGACACGGGTGCCTTTGTTTATTTTCTGTCAAGCGCTCTTGGAGTAGCACCGCCCCCTTCTTCATTTGGCTTCCCATATTGAATTCCGTGGAATTAGGACATACTTTTTTTGGATTATTTGACTCCATGGTGTAGAGTGATGCTTATGCATCATCCATGCCAATTTCACAACTAAACCCTGATTGAATAGGTGGAGATTTTACAAATTTGATCCTTCTCCCGTTTTTGGCCATGTGATTTTGGACCAGGATGGAAGTGGCAATCTGTAACGCTCTTCCACTCCTTGCTAGAGAATTTTCCTTGAATCTGTACCATCTTTGATTATAATATTTAGGGCAGGAGGAAGAGTTAAAAGATAAACTAGGATTTCTAAGTTTCTTACAAAAATGACCATATCAGTTGCATTGTCCCTGCTAGCATAGCCATCCATTGGTCCATCTAGATGGTCTCCCTCATAGTTACCAAATCCGGTCGGATCTGCACAAAATCCGGTTGGATCCGGATTTTTTCGTCGGCCCGGATAAGTTTGTCTGGGTTGGCCCTGTTTTTTTTTCGAAATTTTATTTTTAAATATTTTTTCAGGTTTTCTGTGCAAAAAAAATGCCCAGAAACCATAAATATTATATAATATTAGCATTTTATATTATTCTATTAATGTTTTTAATTGTATGTCAGCTTTGCATATTTATAAAACTATGCACACACACACACGTATGAATATATGTATACATTCTGAATCGGATTTTTCCGAACTACTTCAAGAATTTTGGATTTTGGAATTTTTTTGCCCTCCTGAATGGATCCGGATTTCTGAACTTGGTAACTATGATCTCCCTGCATTTTGCTGAAAGTAAGATCCCATAGATTGGATGTATGCCAATTGGGGATTGGGAAACCCAGATATGTAATAGGACATTTTCCCTCCCTGAAGTTCAATGGGTGTAGGATTTGCTTCTTTCTGATTGCTGGAATATTGACAAATATTATGCATGATTTTTGAATATTAATTTTCTGCCCAGATGCATTCTCATATGTACTGAGAATAGATTTCTGATTATTAACTTCCTTGAGAACAAGTGTGGATATGATGAGTGTATTATTGGCAAATTGAAATTTGAAAAATCGTTGCCCTTGACATGTTGCGTGGAGCCCATGTATTGTCCTTCATATTTGTGTTGTCTCCATATTTCTGGTGAAGTTTTCCCCCGTGAGCATAAATAGGTATGGGGGAAGTGGATACCCTTAGCGTAGTCCTCTTGTCAGGTCAAAAGAGTCCTCTATTGCCCTGTTGATTGTTACCGTGAAACTGGGTGCAGTGATGCAGCTCCTTATCCATTTCCTCAGAAGTGAACCAAACCCAAATGCCTTCAGGACTTTGTCTATGAAGTCCAAGTTGCACCTATCAAAAGCCTTTGGCATATCTAGTTTGACAGGGCCATTTAGGGCATTCAATTAGTGAATGATCTCCTGTACTGCTATAATTTAACCTGTGATTTGTCTTTGTGGGATGAATGTTGATTGAGTTTGAAAAATTAGCTTTGGGAGCAGTGATTTAATTTTGTTTGCTTCATTCTTTCATTTTACATCACAGATGGTACTGTTAACCCACAAACGTGAACATTGCATGTCCTTGGATTTGAGTAGCTTCTTTGCACCACTGTGCAGTGCAGTTAGAAATGTCAAGGGTGCTGCATCCACATATTTTCAAATCTGAAAATGTGTGGGGGTTGGTTTGAAATTGTGTTGTTTCTAGTTGTATTGGCCAGTAGTCAGGTAGTGTACAGTTATAAACATTTGCTGTTACTTTCATTGTGTTGGATAGCCAATTATTGGAAATCAAAAACATATCTTATTTCCTGCTATGAACCGCTTCCCTTTTCTATGGTACCCCATGTGTGAAAGCGTTGTGCATGTGGGACATGATCAGGCCATTCCAGTCAATAAGATGGCACAACGCTTCGGCTATTTAGAGATTGAAGTTTTAGCTACCTTTTTTCTTATACAGCCCCGATAGTGTTAAAACTTCCTGCTATAATGAATTTCTTGTTGGCATTTTTTTGGATCCAGTCTGAAGTCTGCTCCAAGTATCTGATTCTAGTGTGCCCAAACAGGGGAATGTAGATGCAGCGAATACAACAATTCTCTTGAAACTCACATGATTGAAAATCTATGCTAATTCCCAAGTTAAAAAAATGGTGTGATGATGGGGCATGCCTGGCTGGATTCCACTAGATGGATGTTTTTCCTTGAGGCTCATGATCATATGCGTTGATTCCCATTGTCTTGCGTACTTGAGTTGGTTCAAGGAGGTGCTCCTGATTACTTCTTCGAGCAGAATCGGATCTAAATTTTCCTTACATATTTTGTTTTTGAAAAAATGGCATTTATTGAGAACGCTCAAGCCCCTTATGTTCATGACAAAATCTGCATTATTCTATTAGAAAGGTTGAGGAAGAGCCCAAGATTTGCTGAATTATTTCCTCAAATTCCATGCCTATTCAGATCTGATCCGTTCTCCTTGAACATGCACTGCTTTCCTTGATGGGATTGCTTTGATAGCTTTCTGTGTTGGCTTCCATTTTTTGACTGAATTTTTGGGCTGGAATATCAAAGCATCAGACTTTGGCTAAGCCTTGCGCTTTGCTTTGATATTTGTAGACTTGACTGTTGATTTAGCATCTGCCATTGATGTCAAAAGTACTTGTATCTTTATTGGCTTAGGGAGGGTTACCCGTTTGATGAGTATCCTTTGTTTCATTTGCTTCAGGCTAAACTTGATTAGCTTTTGGTTTTCCTTGTGGTTGTTATACTTCTATTTTGATGTCCTCCATCTCAGTATCTTCCTGAGATTCCAGAATGTGAAAGGCGTTTGCTGTTTTGAGCCATCCTCATCAGGGTTTCTGAGACTTTCCCCTGCGTGCACAAGTGTATTGGAACTTGTCTTCATTTTGAGTGGCTTGTTCCTTGTGGTTGGCCAGTTGGTCCTCCTTTGAGAGATCAGTGACGTTCTTCTGTTGTTCTTGGGTAGATGTAGACACTGGTCTTTGTGGGTGGATTCTCTCGAGGACTAGTTGCTTTTTGCTTCTGGAGTTGTTGATTTTGACATACCCTTGCTAGGTGGCCATGCTCACGGCATATCCTACATGTGAATGGGATGTTGTTAATATGTTATAGTCGATGGGCTGTTCCCATTCTATCCTTTCCATTACCAGCAGATTCCAAAACCATATCTACAATTACATAGATCTTGGCATAGTTAAAGACTTCTAGTTTCCAGGTAAATTCTGAGGCTGTAATATATTCTCCAGTTGCATTTTCTATATATTCTGAATTGAGAATTCTTGTCAATATTTACTGGAGAGCAAAGTTAGTCTCACCCGTAATGGGATGGTGCTTGGTAAATCTTCTATGGGATTGAAGGCAGAGACCATGGCTTCATGAGCGGGTTTGATTTCTTCATAAACCATGGGCCTCTTTGGAAAGCCTGGTCTCTCATATTTTGTGGAAAACATTGCCATGGAGTAGCCCTTAGGCATCATCAAAATATCTAATGATCCTGAAGGCTTCCGGTTTTCCTGTACCCATGCACACATAGGATTGGACCAGGATAAGCTCCCATGAATCTGCAGATCAAGGCTTTTCCTTTAATAGCTCCAATCTGTTTTCTATTGACTCGCATTAAAAGTGCACTTTGGGTGGATTCTCAATTATCACGTGACAAACATTCTCCTTATTTTTGGGGATGTTTGGTCCGATAACAGTTTTGTGTGTACGTTGGTACACAAACTTGAGTGGATCCTCTCTTAAACTTGATTGGTTTCCTGAGACGATACAGATCTGAAATTAGGAGATCGAGTGCTTGATGAGGCAACCATGGCCTCCTAGATTCCTATCAGCACTGGTAAAATCTGCAGATTGTCCTTGTAGATATAGGGCTGGTGTGATGGCTGTATAGTTTGGGCGATGACAAAGGAACAGAGGCTCTTGGGCAACAGTCTAACCTTGTTGTGAATTCATTTTTGTTCCTATATAACCATGGAAACAAAATTCAATATCGTGAAGTGTTTTTATGGTCTACTAGCGACGAAGGATTTATTTCATGGTACTATATTGTAAATTGTAACTGCTCCCAATCATGTGACTATATATATATATATTCCTTAGAAGTAAATAGGAGGTGCTGTTGAAGTTACTGGTTTTGCAATTTTGTATGTTAATTCAATTTTTAGCTCAAATCTACTGCTGCCCATTGGCATAGTGTGGTTCTAAAGATTTGAATATCCAGTCACTAACTTCATTCCCATGTTTGGGAAAGTTGGCATATATCACAGCCACAATTGGTAACTTGGTGTATATATATATATATATATATATATTCCTTTGAAGTAAATAGGAGGTGCTGTTGAAGTTACTTGTTTTGCAATTTTGTATGTTAATTCAGTTTTTAGCTCAAATCTACTGCTGCCCATTGGCATAGTGTGGTTCTAAAGATTTGAATATCTAGTCGCTAACTTCATTCCCATGTTTGGGAAAGTTGGCATATATCACAGCCACAATTGGTAACTTGGTATATATATATATATATATATATTCCTTTGAAGTAAATAGGAGGTGCTGTTGAAGTTACTTGTTTTGCAATTTTGTATGTTAATTCAGCTTTTAGCTCAAATCTACTGCTGTCCATTGGCATAGTGTGGTTCTAAAGATTTGAATATCCAGTCGCTTACTTCATTCCCATGTTTGGGAAAGTTGGCATATATCACAGCCACAATTGGTAACTTGATATGGATAGTTTTCCGGATACAAAAATAATACTATCTGAGAGTCCAAGACATATGAAAGAGTACATTAGTGAGGAAAGAGAGGGTTTCATAAAAAAACTTTAGTTTGTTTCTCTTTCGTGGAAAAAGTACCAGTTTCCTCATGAAAAATTTGTGCTGTCCAATGGATTCAATGGATAATGTTAATTTTATAAGCATGAATTTTCGTCAGTTATAAATTTGTTACATTGCTTTCTGATAGTATGATGTGTGACATTGTTTTGTTAGATTACAAAAGCCCTTTGTTTCTTCCCCACACTCGAAAATGAGGTTTAGTAAATGTTTCCCTCACATGGATGTAATTGCTCATCTAATGGATCTTGGCCTTCGGGGATTTTTTATAGATTGCTTCATGAATTAGTGATGCTGGCAACTCTGTAGAACCATAACAAACTGGACTATGACAAGTTATTGAAGATAATGCTCTGGGATTCTTCCTGAATTCAAATAGAATTTATATGTATACTTGGAAAACAATTGTGGATAGACAGATGACATATTCAGTGTCTTCTTGTATTAATTAAAACTTCAAAAAAGTATTATGAAACAACTTAAATAATAAAATTATTCTGCTTTTGAGTGCTCATGTAATTCTTTAGAAGTCATAACTAAAATAGTTATCCGAACCCAGAGACATTTTTTATTCATGCTTTCTTGATTGTTTCCTGTTTCTTTTGTCAGCAATGTCAAGGTCAGCTGTTACTATACCAAATGATCGATCTGTACTTCGTCCCAGCAGTACAAGGTATTTTGCTTACGAGGAGCTTAAAGAAGCAACAAATAACTTTGAAATTGCAAGTGTGCTTGGGGAAGGTGGCTTCGGACGAGTCTTCAAAGGCGTGCTTAAAGATGGGACCCCAGTGGCTATCAAAAAGCTTTCAAGTGGTGGCCATCAGGGAGATAGGGAATTTTTAGTTGAGGTTGAGATGCTGAGCCGACTTCATCACCGCAACCTTGTGAAACTTCTTGGTTACTATAGTAGTCACGATTCGACCCAGCATCTACTTTGCTATGAACTTGTCCCAAATGGGAGCTTAGAAGCTTGGCTTCATGGTAAGTCATAGGTTTGTGCTAGCTTACTGATACAATTTCTACCTGAAAGTTTACAATTTTTCAGTCATCTAGTCTTCTGAATGGTTGAACCATACGATGCATGATAGAAGTTAGTAGAAGAGACTACTAATCTACCCTAATATAAGAGAGGATTCTCGTATTTGGCTCTTGCATGTTCTATGATTCACATACATTGCATTTTGGATTAGCTTAAATGCATTGTTGTCCCTGAAGTTGAGGAACATCTATGTTATCTCTCTTTGATATTAACATTGTTATAATAATGTTTTTCATTAGGACCTTTAGGTGCAAATCGTCCATTGGAATGGGATACAAGGATGAAAATTGCTTTGGATGCTGCACGGGGTCTTGCTTATCTGCACGAGGACTCACAGCCTTGTGTCATTCACAGAGATTTCAAGGCATCCAATATTTTACTGGAGAATAATTTTCATGCAAAGGTAGCTGATTTTGGTCTTGCGAAGCAGGCACCTGAGGGTCGGGCTAACTATTTATCTACTCGTGTTATGGGCACTTTTGGGTATAATACCACTCTTGTGTTCTGTAGAGATTCTTTTTCCTTTATGGATGTATTGATAACATGCTTTGGCTATAATTAAAGAAAAAATAATACTTATAATTTGCTTTAGCAGGTTCTAAATTAACTATTAGGGACTTTTGGCATGTTTAGATCTGTTATTGTGTCAGCTAGTTATCTGATTTTTATTTACATGGATAAATGTTTCTAAATTTCAGTATACATCTAAACTTGCTCCCAAAACTGTTTCTAAAGTTGATATGGTCTCCCATTACAGCTATGTAGCACCTGAATATGCTATGACCGGGCATCTTCTCGTGAAAAGCGATGTATATAGTTATGGAGTTGTTTTACTGGAACTATTGTCAGGAAGGAAACCTGTTGATATGTCTCAACCTTCTGGCCAGGAAAACCTTGTAACATGGGTGAGCATATTTTCAATGCCTTGACTTTTTTTATTCATGATGTTTCAGAATTCGTTTACAAAATCAGTCAAATATATGAAGATAAATCATCTTCTAATATATTGCTATTAATATCTGATCCACTTTTTCTGTTGGCAACCAAATTTCCTCTCAAGAATGTCTCTTACTTATGTTCTTTTCACACTCATTTCTTCTACTTCGTCTGACATGTTAAATAAGTTAATGTAAACCCTGCAAAAAAAAGCCTTTGACTCGAGAGTTAAAATGGTTTCTGCTCTTGGAAGAAAGGAATTCTTTTCTAGTTGACATATGTATCATATTTAAGTACAGTTTCTTTTTGTGCTTTTTTTCCAGGCTCGCCCAATCCTTAGGGATAAAGAACGGTTGGAAGAGCTTGCAGATCCTAGGCTTGGTGGAAAATATCCAAAGGAGGACTTTGTACAAGTCTGTGCCATTGCAGCTGCTTGTGTAGCTCCTGAAGTAAGCCAGAGACCAACTATGGGGGAGGTGGTTCAATCTCTAAAAATGGTTCAGCATACTAGTGAGTACCATCAGAGTGGAGAAAGAGATGGGTTTGCTGACACATTGACAAACTTTAATAACACTCGTACAGCAAGTGGAAGGAATATCAGACCTGTGTCAACCGCATTTGAGTCGGATGTATCTTCATCAATATTTTCTTCTGGTCCGTTTTCTGGATTAAGTGGAATTGACAATGACAATATTTCACGCACTGCTGTTTTTTCGGAAGATCTCCAAGAAGGACGATAACTGGTGCCAGTTTCAGAGGTTTTGCATGATTTACAGAAAAAATTAACAGCAGGAAATGTTTTTCTTTCAAATTTGGTTTTCCAAAATCTTATGAAGATTAAAAGCTGCATGGGTTATTAGTATTGATGCTTTCTTCAGAATGATTGAGAGGCAGCTGGATTCTACTCAAGTCTGGATTTGACAGTTGCATGTAATAAAGATCGAAGATCCATCATTTCTTCCGATCCTCCAATGTGGGCACCTTAGAGATGTACGTTAAAGTGTTTATCATGGCGATCTTTTAGAAAACTAAGTTGATTCGATGTGTGTATGTTGGCAGGATGCGTGGGTGGAAGGTCATGCACTTATTTGTGGGTAGTTACAGTTTTGCAGTTTCATCTATGGCATTCAAACATGATTCAGAAATTGTGGGACGAAAACATTGTTTTATAATTGAGATTCATCTGAATTATGTTTGGGACTAGCCGATCCCGAGTTTTTAGAGAAGCCTGTAAGTAGAAACTGGCATTCCAGCTTTGCCTGCAATTTTGGCGGAAACAGACAATGACATGCTGGATGTAAATTAAATTATATGTATCCCCAATTTCATAAATTCCAAGTGTTCAAATCAGTTTCAACAAGCTGTCATAAACACGTTAGCTTTTTATCTATTTTATTTAACTGTATGTGTAGTGTCACAAATGCATTTTCCTAGCTTTTCTTGAAGCTGTTTTGCCAATGTATATGATGCAATAATGTGGATCAACAATAACTCATTTTTTTATCCTATACTACATTTCACTTGTGTTTAAGAAGTAAAGGATTTATCAAGATAGAAGGGCGTTTATTGTTGAAGAGCAACGTAAGTACATATTCTGTTTTGGTGGGAAACATATGCATACGAGTGGAACATGGGTCTCTCATAGCAAGCCAAACTACTTCCGCTCAAGCCTAAATTTTGAACATTTTGCCCCAACTAAAAAGAGCATTGAGCTAGGGCAACATGTCATAAATAATTGTATCGTGTGCATGGTGAGCCATCTCTCACACTCTTTATATCTAACAAATTAAAGGGGCATGGATGGCATTTAGATGCTAGAATGAGGGCATATCCAAGGTGCCACCTTCGGGTACAAAAACCTAGGCTAGTGGGCTTATAAATATGGTTGCTAAGACATTGGGGAGTACATAAAGTCAATAAGAAGATAGGGGCCTCATAAGTACAAGTTAGCAAATGGGGTAGCAAGCTATGTTAGCTTGATTGTGGGGTAAACTCGTGGTTAAGTGCGCTTGAGCTAGAGTAGCATAGGAATGTGGTAGTGAGAAATTGAGTTTATGACTGAAGTATGAATCGAGCTTTGTGATTGGTCGGATTTGCCTGGTGATGCTTTTGAGCATTGTGAAGAGTTAGATAGTGTAGTTCGACCTCGGGGTTGCTCAAACCCACCTCGCATTAATCGAACATTCTTTTTGGGCCTTGGGGCCATAGGGCTTGCTAAGCTGGATTAAAGAGTTGTATACTCGTTGATAGATTATAGGCCAATTAGAACAAGCATGACTTGCATGGTTGTGTAATGACCACACAATCACTTGCACATTGCAATCCATGCCATTTGGGTATGCGAGTTTGCTTGGATGCATTGTGCATCTTGTGACACGTTGTTGGCTAGCCAATGGGCAATGCCATTGTGTAGGATGTGCATTATACATTCTTAAAAAAAAAATTGCCTTGTTTTGTGTGTTTCGTTGTGTCAATTTATGTGATGATAGGTGTTGTGCCTGGAAGTCGCAATGCTTCACTCTTGTAAGAATCACCTAGATGCAACAAGTGCCAAGTGGATAATTCATGCTCATAAGAGATGGGTTCTTGTGAGCAACAACCTTTGAAATATAGGTCAATATAGATCGACTTGAAACTACGTCGTGGAATCCCAAAAAACCACATCACATAATTTGATGCACTACAAAAACACTTGTCTAAATAGTTTTGATGCATTGCGGAAACACCCTCCATACAAATGCAAGTTGGTTTGAACCAATTTAGTGTTTACATTTGACCCGTTTCAACTTTTTTAGTGTTTCTCCTTGTAGAAGAAAGGGAAATTCGATGGAAGGCCATATACGGTGACACCCATTTCACTTGGCAATCGGTCAAAATAAATTTGGTTGTATATAACTATATGGGAATATAAAACTTGCGAACTTCGAATGACATGCTCAACTAAAAATTTCGCATGGGCATTGTTTAATGAGATGAAATGGTTACATTAGAAAAAGTACCTTGTAAAATATTTTTAATTGTTTTTACATATACAATACATCACTGACATTTAATTGTATAAAATGAATGTTCAATGGCAAGAAAATTTAGAAAATTTTAAATAAAAAACTGTCAACAAAAAATTGCTTGACAAGGAGGGGTACTTAGTCAAATCTAAACCCTTGCTTGAGTCTCATAAACACAAAATTAGGATCTAGATAAAGAGAAATTGAACAATGGTTTAATGACAAAGTGACAAAGTAGTTGATGAAAGAGCAAATTTATAATGTTGCTAATATTCATTTATGACCCGCTTTCCAAGGAGAGATTTATTGATCACTACATTAGTTCTCTTATTAGCATCATTAGTGTTACGAAGAAATGTGACTAATCTGCGTAAGACACATCCTAAAGTTAAGTTTATTAATAATTATATTGTCAATGGTGGTGTTGTTCTAAGCAGGGAGAAGGATTGCCACCACAATGAATGCCCCCAAGCTTTGTATGTAATCACCAAATAAACTCTAATATAAAGATCCTCTAAAATAGGAAAATATAGATCATTCTAGATCCAACACACACAAGACCCCGGTCTACAAAGCAATCCAAGGTTATAGACTAGGTCGTGTGCTAAGGAGGTTGTAAGTGATCTAAAAGGGGAGTCTATACATATCTAAAGAGAGTAAGTGGAGGTTCTAACTAGATCTACGGTGTCATTAAATGTTGAAACAAGAGCTCTAAGTAAAACAAAGTGTGCCACTAGGCATAAGAAAGAGTTATGAGGGTAATCAAGGTATCATTCAACACTGAAGCCAAAGCTATAAAAAATCTAAAAGTTGCAATATGATGTAAAATTACCTTTAGGCATAAACAAGAACTATGGATAACAAAAATGTGAAAAAAATAACATTAAACTAACAAGTATATGCCAATCTATACATGGAATATGTGAAACAATCAATTTAATAACACCAAGGTACAAAATTAAAAATATAGGGTTAAGGATACTTACATTGTGTTGACTTAGTGGCATATTAATTGTAAAGATGGATTACAAAGATGGTTAGATCAAGTATTAGTCATGAAAACCAAGAAAAATGCATAAAAATATAACAATCTAGGCCAACCTATTCAATGGGATTTGCAAATCACAATTAAGAGTAAATGAAAGAAAGCACATATACGTTACCTTCCCAAGGGCATCCCACCATTCATATGCAGTGCAAAATGTGTTTTCCCCCTTGATTTAGAGTTCTTGTCTTCATCAATGATGAATGCTTTGCTCCTCCATCATCTCAAGATCACCAACTAAGCTAGGCTCATGATATAAAAATCAATCTATACCTATCAATGAAGCTATCTTATTGCAAATTAAACATAATAATCAATACAAAGAAAGGTTGAGAGAATTCTGTATAATAAGTGTACACAAATAAAACTTAATCAAAGTGGTCTTGGCCCTCCTATTTATAGATTTTTGAATTTGATCAGGATCAACCATGACTATTCATCTTGAAATCAAGATGTGTGGCCATAATATCCATAAATATCCTCATAAATATTTGGGAGGAAGGGGCATTAAAGAGGCATGGGAAGCTATAATCCTGATATTTGTCATATTTATGGCTTATGGATGCCACCCCATTGATCATGTCATTTGATGATGTAGATAATATGAATCAATTTCTAATAAAAAAATATTCAATAACTTTCATGGAATTCTTACTTAAGTTCATAATTTGGTTTAATTTGCTTAAGTAAGATTAATCAATTTTAGTGCAATTCTTTGAAAATTAGTGCACAATCAATCACATTGGTCAGAATGTCATATTATCTGGTCATAATTTGACTAGAGAAGAATTAGAAGATGATGTTAGTTGCGTACAGACTGATATCTTATTTAAGACGTCGACACAAAATAACACACACGTGTTTTGTGCTTCAGAGTTTGGTATCAAAGAGTGATCCAAAGCACCCAAATGCATTTTTGCTAGTTTGACTCAAAATGATTTGAGAAAAGTTATAATCACATAAAATGCATTGCCCCATTTAGGGATACATTAGTGT
This sequence comes from Torreya grandis, assembly GCA_037957365.1. NCBI lineage: Eukaryota > Viridiplantae > Streptophyta > Pinopsida > Cupressales > Taxaceae > Torreya > Torreya grandis. The sequence continues at coordinate 2,631,789 of JARHVA010001556.1, read as the reverse complement.
AAATCGACACTCGTATATGACAAGCTTGAACCATTTAGTGCGTTTAAATGATTTTGGCTTGATTTGTGCATTTTCATAAATTTTGAGTAAGATTGACAGTTTCAACACAATAGTGTTAAGAATTTGATGTCTATATTTTGCCCCTGTTTGAGAAGGCGTAGTGAGACATTCAGACGAAGTGACATATTTTCAAAGAAAAGAGTTGTCTAGAAGAAACTGGAAGGAAATGACCCATGATGCCCCCTCGAGAGGACATACATGGATGAAAGAGAATGATGGACTCTCGAAAAGAGAGAGAAAGTGAGATTCACCCATGGAACAAATTAAATCTAGACGAGTTAATGCTTGCACGCGTTGATTCCATCAATGATCAAAATATAATTAGAATAAAATGGAACCCAAGAATGAGGGGAATGGGAAGGATACAATCCAAAATTAGAAGTGACACACTTTGAACACACCTAAAACTAGGGTGCAAGCTACACGCTTCGGAACTGATCAATCCTGAGACAAGTTGCACACTAAAATATTTCCAGGACGAGGGCAAAATTCCACAAAACTTAGAATTAGAAGAAAAGGAGAATCGTGTCTCCAAAGATAGAAGAAATAATAATGTGCTCCATTAGCGCGAATTTGATCGATTGATAAAGCAATTTTGCTCTAGTAGGGCTGATTTTGATCATTGATAAAGAATGTTTTGCCCCTTTAGGGATGATTTAGATTTGTGACTAGTTCAAATGTTGTGCCTCTGCAGGGTAAATTGGCAAGCAAGAGCTCAAGGATATAACCTAATACATAAATTAAAAATGAGTGGGCGCAAACGTAGAGGTGATGGTTTAATGACTGAAATAGTCATGAAAAATCAAGCATACAAGGATGCACAAAGTGATGAAAGAGATGAAAAGAAAAATGAAAGTGGTTGAGTTGATCCGAGATACATCATGTATCCAAGCACTGCCTACATAGTCTAGATGGACCTCAAGCCAATGTAGTTCAGCCAAAAACAGGAGAGAATGGAATGGGGAATGAAGAATAGAAGAAAAATAGACCATTGCTTGATTAGACCCATGATGTATGCCAAGAGATGCACGTCTTGAATAGAGTCAAGTGTGAGATAAGCCATTGATACCTAGTTTCTTTTGGTGTTCTTGAGAGCTGTTCATCAGAGTTGCATTGACGTTGAGACTTGGAACCAAATCACATAGTTCTTGTTATAACAAAAGGAAATTAAACATCATAAGTATGAGTTACTTATAATGACATTGTATTTCAATTGCATTGAGCCAGTTCACATGTGAATATCTATAACTAAGGATAATGGTAAAAATGACCAAGACCAGAGTTACAATAATTTAATTTAAACAACAAAAAAAAAAAAAACATAAATGAACCTAACTTAAAATCAAGATATGAGTAATCGAGACTTAAGTAGGAACAAAAATGTCTAAAAGCAAAGCAAAAACAACTTAAACAACATGAGATCAAGATATGAATAATCATGATCCATGTGGACCATCAAGATGTACTTGGAAAAGAAAACAAAGAAGCAAGACCAAATAGGAAAACAAAAGACCAAGAAGAAACAATCAAAGAAAGAGAAAGGGATAAACGAAGAGACAAGAAAAACACAACAAAACATCAATAAAGATCAAATAAACACACACAAACAAGAGTTAGTGCGGTTTAAAAATAATGATTTAGGTACGTGTAGTAGAGGTGTTATTTTCTATAGCAACATAACAAGAACAAAGACACAAAGTTGCTCCTAGATGATAGGGAAACAACACGAAAGAGATGGAGGAAAAGAAGAAAAAGAAGGAGGTGGTCGAGCTGACTCCATATGTAAAAGACAAGTCGACGCTGCCTACATAGTTCCATGGATACATGGCCTACCATGAACTTCAAACCCAATTTTAGTTCTTCTAGGAAGTGGGATAGAAGAAAAAGTGATGTTCATACAAACCTAATTAATGTTGTAGAAGAAATGGGAAGATGGGAATGACTGTGCACAAGGGCAAGCTGGCAGGACAAGTGAGAAGGGTCTTGCAAAACGGCAAGCACGTTAGACATATACTTGCAAAATGACAAGAGTGTGAAGATCAAAATGTACAAAGATGTAAGACAATGTTTTTGTTCTTTTCTGGATTGTTTTCTAATGTTTTTGGTGTTTTTGGGATAAGCAATGATAATAAAATATTCATAAAAGAATATGGTTCTTATAAGAATGGTCCAGGGATCTACCTAGCTGAGGAGATGCACGTCCACAGGAAGAGCTCAAATAACAACTAAATCTGGATGCAACGACACATGCTTACAAATTGATGAGAGTGAGGCCCTGATAAGGCAACAATGTCTACCAAATAGTAGAAAAATAAATAGAACAATATGTAACACAAAATAACATTTGAAGAACCATGCAACAGGAAAAAATCATATGCCACGGTATCTGTGTTCACTTGTCTATAAAAGAAGCTTCAAAATACTATCTATGTTGATATGCTTTGTAGAACTGGAATTGAATGTGTCCATAATGCCTATGAGTCATAATCAGGGTCATAATTAGTCAAAGGATAAAAGTGACAACTCAAGACATGAAAGGAATGTAGTTATCAAAGAGAACGGTCCAAAATGAATGTGGTTCTAAACAGAATGACACAGGGGTAGGATAAAATGTGTTTAGAGTGCCAATAGTGCAAAGCTTTCACTGTCCAGACTCGTGAAAATAATATGGTTCTCGAAAGAATGGTCCAGGATAGGTAAAAATAAAATATGGTCCATGAGAGGATGATCTAGGATATAATGGTAGGATAAAATACTTCAAAACAAATTTCCTCCAAATAAGGGGTCTTGTAGATAATGATTCGAGGTTGTCAAGCGTAGAACCTCTTATGATGCATAATGTTCATGGGTTTTGGAAGTTATTCATCATTTGGAGTAGCCAGCCTGTATGCCTCTGATCCATAGTTTATTGTGATAACATAAGGTCCCAACCAATTAGGTTGGAACTTACCTTTTTTTGTGTGTTCAACATTTATATTCTTTTGGTTCTATTTCAAGACCAAATCACCAATCTCAAACTCCCGAGGGAGAATGCACTTGTTATAGCTTCTTCATAATTTGTTCTGAGAGGCTTGCAAGTTTTTTAAGGCAGCCAAATGCTTACCATCAAGAAGTTCTAGTTCTTGTAACCTTGAGAATCTATATTTTTCATCATCTTCAATATGCTCCAAAGATACTCACAATAAAAGAAACTCGATCTCAATTGAGATAATAGCTTTTATACCATAGACAAGGTAGTATGGAGTGGTTCTTGTAAGGTTTGATGACTGGTTTGATAAGCTCAAAGGACATGAAAGATTTGTAAGTTCCAATTACGGCCAACGTCATTAACAATCTTCTTTGATATGGCTACAATAGTTTTATTCGATAGCTCGACTTGTTCATTGCCTTGCGGGTTATATGCTATGGATTTCTTGTGCTTGATTTTAAATTTTGCACAAAGGTCGTTCACATCTCTATTTACAAAGGATCCACCATTATCAAATATAATGCATGCTGGGATTCCATATCCACAGATGATATGGTGATGAATGAATTTGGCTATCTGCGTCCCGGTGACATAAGTGAGAGGAATGGCCTCAATCCACTTAGTAAAATACTCATTACTAGTTAAAATATGTTTATGGCCATCTGAAGATGTTGGGTTTATTTTTATGATGAGATTGAGGCCCCAAGTAGAAAATGACTATGGTGTTGTGGTCGGCTATAGTGGTAAGGTGCGTGTATCAAATTTCCATGTTGCTAACGAGGAACACACTTCCTTACATAATTGCAAGTATCTGTCTCCATTTTTGGTCAATAATAGCCTATTCTAAGGAGCTTTTTAGCTAAGACTACACCATTGGTGTGGTCCCCACACATTCCTTCATGAACCTCCTTCAATGATAGCTTGGATTTTATCGAAGATAAACAACAAAGTAACATTCTATCATAGCCTTTGTGATAAAATGTATTTCTAAGGAGGGTGTAACGGGCTAGATGGTGAAAGAATAGTTTCTATTGATTATTGGATAAGTCAGGTCTAAAAACATGATCATGGAAATAATTATAATAGTCTTGAAACCATCACAATTCAGGTGAGGGATTGGGACCAACAATGGTGCATACCCCTTTTGAATATGGCAAGACATGTGTAGGTTGTAGAAGGTTTTTTATTAGAAACTGATACTTTTTAGCATTGGCATCAATTTTTATCATGGATCCAATCATCATGATTGCATTGGTAGATCTATTGTTGGCCCTTGGTACTTGTTCAAACTATAGATATTTAAAATGAGTCTTGAGATTATCCACAATGTGCTTGTAAGGAACAAGCTTGTCATATCTAGTTTGATATTGATCAGTGGTTTAATTGATAATCAATTGAGAATCACCATAGACCATTAGGTGCTAGATATCCCACTATATAGCAAGATGAAGGCCTATAATAAGTGACTCATATTCGGCCATATTGTTGGTACAATGAAATTGTATATGAAACGCTTTGGGAATCAGATCCCCTTACGGTGTAATCAACAATATGCTGGCTCCAGATCCATAGGATGTAAAGGAACCAACAAAATACAACTTTCACTATTTAGGTTCCTACTACACTTCTTCCACTGTCATGATAAAATCATCTGAAAAATCAAATTTGAGTGGTTGAGTGTCTAAAATAGGGACCTCTACAAGTTGATCAAAAATAACCTTCCCCTTGATAGTTTTCTGATTCTCATACTCAATGTCAAATTCACTTAGGAGCATGACCCATTTGGCCATGCATCTTGTAAGAGATGTTTTGGATAATAAAATTTTGAGAGGATCCACCTTAACGATGACAATTGTTTTGTTATTTAGCATATAATGGCACAAATTTTGGGAAGCAAAAACCATAGCTAAACATGCCTTCTCAGTAGGCATGTAATTATGTTCATAATCCACCAGTGTGTGGCTTAAATAATAGATTTCATGTTCTTTACCGTGATCATCATGTTGGACCAAAAGTGCCCCCAATGCATGCTCAATTGCTGAAATGCAAAGAAGCAGTGGTTGTCTAGGTGTTGGAGATCTCAAAACTGGCAGGTTCACCAAATATGTCTTGAGCTTTACAAATGCTAATTGGCAGTCTTCATCCCATTGAAATGTGACCCCTTTCTTCAAGAGATGTGTAAATGGGTGACACTTATCTGCCAATTGAGAAATGAACTTGCGGATAGATTGGATCTTTCCTTGCAGGCTTCAGATCTGTTTAATATTTGAAGGTAGAGGCATTTCCACATCAGCCTTGACCTTAGTGGGGTCAAATTTAATCTCTCTTTACAATACAATAAACCCTAACAATTTTATGAAAGTGATTCCAAAGACACACTTCTTAGGATTCAAGAAAACTTTATATTCACGAAGCCTCTCAAAGATTCTTCGTAGAACCTCAGGATGTCCAACATGTGCTCTTGATTTTTATAGTATATCATCAACATAGTCTTCGACAATATCATGCATCATGTCATGAAAGATAACTGTCATGTCACGTTGATAAGTGGCTCTAGTGTTATTCAAGGCAAATGACATGACTTGATAACAAAATATTCCTCACAGAGTGGTGAACACAGTCTTGTGTTGATCTTTTTAGGCTATCTTGATTTTATTGTATCCAAAAAATCCATCCATGAGGGACAACATCTTGTACCCAACAATATAATTGATAATCATGTCAATGTTGGGTAGAGAAAAATCATCTTTGGGGCATGCTTTGTTGATATCTCAAAAATTAGTACAAAGACGTATACCCTATGGATTTTTGCTGACTGAAACTATGTTAGATATCCATTTAGAATAGTCGAGTGGTTTAATGAAGCCTTCTCATAATAACTTCTCCTATTTTACTTTTACCAAAAGAGCGATGCATGGATGCATCTTCTTAAATTTTTGTTTGACCAACTTGGCATCGGGATGAACAAGAAGTCAATGCACAACCAAATCAAGGTTTAAGCCTGGGATGTTAGAGTATGCCCATGCAAGATGTTAATAAAATCCTTCAAAATGGATATAATGTGTTCATGTTCTGCTTCAGTAAGGGAAGCTCCAAGATAAACAATTTTGGGATCTTCGTATGTTCCCAAGTTCACTTCTATTGTGTTTTCCACAAGGAATGTGGATCCATCTTTAAGAATAGTAGGCAATGTGTGATCATGATCATCTTCTTCTACTATAATTTCTTTTTGTTCCTCCCAAAGCTCTGGATAGTGTGACAAATCTGAATTCATCATCTCAGATAATGGCAAAAATCTCTTGAAACTCAAGAGAAAGATGCTCAAAAATTTGTTGTTGTTCTGAAGAGATGCTTGTACTAGCTATAAAGATAGGACTTGATGGACCTTGAGCATCCTTTGGGGATGAGCGAACTTTCTCGTCCAAGAGTGCCTAAAATAGGTTTTCACTCAAGGGCTTGTCTTTTTATTTACTTTGTCCCTGATCAACGAGCACCTCAAAGAGGTTTTCATATGAAGATCTCAATGTTTTATCTTTGTTATGACCAAGAAATTTTGCTTGCTCTCCAAAGTAAGCATAAGGATCTAATGAAAAACCAAAGCCTTGTTTGTGATCACCAATGGGCAATCTGTCTCTAAGGCCCGTATATTCTACAATTGATTCTTCATTTTGGTCACAATCAATGAGTTTAGGATGGCAAAGGCATAGGGAAAAATGGGGTTTTAAGGTCATAAGGACATTTTGATCAAATAAATCCGAGTCAATAATATCATAAAAAGGCTTTAATGGGATGCTACGTCACTACCATGAGTCTTATCATTAGTTGGTTTATAAGAATCACTATCGAAAGTCATGAGGTCACCCCCAAGTGGTATAAATCCAAGACCATGATTCAAATTAGGTATTTCAGCTGATAAAGGTTATAGGATTCCTTGCACACGTGGGCCAAGGCTTCTTATTATATAATCAAAATTATCCATAATCCAATTAGGGATAGGATATTTTAGATTCTGAAAACAATCAGCAATGTTATTAGAATATAACCAGTCTCCTTTAGTGAAAGCCTCTTGATTCTATTTTGGAAAAGTAGCAGGTATAAATACCATAAGTGGTTTTCATTAATATTTCTTATATTGCCAAATCAAGTTAGGTCTGTTAGAGATCTTGAATAGTTTGGGTCTACCAAATGTTTTAGAAGATTTTGACAACTTAGTAATATGGAAAGTGTCTTTAAGATGGTACTTGAAAATGCCCATGTCTTCTATAACACCCTGTGTTGCAAGAGTTGCAAGAAATGGATCAACCGAGGTAGACACAAGGTAACTAGGGTTGATATAATTAGATGTTGGTAGATGTGAAACTATTTCCTTGCTCTTCTTTGCAACATATTCAAACCTAGGACAATAGTTATAATTGCAAAACTTAGCCTCTAGATGTTTGCAGTATTGATAAGGATGTTGATCGACAGGAATAGTAACCTCAATCCCATTATGGAAAAACTCAAGGCACTGATGCAAGGTGGATGGAACACCCTATACTTCATGGATCCAAGGATGACCAAGAATTATGTTATAAGGCAATTCAATGTTCGTAATATCTAATAATGTGTGGTGGGAAATAGACCCAATAATGATCAACAAATAAATGGTACCAGAAGACTCCCTCTTGACATTGTCATAAGCCTTTATGGTGATTATCTCTGGCTAAATGTCCTTCTTAGTGTAGCCCAATCTCTATACCAGCTTGAGGGACACTATGTTCAACATTGAACTATTATCTACAAGAACCCATTTGATCTTATGGTTTTCAATGACTACCTCAATATACAATGGGTTATTATGGTTCAAGCCAAGGGTGGACATGTCTTTTTGATCAAACATGACCTATCAAAATGAAGACAAATGTCCCACTAGTGTTTGGAACTGTTCAGGATCAATATCATTGGGAATAGTGGATTGTTGCAAAAGGTCATTCAAAATTGTTCTATGGACTTCAAACGTATGCAAGTGATCCAAAATAAAAATTTGTGTAGGGATTTTACTGAGTTGGTCTAATAGATTATAAGGATTTTCAATTATAGGATGAGATAGTTTAGCCTTGGCTGGTACAATGTTCACCTTAGGATCCAAAGTCATAATGTTCATGTTGGGTTCAACATTGGAAGAAGAGGGAAAATGGCCCTGAATGGTAACTCACAAGCATCTAGTTGCAACTGCATAATCTAGAGGTGGCAAGGAGTCATTATAATTAGAAGATGAAGGCAAAGGGCCTTGGAGGGTGACTCATGTGCGTCTAGTTGCATTTGATCAATTTTGAGTCAATGAGGAGCCATTGTAATTAGAGGAGGGATGATATTCAAAAATAGTAACCTGTGCAAATGGAGTCACAACAAAATTACATGAACTCAATGTGGCATTATTAGAGTGAGAGGGTGTTGACCTTATAATAATGGGTCTCGTACTTCAAAAAATATGAGATGGTTCACGTGATTTGATAGTAACAGTGGCAATGTGGTTTGCAAAAATACATACCACAGTGTTGTTATAGTCATAAGGCATGTTGTTGTAACCTAGGTTGTTAGCATGGGTATTATGATCATGATTATGCTCATGATAATTATGATTTTGACTTTGATGTTGATTCTGATTCTACCTCTAATTCTGTCCTTAGTTTTGATGGTTTTTTATCTATTGTTGATTATGTCTAGGAAATGGATCTTTGTAGATTACCATATATTGATTAGTGCCCTGGAGAGCTAGTTTAATCTCAACTTTTCCACTCTCAATTAGATATTCAATAAGGTGACACAATTGGACACAATGATAAACACCGTGATCAACAACATGATAGACATTTCACCATTCATTTTCCTTGTACCAATTTGGGTTTGGTTGATCTTGAGGAAATGGCCTTGTTACCAGCCATATAATTAGGTTAGCTGCTATGAGCTTTTGGAACACTGTCTCAATAGGCTCTCCCAATTTGCTAAAGAATCTGAATTAATTGTGGAATCTCCTCTATGAAGGAGCTCTTTATAAATTAACTAGTGGATTAGGGGGAGATAATCATATGTTTGGAGCCAATAGAGCTTGTACCATTTGTACGTGTCTTGTTTTAGTTACTCCATTCCCCACCATGTTCTTGTTCTTGTTGAAACCCTTAGGTTTCTCTTGTGCAACCATTTTAAATGGTGATTGGGTCTGATTTAAAATTTGACCCTAAGTGAAAATATTGACAAGGCTTTTATCAATAAGTACCTTCTCAATCTGCACCCCTTTATCTATAATTTTTTCAAATGAGTTAGCGCAAGCAAGGCATAGATTGTGCACAACCTCAAGGTGTAGGTTTTATGCAAAAATGTCTACCAACTATTTATCTAGAAAATTATGTTGAAAGTGACCAGCTAATGCTGCCCACCTTTGTAAATATGCTACGAATCTTTCTCCATCATGTTGTTTGGCTTTGTACAAGTCAACAATGGTCAATTCATGTTCAATGTTGTATGAGAAGTGGTTGACAATTTTTTTAGATAAGTCATTCCAATCTTCAACTGATCTCTTAGGTAACTTAAGTAGCCAATCTAAATCTTGTCTTGCTAAACTTTGCATAAACAAATAAAGAAAATAAATGCTACTATAAGAAACCTCTTGGCATAACACAAAGAATGCCTGAATGTGTTCACAAGGGTAATCTTTTCAATTGTATTTGTCAAACTTGGGTGCCTCAAAATGAGATGGAAAGGGGATTTGGAGAATACTCAAATCAAATGGATATGGACATATCTCATCGAATTTATACTTCTTTATTCTATTTTTTGTCTCCAATCGTGACACAATCTCTTTCATACAGTTCCAATCTTGCATGTTTGGTGCATTCATGGGTGAAACACAATGTTATTAAGATGGTATGTGCCCTTGTTGTTGTTGGGGTGGTATATGCCCCTATTATTTCATGGATTTGTGAGGGATATACACCCTATGGTCTGTAATTTTATTTTGGTTTGATCCTTGAGTTGAGTAAGTAAGCCGTTGATTCTTGGATTGATAAAAATTCCTCGAATTCAACTGCCTTGAATTATAAGTGTTATGTTGGTTTTGGGGAGTACGTGGTCATTCATTAATGGATGTGTTGTTTGGGATAAACTAGCCAAATTATTTTATATGATTTCTTCAATGCATACTAAATGTTTTGGTTTTTTGTTTTGCAAAGAATCAAGAGGTCCTTGATGATTGAAAAATGTATGCTCCATGTTTAGTGAAGCATGTTGCATAACCTTTTGGGACTTAGATTGTTCAATTGAGATGTCTTGATTCGTCATTGTTATGTTCTCAACTAGAGTTTGTGTTGGTTTAACCACATCCCTTTGTTCCTTGGAGGCATCAATGTAAATTGAAGTAGAAACTAAAGAGTCTATTAAGTCCATGATAAGTTGGTCTGCATATCATTAACTTATCTTTTTGATCTTGGTGACAAGATCTAGATCATTAGGCTTTGACTATATAAGTATTTCCTTTCCTTTGCTAGAAGAAGGTATGTTTGTCTTTGTAATGTTTGTGAAGGATTGTTCTTGCTGTTGCTCTCCTTCTCTAACCAAGGTATGTAATTTTTCCATAAGAAAATTTGAGGGTAACCTAACACCAAATTCTATCAACCTTAGGAGTCCCTCATATTTATCCTCTAGGGGTTGATATTCTGCATAATCTTCCTTGGATCCTATAGTTGTGGGAATGTATTCAAATATCACAAGATTATCTTGACCATCATAAAAATTCTCTTCCTCATAACTAGGGCCGTAAGAGACCCCACTACGAGTGTACCTTTGAGTCATGTCTAAAAGTTTTGTTCTCTACCTTTGACAAAATTTGGAAAATGTTTAAACAAGGTATGGGTTTTGATATTTTCTAAACAAATGACAAGGCACAAAAGATACTATAATAAAAAAGAGGTGGCGTAGTACCACACAATTAGAAGAATGTGTTCACAAAATTACTCAACCTTTGGTAGGGTTAAAATCGTATAATTTAGAAGAGGGTATGATAACTCAAAGACCTAAGTGTAAACTAGTACACCAAACGTAGGTTGAGAGATACATCAATAACATAAATTCTTGTTCAACTTCGACACGTTTATATTAAAAAAATTATAATAAATCCCTTTAGATTAGGAAGGTGATAATGCAAACTAAGAAACTCAAGATGTGAAAACATGCAAGAATTCCTAAGTTTAAAACTAAGACCAAATGGGTAGCACAATGCCACCACATGGTAATAGAAGGTAGTCTAAAATGCATTTTAGAACTTTAGAGTGTGAGCGATACACTTGATGACCGTAGTTCACAATGATCAAATGATGATGAGTCTATAGATTGCCATCAATCTAAATGGGAAATTAAACCCAAGTTAACTCAAGTCAAGTGCAAATGGTAAAACCACTTAACATGTTAACCTAGAACTTAGAAAGGTGTAATTCTAAATTTGAATTATCGATGGACTTAAAGATTTTTGGAAAATGATTTAGACTCAAATGGGTGGCATAACTGCACTGTTTAGACAATACAAACATAATGTTTAAGATGAAGATTTGAACAAAGCAAAGATGATTTGGATTTGACTAGCGTAATGCCTCCTTGTTCAAAATAAATGGTGAATAAATGTGTTTGGTTATGACATGTTGTTTACAAGCTAGTTTTAGACTCAAATCAAGACCAAGTAAAGACCAAAAATACCAAATACAACTAAGTAAATCATCCGAAGCCCTAAACTGACAAGGTTGCATTTTTATGATTGAAATCCATCTATATAAGTGTTCTTGGGAGGATTTTACTTGTTAATCCAAAAATAAAAGCACATGAGTTGGTAGGGTATTTTACAACCCCTCTTCTCTCAAGAGATTGTCTGGTGACATGGACCTTTGGGTTACTCACCTTGCATCAACAATACTCCACGATAAGTGGGGTTGTTCTAAAACTTACAATTTATGACCATCTAAATGGTCCCAAACATGGCTAATGCTAGAGATGCAACATGTCAATTAGATCTACATCAATCAAATTATTATGAAAAGGTCTTGTCCTTTTGACAAATGCTACATCCATCAATTTCTCAGTGTAGCATGATGTCCGAATTACCCCTATGGTCTGAGCTAAATTGACATTAATGGAGTTTGCTTAATCGCTCAAGCAAACATCTCAATGGATCACCCTCAATTTGTATACCCCACTGTGGACTGGGGTTGAAGTCAATATTTGGAGATGAAACCCTAGGTCAAAGCTTTCCTAAAGAACTCATGAAGAGGCTATGAACTCCCCTCCACAAGCCACATTGCATAAAATAAAATGATCTAAGTGAAAAGGTTTTAGAGGTTGTTTTTAGATCACCCAAACCATACAAGTTTAAGGGATATCCTAGACAACTTACTTTTCACACCTTGGATAAAGGCACAATCGTAATGAAAAGATACTTTTGGTCACCCAAGTTCCCTAAAGGGGATGGGGAAGAGCATATGCACACTCTTCATTTTTCTCAAACAATAATTGATCTAGCATAGAATAACACTTCAAGAAGTTTTAAATTTAAGTGAATGTTAATTTTAAACACCAAATCGAAATGTTTAGTGAATTTCTTGGCCCCTTGGCCTTAGTTTACAAAAACTTTGAAAAACATTCACAAAACAATCAAATAAACCATCTAAGTTCCTTTTAAACACCAAAGGGAAGGTTTAAATTTACTTTTAAACACCAAAGGGAAGGTTCAAGACTTAATTATGCTGAAATTGATCACTTTTCCATGTGGGTCTTGCAAAAATTTTTAGAGAGTTTCCTTTAGCTTTGAAGCACAATTTATAATGAAACAAGCAAGTTTGAAAAACATGCTCTCGAATTCTCTATTTTTAACACACAGAGACTGATGTCGGTCAATAATGATCGATGTTGGTTACAACAAGACTGATGTTGGTCATAAAATGAACCAATACTAGTCAAAAATGATTGATAAATATCACCTGTGAACCCTTAAGCAAAAAAACATTTGATCAAAAAACTTTGTTAGCCCTAGTTAGAATAAAATCTTCAAAAGAAACTTCTAGATCATGAATAAATGTTCAGACTAGAGACTTATAAACCAAAATAACAAACCATAATTTTGAAAAAATCTCTAAAATGCAAATTTTTAGTTGTGTTTTTCCCTACAACCTAACTGATGCTGATCACCTAGAACCAATGTCAGTCACTGTGTAACCTGTGTATCAAAAAAAATGTCAAAACATGAGAAAATGAAGCTAAAAATTGATGTTAAAAGATTTCTAATGACTTTTAAGGAAATATAAGATTGCCAAAATGTCTTCTTTGCTTGAATGGGATTTGTGGTCCCACCAGGTGTGCCAAGATGTAGAGATGGATTAAAAAGATGGTTAGATCAAGCATTAGTTATGAAAATCAGGAAAAATGCATAAGAACATAACAATCTAGGCCAACCTATTCAACAGAGTTTGAAAATGACAAATAAAAGTAAAAGAAAGAAAGCACATATACATTACCTTCCTAAGAGCATCCCACCATCCATATGTGGCTCAAAACATGTTTTTCCCCTTGATTTGGAGTTCTTGTCTTCGTCAATGATGAATGCTTTGCTCCTCCATCATCTCAAGATCACCAAGCTAGGCTCATGATATGAAAAGCAATCTATGCCTATCATTGAAGCCAACATATTGCTAATTAAACATAATAATTAACACAAAGAAAGGTCGTGGAGAGAATTGTGCATAATAAGTTTACACAAATGAAGCTTAATCAAAGTGGTCTTGGCCCTCTTATTTATATGTTTTTCAATTTGATTAGGATCAAACGTGATTTTCCATCTTGAAATCAAGATGTGTGGCCATGAATTAATCCAATCATGTAAATAATATCAATAAATATTCTCATAAATATTGGGAGGAAGGGGCATTAAAGAGGCATGGGAAGCCATAATCCTAATATTTGTTGTATTTATGGCTTATGGATGTCACCCTATTGATCATGTTAATTGATGATGTAGATAATAGGAATCAATTTTCAATAAATAAATATTCAATAACTTCCATGGAATTCTCACTTAAGCTCATAATTTGGTTTAATTTGCCTAAATAAGATTAATCAATTTTAATGCAATTATTTGGAAATTGGTGCACAATTAATCAAACTGGTTAGAATGTCATATTAATAGGTTTTAATTTGATTGGAGAAGAATTATAAGGCAATGTTATTTGTGTATAGAATGATATCTCATTTAGGACATTATCGACATGAAATAACACATGCACGTGCCTTGTGCTTCAAAATTTGGTAGAAAAGATCAATCTAGAGCACTTACATGCATTTTTGCCATTTTGACTCAAAATAATTTGAGAAAAGTTAATAATCACATAAAATGCATTACCCCATTTAGAGATACATTAGTCTAAATCATCATTTGTATACGACAAATTCGAACCATTTAGTGCATTTAAGTGATTTTGGCTTAATTTGTGTTTTTTCACAAATTTTTATTAAGATTGACAATTTCAACAAAATGGTGTTAGGAATTGGATGTCTATATTAATACCCCCCTTAGTTTTTAACACTTTGTGAGAGATGATTTTAGGTGAAGTCAAAGTGTATAGAAGAAGACCTAAGTAGACCAAAATTGATAATTCAAAGATTGGGTAGATCTTGTTGGTACAACTCATATCTTTAATTTTTTCAAAGACCTCATGCTAACTTTACTTCCCTTCTTGTAAGCTCCTCCATAATTCCTCTTCTTCTTAAGGTGAATTTATGAATGTGACCTTGTGAAGTTTGGATTTGGAAAGGATGTCATATTCCACATTGGACTTGATGATTTTGTGTATAAGGTCATGAAATATGTCATAGCACATTGGTAAGTTGATATAGTGTTTTTAATGCCAAAGGGCATTTTTACGTAGCAATACTCACCCCACTCAATGGTGAATGTCATCTTATGTCGATCTCATGAGTTATTTGAATTTGATTGTATATGGAGAAGCTATCCATGAGGGATAAAATATCATAGCCAACATAAGAGTCTATGATAACATCAATGGAGGGCAATGAAAAGTTGTCTTTGGGACATGCCAAGTTGATATTTCAGAAATCAATGCATATGTGAGTGATCATTATGCCATTTTTATGAACGGGGATTGTTGGAGACCTGATTGGGGTAATCTACGAGTTTGATAAGCTTTGTGTTTAAGAGTTTTTTGATTGCTTTGTGAAAAATCTTAGAAGCCTCTTTGTGGAATTTTTATCATTTTTAGCAGATGGGGGTTACATCAGTGTAAATAATGATGCTGTGAACAAGAATTTTGGGATCAATGTTAGGCATGTCAAAGTATTTCCAAACAAAGATGTCCTTGAATTGAGCGTGACACAATATTTATCTTGCAATTTAGGTGAGATAGAAGACCCTATTTTGACTATGTAAAGTTCTTCAGTGATATCAATCGAGTCCTCAACTAACCTAACACTACCATCCTCAAGGTGATATGGTGCAAGTGGTAACTTGTAAATTTCATTATCTATTTAATCAACAATACCTATGAAATTGTGAAAATAGGTAGGTGTGTTTGTAAAGTGTCCAAGTTTATGATGTTAGTGAGGGAGTTGATCTTCCCTTGCATGAAAGAGTTCAAGGACTACTTTATAAGTTAGAGATATAGGTAATGGACTATTGTATTCTATGATAATCTCTAAATCGATGTATTTATTACCAATCCTTTCATCTTCCTCATGAATCTATCTCACATTTGTGACTTTGGCATCTAAGGTAATGTTTACGGTTGTTGCAATTGTTTCGATTTTTTTTTGGACATATCACCCTGATTGATGGTGTTGAAATTTTCTATGTTGTTTTGGACATCATTTAATGAATTAGTGTCAATGGAATGACCGATGGTGTTAGAGTGTTTTGTATTTTTATGAATGTTATTTTCTAGGTCGAGATGTTGAGATTTTTTCCCGATAACTAAACCTCATTGGGGTTTCTAATGGCATCATGATTTTTGTCTATCCAATCATCATCACTTGGGTTGATGACGTTGGATTTTTTTGATTTATTTGTAATGATTTTAGAGTTTGATTGTTGTGGATTTCACTTGATATAATAATTTTTTTGATGAATTATCCATCTTATTGAGATTTTTTCCCTATAACTAAACCTCATCAGGGTTGTTGATGGCATCGTGATTTTTTTCTATCCAATCATCATCGCTTGGGTTGATGATGTTAGATTTTTATGATTTATTTGTAATGATTTCAGAGTTTGATTATTGTGTTTTTTCTTGATATAATAAAATTTTTGATGAATTATCCATCTTGGGTCTTCTAAGGGAGGACTAGTTGGAGGATTAAAAAGTATAAATTCATTTTCATCATCACTAGAGTTAAATTAGGGATTGTCAAATTCATAAGAAATATGAACTATGTTAGCCTCATGATTGAAATCATGCATTTGTGCATGTGTATTTTAATAGAAAAGTACATCCAAGTGTCATGTTTAAGCCTACACAGTAATGTAATCTTCATGTATGATGGTTTAATTATAAAACTTGGATTTTGAATATGATCTTGTTGATTTTACGTACCTTAATTTGGTCAAACAACCATAACTACTATGTCTTTTGTTGCTCTTTCAAGACAAGGTCTTAGTGATGAATGTGAATCTTGTTTGCATGGCCATTTTGGATCTTTTGATCTTTCTTATGACTTATTTTCCCTATTTTCTAAACCCCTAGTGGTCCTATGTCAACCCATCCCAATCATAGGCCCCCCTAACCTATTTTGCATAGTCATCACCTAGTTTTGTGTTCCTAAGACACTAGTGCAATCCTGGACACTAACACAGTGTGCTAGTGTCTAATTTAGTGCTAGTGTCCAACGGTCACTTTTTTAGTGTGTTTTAAGTCCTAACCCTTCCTTAAGCCTTCTCTTATACTTTTATCTTTATTTTGTATCTTATCGACCAATGGACAAGGGTCTTATATTCAAATCAAATTTATTTCTATATAAAGAGTCTCACAAGGAATTTTACATATATAACTTACTATTTTGGCACATATTTACATAAAATAAATCAATATTATAGCTCAACACATTGCATATTAATCAACAGCCCACATAGACTTGCATTCTTGATAAAAGAAGGGCCTAAGCAAAATTCATTCTAGCATATTGTGCGCGTTGACTATGAACGTTCCCCAAAGGATAATTACATGCGATCTGAGACCCCTATCATTGAGGTTAATATAGGCAACAATCAGGACAATATGGTTTCTATATTATGCAATTGTAACATCCCACAACCCAATTTTTCTCTTCTTTTTGCATTTTGATTTTATTGTTATTTCATGTGTACATGTGTTTATTAGGTTTTGTAAAATATTTAACAAAACAAAGACACAAATGAATGATCAGAAGCTCAAAATTTTCCTACATGTCTCTGAGACCATCCTGCAACATCCTTGGAAGTCTTAGGAAATTCTACATATAAGGACACTAGTGCGGTACCTTGGACACTATCATAGTGTGCTACTATCCTCCCAATTGCACTGCTATCTGAAGGCAATTTTCAACCCCAATTATAGAACAAATGACTCTTAATTGATCTCTAGGTTCCAACCTTCCTGACATTTGACAATGCCTATTTCACTCTAGATAAGTCAATTTCTCATTGTGCATACATCTCAGGTAAATTAGTTTGATATATCTATTTGTAATATTTGTCTGAATTCCCCCTCTATACCTAGCCCCTTCAATAATCTATGATTTACATATCTAAGTTCTAAATAGTTAAAACAATTGGTGAACCTGACTTACTTCGAACATTGCTTAAAACCTTCGTTCCATCTTAGGGTTTACCTTCTCCATTTTTTGTGTAATAAATTAAGATTTATAAAAATTTGATTTTTACACAACCTAACTGATCTAAAATAATCCTCTAATAGTGTTTTATTAATTTAATACACATTAAATTTTGTCTACAAAACCTTCAAAAATCCTAGATATATAT
Organism: Torreya grandis; assembly: GCA_037957365.1. Taxonomy (NCBI): domain Eukaryota; kingdom Viridiplantae; phylum Streptophyta; class Pinopsida; order Cupressales; family Taxaceae; genus Torreya; species Torreya grandis. Next base: position 2,613,721 of record JARHVA010001556.1, on the reverse strand, counting down.
ACTAGGCCCTTATACATCCAAATATTATCCCTTATGATTTCAAATAAAATTATTATTTTTCCATACATTGGGTTGAATATTTAACATATTTGCAAATATACCTACGCTAGATTATATTCTAATGATTGTGTGCTTGTTCTTCATTGTTCACATTCTCTTTTTTGGCAAGTTTAAAATGACATCCAAGATTCCCCCTCACCCAGTTGATGAAATTTTAACATTTTCTCATAATTATAAGAATGAAAGGACTAATTTTTAAGATTGCACATTAGCACATGATAATGAATTCATTTATAATGATGATAAATATTATTGATGTAATGATGGATATGATGATTACTATGAGCATGACAATCAAAGCGTTGATTAGGATATATTAGATGCATCTTCTTTTTTTCCCTTTCTCTCTCTCCTACTTATCAAAATCAAACTAATGATATAATTCCAAAAGAACCTCTTATTGGTAGTGCTTTGTTCCAATGTGATCCTAGATTTTCAACCACTTTTGCTGCCTCCTTATTCAAATTAAAATAATATAAGTACAACAAATGAAATATACTTCTGCGTGATTCAAGCATTATAAAAAAGAGAAATGCATCTTATTTACCCTTCTAAATTCAATTTAAAAAATCATGTACAAATGATATTTTACCTTTTACCGATGTACAAACTAAAATGGATGAGATTATTTTATCACCTTGTTTTACATTCTAAGCTCAACACAATGATTCTTTGAAAAATGTTGATAATTTAAATATCTCTAACTCTTCTCATACATGTCATAATGTGCCAAATGAAAACACAATTGTCACTTCTTCTACCCTTGACTCCAAGATTGAAAATAATGATCATACTTGCATTCTACTCATAGCTAGTGAAGACATGCATTGCATTGCACCTACACGTGATGATATGTTGCATAGTAGTAAAAATTTAAAATCTTCTTCTACTCTCTCTCTTGGTGAGCATGAAAACGATAATTATTCTACTCTTACCTCTAAAAGTGAGTTCAACTCTAATTTTGATGAACTTTAGAATAATGATGATTACTATGATTTTGGAGAAGAAGACATTGAGTCTAGTCCTTTTAGTCATCTCCCTACTTCACTCATCTCTCATGTTCAAATTGATTGCTTATCAAATGCTATTTCAAATGATAATGTGCTTTCATTTTAACACAAACAAACTTATTCTTATGTTCATAATTTACACAATTTACAGTAGTATGATAATAATGTATCTTCTAGTCTATTAAAAGGTGATACTTATTTACAAATTAACAAAATAAGAGATACTAGTGAATCTCCTTCAACCCCGCTTACTACAACATGACACATTTCTCATCCTAACCTCCATGAGGGTGATATCCCATTTCCCTCTCACTAGGTCCAACCTATCACCTCTCCAAAATTTATGGTGAGCAAAACCAGTCCTCATTGTAGTGTACCAATGGATATAATTAATAATAAGATTCAAAAATTAAATGAACCTCTTGATGATGTTAATATACCTTCACAAGAGGTAATATCTTTGATGCATGTTGTGGGTGATTTATAATGACAAGTACACTGACTCACCTTGGAAAGTAAAGCATACCACTCTTGGGTTGATTCCAATGCCATCCATGGCAATCCTATCCTATGCAAAATATTCACTGCAAAGTTACCAAAGTAGTTTCAGATAACAATATTACCAAAGTTCAATGGACATGGAGATCCATACTTTCACCTTAAAGATTATAGGAAAGTTATGGCACATGTCATTAGCAGTTTTATTATCCTACAATTATTTCCACAGACTCTAGAGGGTGAGGAATTGAATTGGTTTCATCATTTACTCCCCAGTGGTTCACTACATACATACGATGAGTTCTAAGATGTATTTATCATGCACTACATACATAATAAGGGACCTCGAGTCACATATGATAGGTTACCTTCACTATACTAGGGTAAGTAAAAAATAATGAGTGATTACATTTTATAATTTAAATCATGCATGAAATAACTAATTTATCAGTTGACAAATTTTGAGGTATAATACATCTTTGCTAGAGGTCTCATCTTACCTATTCAGGAGAAATTACTATATGAGACATCTAAATCATTTGAACATCTATATAACACAACTATGACATTAGAGAAGAAGTTGGGACTAGTTGAGACAAATTTCGATTTAGATCTCCCATAACCTCAATCATCCAATATGGTACAAGCACCTAATCCACCTATGAGTAAGGAAAACATGGAACAAAAATAACCAATCAAGATACTCAATAAAGACAAAGAGTCACTTTACACATCTCCTATAGTGGATAGATAATAAGACACTCGTAGTGGGGCCATACAATTTTCAGATAGAGACATGTCTCATGATATATTATTTACTTTACCAGATAGAGGAATGATCACCCTTCCTCCTACTCAACATCATCTAGCACATCATTCATAGATAATAAAAAATAAACCATATTACAACTATCACAAAATCAATAAACATTGGGACAATAACTGTTATGTACTGAGAGATTGTATTGACCAATGTATTGAGAGATGCATTATAAAATTCACACAGAGGCATCAAAATATCCGTATCCATACTCTCCTCGATCACACTCTTCTATAAGTGAGTTATCCTAGGACATTCCTTTTAAGGAACCATTGGTTACTCATCATATGAACCATGTGGTTTTTATGGAAACTACTTATGTGAGATCTCATGCACCAAAAATTCAGCAGAGATGGTAGCCAGTTCATAGAGATCAACGTACTTATAGAAACATGGTAAAAAATTGGAATCCAACCCCACCACTAGTTTTAGTTTGACCACCGATTAAAATATTTGGCAAAAATCACATAGATCATAACACAATTTTAGTCTGACCATCGATTAAGATATTTGGAAACAATCACAAAGATCAGGGCATAATTTAAGTTTGACCATAGATTAAGATATTTGGAAATAATCATAAAGATCATAGCATAATTTCAATTTGACCATTGATTAAGATATTTGGCAATAATCACAGAGATCAGAGCATAGTTTTAGGTCAACCACCATTTAAGATATTTGAAAACAATCATAGAGATCATAACACAATTTTAGTTCGACCACCAATTAAGATATTTGGAAAAAATCACATAGATCAGAGCAGAGTTTCAATACAACAACTGATTAAGCTATTTGTTACAGAGTCTACACATCTAACTACAAGTAGTGCACCATGAATAATATTAGTGCTAGAGTTTACTTCTATGCCTACACAATATGAGTAGTATGATCACTTATTTACCATGCCTTATAGATTCATATAGTGCATGTCATAGTTACATGATCCACACTCAGATATACTACAAAACTTTTATACCAACTAACAACTAACAACTAATAACTAACAACTAACAACTAACAACTAACATTTAATCTAATATACACATTTACTCCAACATTCATATACTTATGAGCAATTAATTACAATTCCCTAGCCAAATAAATACATCTCTATATCAAAACATAAGGAATAAATACAACCAAAACACTTAATCAAGTAAACAATGCCACAAATTAAAATGTCAGCTAACACAATACCCATGTAACAAAAGTCCAAATATATATATATATATGATTCAAAACAAGTTTTAATACAATAATACATAATCACTTAATAATCAGAGTTTGGTCACCAAGACCACCCTCCTCACTCTCACTCTCAGATACATCAACACTAGAACTATATGCCCTTGTATCCCCTCTAGATCTCAATCGAGACCTACATGTCCTCTCTCTATCTCGTAGTACTATCACCTCAACCATCAACTCTACATGATCTCACTATAGAGAAATGTAGTCATCCATGATCCTATTACTTGCCCCACATAGAACATTAGGTGGGGGCATAACTCACCTCTATAGCTTAGCATGTGCCTCATCTCTATCAGTAATTGCTCATCTATATGCCGCAGTGGTAATGGCTGCTCGATCAAATATATGTGTTAGAACATTTAATGTCTAAGTGGGCTAGTTTTGACCCTTAGCATACTTTGGTGTATAACTAAATAATAATGATTTATTATTTATTATAATGAGGTGAAAACCTCATGTAAATAAATAATAAAACATTGTGGTTTATTATTCATTGATTAAATTAAATGATTCTTGGGAAGGATGGACCCATTGGTTATAATGGTCACCTCCCCTCACATTTATTATAAATAAGGTTTTACCCTATTATATTATTCACTCTGATCACACTCAGTGAATTTTGATATTTGCGTGTGGAAAATATTTAAAAAGGTTCTGTGAAGGCTTATGTGAAGAAGTGAGAAGGGAAGGCTTTGTATTGGGGTGCGGAGTTTCTCAATAATTGAATATCATCTTTTGGTGGGTTTTTTTTTATATCTTTGAGGTTTCCCATGGTAATTCTTATGTTGTGTTAAATTGGCTTGTGTATACTTTACTGGTTATTATTCATCCTAGATTCTATCTGTGCATTACTATTATCTACATGAATTTTATCATGGTTTCAGAGACTGGTGAGTGGATTTAATTGGCAAGCTATTATATTAAGTTGAAATAATTGATGTTTTATTCAATTTAAATTATATTTTTAACTATTTTAAAAGCTTTTTTCAAACCTGTGTACGGCATAGAGGAAGAAGTTTCTTTTTGTTTGATCTCTGAGAGGTCTAGTTTATTATTATCTATGCTTAGTGGTGTTATCTCCTTCATTTGTACCTACAAACTCTACCATAGACTCCTGAAGCTATTAGTTGGAGATCTGGGAATTCTTCATTAGACACATGGGTGCTATTATTAGCCTGGGAAATTAAAAAAATTAATTTCTTGGTCAAAATGATAATTTTAAAATTCCTTAATTATCATAATTAAAAATTTGGAAGATTGAAACTAATTTCAGTATTTATGGTGGCCCTTCAAAGCTTTTATAGGGGTGCCATATGTCATCCTGGGTATTACAAAACACTGAATTCTCCATCAAAAATTCCATTTTAAAGGTCTAGTATGCCTCATACCAGGATTTTATGAAGGTTGGAAAAATATTGAGGTTTCTCGTGGCCTATTCAGGGTGTTTTGAAATTCTAAACTTTTGCCCGAGTGCCATTATTCTCTTTAGAAAAGTATTAAATAAATATTGTTTTTATTAAATTTATTTTTTCACTTAGACTTGTGGCCTCCACTTTCTTTAAAGCATTTTAAAAAAAAAACTAGTAATATTTATTTACTTGATTTTATGTTCACAGTAAAAATTTATTTATATATACATATTTTTATTATTATTTAAAATTAGATAAAAAATATAAATATAAATTTGCGCATGTAAAACTTTAAGTAGCTTTATAGATGAGTTGGTTGTTATAATTTTGGTAAAGACTTTAAAAAGGTAGGTCAAGAGTTCAAAACATGCAACCTCTTTTTTTTGGTCAAATTTAATTTAATTGAATTCCATTTTTTTGGTTTGCATGCCAATATTTCATGCATCTAAAACCTAGTTAAACTATCGACCTTCTAGCAATATTTGACCTAATCAAAACCTTGTGGACCATAATCATGTGACCAGTTTATCTATAGGTTTTGACACATTTCAGACACATTGGAGTGGTCCATTTTTTTTGTTTGAAGCCTCTTATTCTTGTTTTTACACCTTTTTTTATAATAATGCCTAGGTGGTCATTTTGAGTGTGACTCTTTTGACACTTAGATTTGTGCAATTTTGATTCATTTTTTTGCATTATTTGGCATCTAAATTGTGTAATTAAGTATATTTACTTGTATTTGGGTGCAGATTTTCTCAATAATTGAATATCATCTTTTGATGGGTTTTTTTTTACCTCTTTGAGGTTTTCCCACAGTAATAATTCTTGTGTTGTGTTAAATTGGCTTGTATATACTTTGTTGGTTATTATTCATCCTAGATTCTATCTGTGCAGTACTATTATCTACATGGATTTTATCAAGATGCACATGAACACTTGCAACACTTATGGCCTTCTCTATTATCCCATCATCCATGTCTTCATTAGGGATATGCCATGCCAGATCTCATAGTGTAGCCTCAACAATGGTCTCCCAGTACTCATCGTCTCTTGGACCTACACATACCAACACATTGTATTAGATATTTCACCAATAAGTCAAACACTAAACTAAATAAAACATACAAATCCATAATGATAACATACCCTCAACTACCTTAAAGGGCTTCAAATCTAATACATCTTATATGAATTCTCCATATCCTAGAAATAATGGTGGCCATATATGCTACCTCCACCATACTATGTTGGCATCAATCATTCCTATATCATCTACATTAGGTATATCTAATACTGGATCTTGCTTTGTCACTAGAATTAGAACCAAATTAGTAGCTATGGGTCTCAACCTGCTACTCGGCCTCACTGGTGCTCAAAACCTCCTCAACCACACCCATGGTATAGGTGGCACATCTTGGACAACACCAAATTGTCATGTCACCCACTCATACTAAAATCTCTCAAATACATTAATCCAATGATCATATAACCAATACCTCACTTGAATCTATCTTAGTTGAACACCATCCTCAGGTCACCCTTGAAAGCCCCTATAGGGTTTCCAAATAATGTATGTAATTATCAATTGATCCAACACCTATTGATAGTGCATCATGCTCCTTGATAGTACATGAGTTATATCAGTCCATCTCTCTACAAACATCTATGGGTGGGCCCCATCCATTCATAAAAAACCCTTTGATCTAGCCACTACAATATGTTCATAATCCCAACAATACAATAACATCAAAGACCTAATGCCACTTGCACACAAATCCTGAGTAAAATGGTAGAAATCTCATTACAAGTGGGCCAACATAGTGCAACCCCATAAATATATGGTCTTGTGTTCCTCTATATCCTACACTAATACTTGCATCATGTATGAGATAAATACTCCACTCCCATCCACAACAACAAAATAAACTAGTATCACTACCAAAAGCTTTTATAACTATAGAACATTAGCCATAAAAATCAAAGACAACAACACATCACTATAACTCCCTGGCCGATGGGTCCCCATGGGCATAGTTTAAAAGTACCTCATGACCCACTCTATAGGTCTATTTATATTAGCCTCCTGTAATACTACCCATTGACCAATAATAAGCAATCTTAGTATCCCATCGATGTCCTCCAACATCACAATGATCTCCCTAGTGGGCAACCAAAATGTACAAGTAATGACGTTCTACCTCTTACACAATGCCATCATAATATGGGAGTCCTACGACATTGGAACAACTGATGCCACATGGCCCAAACCAACTCTATCAATCACTTCCCTCTCATCATCTATTAGGGTAGTCCATGTAAGCACTCCATCATTCAACTACTCCAAAACTTCCTCATGTGCACATCTGCATGTGAAACATAACTAAATTTGGCATTAACATATTTGAATGGCAAATAAACATGTAGTAATAGTTAGTAAACACAAAATAGAAGTAAAATTGGTAAACTTGGTTCCAATGGACACTATCACTACACCCAAAACAATAGTGATATACTTGAGATGGTAGCATGGCAACTGAGGACACTAGTGTAGTCCTAGGGACACTAGCACAGTCTTGGGGACACTAGTGTAGTCATAGGGACACTAGTGCAATCCTCCTAAATAGAGCCATAAACTACCAAATTTTCACTAAAAATTATAAAATAGGTAATAAATATTTAAAAAACATGGAAAATGATAGGTTTCTTACCAGGATAACCTCTTCCCTAGCCTGGATGAGCACCTCCACCTCCTTGTAGCAGGTCACGTTTGTTTGTCATCTTCTCAGCATGTTTCTAAGCTTAGAGCAATAATTTATCTCAATTTAATTGATTCAAATGATTATCAAACCAATCAACCAACCTATTTCAGCCAAGTTTTAAAAATGCCACTTGTCTAAGGTTGACCTTGCACGCAACTTTCACTAACTAATACTAGATTAATCCAAACACAATATCTTAGGAAGCATAGCTCTGATTTTTGATCCATTTCTTGTGTGTGGAAATTGATCATGATATCCCTCACACTATTTTGGTTACATGACTATTCAAATCAAATTGAATCCACAAAGTAAAAAAACCTATGCTTCCTTAACAAACTCACTATAGACCACAAACCTATATTGGCCTCAGTTTCCAAAAAATGATTCTATTCAAAATGTCTAAAATAATCAATCCCATGCTCATATTAGCAACACTAACTATCACTAACATGCTTACTGATATTGCTTTTAGATCTACATCCTTACCATAGTCTTGGTTCTCTCACCAAAAGGGGGCATACATACACTATTCACACTAATTCAAACACCCATATTTCTTGATTCAGACACTTAGATTTCTCAATTCAGATATCCAGATATATAATGATTCAAATACCTAGATATACAGTGATTTAGATACCCAAATTTATAGTGATTTAGATACATAGATTGATTTAGATACACAGATTGGTTCAAACACATAGATTGATTCAGATTGACTCAGATATTTAGATACAAAGATTTGCTCAGATGTTCAGACACACATGTTGACTTAGGTTTATAGGGTTCCATGATCTTGTTATATATTGGTTCACATTCTCAAATTTTACACAGGGTTTTGACATAGTTCTAAACTTAGATTATGACTATGGGGGTATGTACATGGTATGCCATATTTATATGGATATAATTTTATACAAAGGTCACACAATTACATTACTCAAATATAAGGTTTGGGGGAATGATGTAGAGCATGTGTCCTCAATATCATAGAATTCCAAAAGGTTATACAGATGGAATGACACATTATACCATTCTCTACACATAGATTATTAGATTACACTTAGGTTTTCACTCGAATGTCCCTAGGATAACACCAAGTTGGGTCATATAGCTGACTACAATGGTTGATCCATATATTATCACTAGACCTATATTTACGAAGGGAAAATGATAGTCTCAACCTCTGAGAAGATTACTTTTTAGATTCGATTCACATACTAGAGTGGGGGAAAGCAGGGCTTGCTTCTCCACATTTATAGATCACTTCTCAGATTCAACTCACATACCAAAGTGGGGGAAAGCATGGCTTATTTATCCACACTTTTAGATACCTCTCACGACTCAGTTCACATATCAAGGTGGGGATAAAATAGGGTTTTTTTCCTAACAATTTAGTTCATCATTCAAATTCAGTACAGGGGGCATCCAAAATGTATTTACTCTTCACTAAAAACATTCCTACTCCTATCCACTTCTTTGGCCAAGAAGTGGGATAGGCCTAGAACACTTATATTCTCCACATGGATTGATCACATAGGTAAGTTTAGGTACACATTTTATTTTTCCTTTTACTCTATCACTTCTATTTCATTGCATTACTAGAATAAAGGGGGTGCAAATGTACACACCCTAATTTGGTCAAGAGACCACAAGTACTATGTCTTTTGTTGCTCTTTCATGGGAATTTGGTCAAGCAACCACAAGTACTATGCCTTTTGTTGCTCTTTCATGGGAAAGTCTTAGTGATGAATGTGAGTCTTGTTCATGTGGTCATTTTGGGTCTTTTGATCTTTTTTATGACTTATTTTCACTATTTACTACACCCTTAGTGGTTCTATGTCATCCCATCTCATTCATAGGCTCCCTTGGCCTATTTTTCACACTCTTCACCCAATTTTGTGTTCCTAAGACACTAGATAGTCCTAAACACTAGTGCAATGCACTAGTGTCTAGTTCAACACTAGTGTCCAACAGTAATTTTTTAGTGTGTTTTGGGTCTTAACCCTTCATTGAGCCTTCTCTTATGATTTTATATTTATTTTACATATTTTTGATCAACAAACAAGGGTCTTACATTCAAATCAAAAAAATTTCTATATAAGGAGCCTCACAAGGCATTTTACATCTAGAACTTGCTATTTTGGCATATAATTACATAAAATCATTCGATAATATAACTCATCACACTGCATATTACTCAATAACCCATATAGACTTACGTGTTTGATAAAAAAGGGATTAAGTGAAAGTCATTCTAGCATATCATGTGCATTGATTATGCACATTCCTTAAGGGATAACTATAAGCGAGCCGAGACCCCTATCATTAGGGTTAATGTAGATAGTGGTCAGGACAACAAGGGTTATGTATCATATGATTGTAACATCCCACAACCCAATTTTTCTCTTCCTTTTGCATTTTGATCTTGTTTTTATTTCATGTGTACATGTGTTCATTAGGTTTTAGAAAAGATTCAACAAAACAATGACACAAATGAATGATCAAAAGCTAAAAACTCAATACAGGTATTTGAAACCCTCCCAAAGCATCCTTAGAAGTCTAAGATAGTTTTTCCATATAGGGACACTAACATGGTACCTTAGACACTAGCGCAATTCACTATTATCCTCCTAACTGTGATACTACCCAAAGGCAATTTTCAACCCCAGTTTTGGAATAGACTCTTGACTGATCTCCTAGCCTATTCCAGCCTTATTGACATCTACCAATGCCTGTTTCACTCTAGATAAGTCAATTTTATCACTATACATACATCACAAGCAAATTAGTTTGATATATCTATTTTTGATATTTGTTTGAATTTACCCTCTGTACCTAGCCCCTTTAACAACCTAGGATTTACATGTCTAAATTCTAAATAATTAAAACATTGACATTCATAAAAAGATGCATCCTTAGCAGATATTTTAATTGACTAAAAGTTCTAGGAGTGTTTAAAATGATCTTGTAAGAGCTTAGAAACCCCATTATCATTACACTGGAATGAGTCATCATCGTATGTTTCCTTATTGATGTTGCAAGGGGAATCATTCTTACTCTCTTTATCAATTTTATGAAAGTGTCTATCCTTTGATAGGAGGGATGGGGGAAGCCTATCAATAATGTCTAGGAGTAATTTGGAGGTGTTAAAAATGTTTTTAAGTTTATTAGGTTGATCATCATCAAAGTTTAAAATGGTGACATGTAGATCAAAATTGACGTTGATGTACTTCAGTAGTGGTGTGCTATTGATAGTGTTTGTTGTGTAAATTCTAAATTCTTTTCTAGGTTTACAAGTGGGAGATCCCATGGATCAGACTCAACTTCATACTTATAATGAATATTGATGTGATTAAATTTTAGGCATTGGCTTATATAAGAGGCAACTACTCTCATGTGGTGTGTCAAAATTCAACCTAAGAGGAGAATATCATAAAGTGGGAGGTTGAGGACCATGGACTTGGTATGTATAGTTTTGATTCCTATGGTCACAAGAGGTCAAATACATCTAAAGGTATTTTAATTATTTTTATCAAATATGTGAAAATTGATCCTTGTTTTCTTGAGATCATTTTGAGAATAACCTATGATCTTTACTACCCTTAGTACAGTCACATTACTACCACATCCTTCATCTAGGATCACTTTCCTAACTTGAGTATCCTTGATCATGATAATAATGAAGATAAGAGGGTCATCAGGTCGGTAAAGGATTTCATTGTTGATCATATCATACATGGGGAATTCTATAAAGAGTTTAATGCTTGATCGAGGATGAGATATGGTCTCAATGGAATGTATTTCATCGGGTGTTGGACCTTGCAAAGGTTGATTAGGCTTCTCATTTTCAATGTTTGATGGAGATTCTTCTATGGCTTGTAGTTAGATATGAAATTTTCTATGATAAGGCAATGTTCTCATGAACTCTATTAGAGATATTTTTTAAGGCATGGTGTTGAGTTCTTATAATAAGTTCCATTGATTAAAATTTTGATAAATACCATAACAGTAGTGTGGTTAAGAATTTGAATATTTTTGGGGAGCCTTTATGATAAGAGGAAATTGATTTTTAGGTTGAGATTTCATTAGTGGAATAGGTGATTCATTGGAGGTTTATACTTACTTTGGTAGTTGTATATGTATGTAACATTTATTCTTGAGAGGGTTCTTATATTGTAGGTCAAGATCTTTATATGCAGGCTTGTGTTGATAGTTTAATTTTGCCACGTTAGCATATTATGAGTTGATATAAATTTGTTCATAGATTCCTTCAACATTGCCTACAAATTTATTCATGGGTGTTATCTTAGGGTTGGTAGCTTGTTTACATGTTTGTTGTTGATTTTCATGTCATTGTGAAGCTAAGAGATGTTCTTGATAATGCTCTTATGTGATATCATCATGGTTGAAGTTTTCACCTAATATGAGGTCATATGCAAGTTTTTTGAGTTCACAACTGATTTATTAAGAATGGTTAGAATTAGCATGACACCAATATAAATTGTTTAGGTTGTATTATTAGGGTAAAAGGCTTTGAAGGATCAATATTAGAAGGCTAAGGTGTAGACATCCTTTGCTTAATCTCTTCAAAGCAGATTATGTTTTGAATATTTTGAATCCCTAACTTAGATGTTGGGAGAGTTTTTTATTTAAATGCTTGAGTGATAATGACATTAGTTAATGGTTTGAAAGATTCCTTATTGGATTTTTGAGGTTCTTCAAATTGTTTCATGGGATAATCTTTATTTTTTGCTTGGTCAAGGACTCCTCTTATGTATTGGGAGAGGAATTTACTTTGTATTGGAGTTTTGGCTCTAAATCATTGAGGAAAAACTTGAATAAACTTTCTTAATTCATATTATGATTGAATTTATGTGCAAAGGAATTCCATCTCTCAATGAAATCATAGCTAGGATCATGTGATAATTGTTTTATGTTGATGAAATTTCCTAGGCTATTTATAGGAAAATCATGGTATTTAAATTCTTTGGCAAGAGCATTGACTAGATATTTAAATCTTAAAATTAAGTTTAGTGCATTTTTTTATACCTTTCTAATGCATCCACTGTTAGGGTTTTTAATATAATCTTAGTAGTTGCATAAGTGTTGGTTTTGATCCACTATTTGTATAAGTTTCTAAAAGATTAAAGGTGTAAAGTGGGCTTTGTAAACTCATCATAATTGATGGTTGGATAAACACCTCCAATGCCCATAGAATAAATATAAGGAGCTAGAAGCTCATTTTATAGCATTTGAAATACTTTGTTAAAGACATGACTTATTAGGTGGTCCCCAAATAAAATTTTATGGTTAATTTAATATTTGTAATAGAAGTTGAGTTTGCATTTGGGAACTTTGAATGTCATTTGTAGCTTGTATTAGGGTCATTTGGTCCAACACTTTGATGAGCACTTGAGTGCTATCTAGTGAAGTATTTTGGCTGAGTTGTGTTGGGAGTGTTAGGAGGGGATGGGGAGGGCATTATTTGATGTACCTCCCATTGATGTGGGATTGGATTTAGATACGAAGGAGATTTTCATTATAATTCCATCATTAGCAATGGTATAACTAAAATTATTATCTATATAATTGATTATGTAGATTTTGTTGTGATATTCTTGTTCATCATCTTAAGTAATTACAACCATGTTACCATGAATCATTAGTGTAGGTTGAGTTTGAGAAAATTGCTCCATGAGGCATTACCATTGACGGTGTGCATTAAAAGGATAAAGGATAAAATCATATAGAATTTAAATAGGTTGAGACTCTAATAAAAATCCTAAGAACAGACATGGTTAAAAAGATAAATGTGATTAATTTTAAAAATTAATTGTAGAAGCTAAAATCAAGAAAAAGTGAAAATGGTTGAAATGTGATTAACTTTGAAAATTAATTTTAGAAGTTTAAAATCAAGAAAAAGTGAAAATGACCCAACCAAATTTGGGTTAAAATTCACATCAAGTTTACCAGAATGTATTTATGCTTAAAATAGTCTCTTATATAAGGATAATCTAAAAAAAGAAATAGTAAAAGATAAGTCGAGATCCAATACATGTAAATGTTGGTCCATAAATTATTCTAAGGTTATAAACAAATGTTTTGTATAAAGAAAATTTTAAGGGATTTAAAAGGGGAGTCTACACACACAAATCTTTAAAAAGATAGTAAGTGAAGGGCATAGTTAGATCTAAGGTGTTAATAGATATTAAATCAAGTCACTAATACACAATGTAATGCACTGTGAGTGGGGTTGGATTTGAGTCTGAAATTGATATTTTGGATGGAAAAAATCCTAAATTTTTACATCAATTTACGTGACATAAAAATGATACAAAATTGACGTAGTTAATAATTTTTAGTTGCGCCAACTTTGTGCCAAAAAAAACCATTTCTTGTTAGATTTGCATGTCTACAAATTAATGTAATTAAGGCCCAAATATAATTCAAAATTATTAAAAAATATATAATATAATTATTTGTAATTATTTGTAATTATATTGTATTTATTTTTATAGTTATTTATAAATATATATGTTACGGATATATAATAATAATAATAATAATTATAATATATATATATATATATATATATATATATATAATTTTTGTAAAATAAATGAAATTATAGTATTTTTAATATTATATTGAATAAAATTATATATTATAATAATAATTATTTTATGTTTTTTTATATAAATACATTTTTAATATTATTATAAAATGGGAAATTTAAAATTAAATGTAATAATTGAATAATCAAAAAAGGCATGATTTAAAATAGAAAATTAGTTGTATAAGAATGTATGATAATAAAATGTCAAGGAAGCTTACTATTATTATAAATAGATGAAATATAACTAATTGCCATTGTCAGTCCTCCTCACCCTCCTCATCATTGTTCTCATTATCATCCTTTATCATGGTTTCATCATGATGTCTCTCCTCATAGGTGTACTTATTGACATAATCATGACCCTGATTGTCATCATCTTCCACTTATCAGGGCCCTCAACAAAGACAAATGGTATTTCAACTTGAAATACATAATGATAAAATTATGTAAATGTTATATAATACATGTCTTAATGTAGACACTATTTATAAATTATATATCACCTTAGTATTGTACACTTAACAAACTTAGACCTTGGATATTCCTCTCAGTTCTAGACCTTTCCTACTTTCACAAGTCTTGCATCTACCCTCTCTTGTGCCCCTTGGTCTATCTCTTAGTCTGAACAGTCTTATGTTGATGCCACATGACTTTTATCTTGCCTAGAATGCTTAAAAATTGATTATCTTCCACCTCTTCAAGTTTTGAGCTTATACATGTTTTCCTACTCCCTGGACACTTGCATCCTAGATAGACACCTACATCGACATAGGTGTCCTTCTCTGATGCAAGTATCCAGTGCCCTAAAATTCATATAATTTTTAAATGAAACATATCCTAATGGTTGGCCTAAGTGATATTATGTGATTTATTCTCAAAAGGGATTGGTATAAATATAAAATCACTTCTCATTCATTACTCACCTAGAAACTTCTTACCTACTCACCAAACAACTTATAAAATGCATTAAATCAAGAATTCAAGTGAGCAAAGATTCCTTATTTTATATTATTGTTATATCAATCATAGGGATAACATATATATATATATATATATATATATATATATATATATATATATATATATATATATATATATATATATATATATATATATATATATATATATATATATATATCTGAAGCACTAAAGGAGCAACCTAGGAGATATATTTTCCAAGTTACAAGTTAGGTCACTTTTGTACTTACTTTCCACATATTTCATGATTCACACACAAGCCAACACATAGGGGAGAACTACATAATTTTGAGGCCCTCTTAATATTATTGGATATGTAGGCAACACTCATTGACAGAAAGGTCTTTGGGGTAGTTCAAAACCATGTGCCCACTAACCCAATTTCCCCACTACCACTATGAGGATGAAGAACTAGGGTTTTTCTATTTGATAATGAGAAACATCCCATGAACTATATCTAAATACACTAGAGTGAAGGTGATGAAAAACCAAAGTTCATCTAGGTGTTTGCATCTTATTTTAGTACATATTCTATATAGGACATCTACATCCAACCCAAATACTAGCATCGACATAATTAACCTAGGCTGATACAAGTGTCTGAGGCTACATAGACACTTAATATAGAATTTGAAAATTATTCCAAAATACTCTTCTAATGTGATTCCTACCTATTTTAGATCCAAATATGTATTAGCATCAAAACCAAGTATCTTATTTATTTGTCATTTCCATATCTAGCATAACTATACCTTACATTTTAAGAATATCTCAATATAATAAATTTAGTATATGTTCTATCTAAGTTTTGAAATTAATTGTCCTATTGTAGATCTATTTATCACCCTTGTGCTTATTCATTTCTATATTCTTAACCCTTTCTAACCACATTAGGATCTTTATCTAATTTAGGATTAAAACATTTGGTGAACCTGATCTTTGAGCATTATTATTGCATAAACATTATCTTTTAGATGCTTATCACCTGATTTATCCTAATCTATGTGTTCTTTACCTCTCTCATCATGGATGATATCAATTACTTTATTGAATATGATTATGAAACTCTTCAACTCTCCCTCAAGGAAGGAATCAAAATTGATTACTCTTGCAATCCTCCAAGTGATAAAGCATATAATATAAAAGAATTAAATGGTGGCAATTGTTATCCCTATAATCAGGTTCATGTTCCCACCATTTAAAAATATGAGTTGATCCATATTAAGGAGGATTAAAATCCTTTGCCTTTACCTTCTACACAAAAAATGGATTCACATGAAAAAAGTGTTCCTTCAGTTGATCGTGATAACTTTTGCCAACTCCATAAGGATATCATGGAGGATCTGTAAACTAGTTATAAAGGGAATGGTCCTTAAAATTCATTAATAAAAACCCTCCTATTAAAACATTTCCAAAAAATATCCCACTTATCAAGGGTGATGACATTTCCCTACCATCATTTGATATTGAATTTTTTTCAAAGGTTAACTAATAAATCATGGCATCTTTACCAAGTAATATTAAACCATAAAGAAGAAGAAAGCATTACAAACCTAAAGTGAAAAATGTTCCTAATGTTCCAAATATGGAACTATTACCAATATCTACTAGGGTACCTAAATTAAAGGATCTTTATCTTAAAAAAGATGCATTTACATCAAAAGTTTCTCATATACCAAAAGTGGTGCCTTTACCAAAGTTTTCTCAAGCTCAAATTGTTATATCCTTACCAAAAGTGAATTAACCAAACTCTTCCAATGGTCCAAGATATTCAAATAACATACCAAAAGTACCAAAATTCAAAGATCCATTACCACTACCAAAGTATCCTAAAGCTAGTAATCACGAACTTGCAATTATTATACATGAGGATGATGATACTTATATGCCTAGATTCAAAAAAGGTGGTGAATTAGAACCAATGATAACACCTATGAAAACCACCACCATTCCCATGGAATATCTTATTTATATTATGAGCACTATTGGAGATCCTCAAAAAAAGGTTTCTATACTTCACATACAAATGACTTTCCATAATACTAATACAAATGTTACCCCATTCAACATCAACCTCTTAAACAATGTATACTTGAATGCCCTTATCCACAAGATTTTGAACTACCAAATTTACCTCTATTTTTGAGTGATAAGGAACCATTTGACCACATGATTAGCTATGTACATTATTTTTGGAAATGGGAAAATATGACAAACTATTGCTAAAAGTGTTCTATATGAGCATTTCTGATGAAGCTCATAATTGATTCGATAGCCTACGAAATAGGTTACTTAACCACTTTTGCGCAATTATAAGATGTGTTATTCATGGATTTAAATATCCCTAAGGTGAAAAAACTTATATTAGAACATTTTCACAATTTCAAACAATGTCATAATGAATCCCTTCAAGATTATATCATTTGATTCAAAAATACATCACATGAGCTAGCATTTAGACCTTCAGATTTAGAGTTACAATTCATTTTAGTAGAGGGATTATTTACCCATCAAAGGAACTATCATTTCATAAATAATATGAGTTATTTACCTATTTACATACCAAGGTGCATAGATGTCTTTAATTCATACTTACTCATCCAAAGGAGGTTAACATATCTCCCTCAAAATACCAAAGTTTTATCCCTCAAACAAAGGAGGTAGATGAATTACCTAAGGAACATTATGAACAAAAATGTGGTGTCCTTAATATTTATATGACTTGTTTGCAAATGTTACTTAATATGGGACCAATTCAAGGTCCACATCCTATGAAAAATCCCTAAGTTTAAAAAATAAAAAAGCATCAATGTTACCATGATTTAACAATTACTTAATTCATTGGTGGTGCTTACTTTTGGCATAACCACATTAATACTATGAAATCAAAGAACTATTGTTGTGAAAGAAAATTTTCACAACTTGGGTACCATGCTAAAGATACTACATGATAAGGGTAAATGGAAATATTAGTTGGCTTTAATTGTCATTCTTATTACTTGTGGGCCTCGTGTTTTCTTTAAAAAAGTATGGGTGTTATTCCATACTCCGTTACACTCCTTTACACTGGGCATATTTTGGTTATATGAAAAGGAAGCTAAAATACATCCAAATCAACAAGGTATTTATTTTATCATGAAGGTCAATTGACTTATATTCCAAATAATAGTATCAGTTATTTCTACATACACATGTTTCATGCTTCTATTTAAGTGTGATACAAGTATACATAAATACATGATGTATGAAATTTTAGGGATATTATGATTTCTCTCTACTCACATCACTAAAATGTTAGGGGTATACACTTCTATGATCATGAAACTTCCATGTTATATCATTGTATGGTCACTTTACATTATTATGTTTGAGTTAATATATACTTACACATGCCTTTATCCATGCTCATATTCTCTATAGTGTACTTGATATGATATATACTTGACATTTTTTTCTAATACATTTGATCCATGTGCTACTATGATATGTTTATGTTGGTTTCTTGTGATTTCCTTTATGCACTTCTTTGAGTGTCTTGCCTTTATATTTTCTTTTTCTATCAAGCATTTGAATATGTTTCATTGATTGTAGAACCATGCCTTTATTTGCTTCTTTGACATTTGAATATGTCATTGATTATTATATATATGCTTGAATATATCATTCTTGATTTTGTGTACATTTGACCAAGTAATTTCCATTCAATTATGTGGCATTTGCACATGCCCCTTGCTTGCAATCTCTTTAGACAATTGATTGTTGACTTGATTTTGAGTGCTCTTACTTGGGTGTTTGGTTATTTGTTGATTTTATACTATTACTATCTAGATGTTTCCATGATATTTATCATGCATCTTAGGCCTTGACGTGAACACATTATACATGATTCAATGAAACATTTACCTAGACATGTTCTCGTTTATGCTACATGGTTCATTCACAATTATATGGTTATCTTCTCTTTTTGAGATGAGGTGACTACTAGTTTCTATCTTCCTTCACCTCAAGCAGGGGCATACTAGTGGTGGCACGTCATAAAGGCATAGATTACACATATTTATAGTTATAAATTAAATTAGGGCAT
Organism: Torreya grandis; assembly: GCA_037957365.1. Lineage (NCBI taxonomy): Eukaryota > Viridiplantae > Streptophyta > Pinopsida > Cupressales > Taxaceae > Torreya > Torreya grandis. The sequence goes on along the minus strand of JARHVA010001556.1, from coordinate 2,594,230 downwards.
GCCATAGAGACACGGCTTACACACATTCATAGTCTCAGGTTTAGTGGGGGCATGTTTTAGAAACATGTTCTCCACACTTGTTTAATATTCAGCTTACCCAGATTATAGTGGTGGCATGTTTTGAAAACATGTTCTCCACATTGGAACTTATATAAGTTTTTAGATTTATCCATATATAGTGGGGGCATATTATGTTTTCATGCCATTCACACTTGTTCAAATTTACAAATTGGCCAAAGTACACAATTATATGATTAACATACACATTTGTGGTATAATTATATACATTAGTACCATTATTAGACACAGTTTCAACATGAGACATATCTAAGGTTCATATGCCATGCAATGTGTACATAATATTGTAAAATCTAAATCATTTTTTAGATTCAAAATACTTTTAGAGACTGTCATCACCCACCAAGTCAAAATTTTATGGACTGTATTAAACCTATCTACTATAGTATTTGATTCAATTTTGGTATGGCTGAGGTGATTTTATTACTCAATATTTCCAAGTTTATCGGGTTGGAATTGATTGATCATCTAACCTACATTTGATAATATGAGATGACTTGGTTTACTCACACTCACCAGGTTATATGTATGATTGGGTTGCACAGTTGAGCTAGTCTCAACTACTAGGTGGCAATCCACCTTTTCTCTAAGGTTGGGGGTGTGGACCCTCCGATCTCTCTCTATCTCTATCTCCCTAGATATATGCACTTTATATATTTATACTTATCCTAATATCAATTTCAAGGATTCATAATGATATATATTTAAAATGAAATTACCAAAAGGTAAGACGCTTGTATTGATATATAGGTGTACTCCTAAACCTTGCTCTCTTTCAGTTTCAATATTTTAAATTTTAGATTATATGCATTAATTATATAGTGTGATGTGCTCTTGGTTGTAGGCCAATCACTAAAAAAGTACTCAAGTTGAATTCAAGAAAAGATAAGGTGTGTCATACACATCCAAATACACATTCATTTCCTTTAAATTAGTAATTTCATAACTAGATTAAAGGGGGGAATGTAGACACTATTTATGAATTATATAGTACCTAGTCTTGTACATATATAAAACTTAGAACTTGGTTGTTCCTCTTAGTTATAGACCTTTTTTGCATCTGTAAGTCTCACATATGCTCTCTCTTATGCCCCTTGGCCTATCTCTTAGTCTGACCAGTCTTATGTCGATACCACAAACCTTCTTTCTTGCCTATAATGCTTAAAAACTATTTATCTTCCCATTATATAAGATCTAAGCCTATACATATCTTCCTATTCCCTAGACACTTACATCCTAAATAGACACGTATAATGATGCATGTGTCCTATTCTAACTCAAGTGTTTGGTGCCCTAAAAGTCATATAATTTTTGAATGAAACATATCTTTATGGTCATCTTAAGTGCTATTACGCAAGTTATTCTACAAAGGGATTGGTATCAATATAAGATCAACCCTCATTCATTCCTCACCCAAAAATTTCTTACCTACTCACCAGACAACTTACCAAAAGTATTAAATCAAGCACTCAAGTGAGAAAAAATTCCTTATTTTCTCCTATTGCTATATCAGTCATAAGGATATCATATTTATAGGTCTAAATTATTGAAGGAGCATACCAAGAGCTATATTTTCCAAGTTAAAATCTAAGTCACTATTATAATTGCTTTCTACATATTGCATAATTCACACACAAGCCAACACATAGGAAAAAATACATAAGTCTGAGGTCCTCTTCAGAGTATTGGTCATGTAGAAAATGCTTATTAGTAGAGGGGTATTTGGGATAGATAAAACTATGTGCCCACTAAAACATTTTCCCCCACAACCACTATGAGGATGAAGAACTAGGGTTTTGATATTTGACAAGGAGTGACAGTCCATGACCCAAATATGAATGCACCAAAGTGAAGGCTACAAAAAACCTAAAAGCATCTAGGTGGTCACATTTTATTTTAGAAGGTATTTTGTATAGGACACCTACATCTAATCCAAACACTAGCATTGACATAATTATCCTAGGATGACGTAGATGTCTGAGGCTACATAAGCACATCATACATAATTTGGTCATTGATTCAAAATACTCTTCTAGTCTACTTCGTACCTGTTCCAAATCTAGGTCTGTATTATCATCAAAACCCTCTAAGTATCTCATTTATTTATCATTACCATATCCAACATAGCTATACTTTCTATTTTTATCATATCTCAGTAAAATAAATTTAGTATATGTTCCATCTGAGTTTTACAATTAATTGGCATATTATAAATTTGTTTATCACTCTCGTGCTTATTCATTTATATATTATTAAACTTATCTAACTATATTAGGATCCTTATCTAATTTAGGGTTAAAACACTTACTGACACACAAATTTTAAATAACCTCAGCTGTTGTCAACATGTGTGTCCCATCCCATGGATTTTAATGTCGCACACACTTCATTTGTTTCCCTCATGTCATAACACTCTTCCTTAAAAAATAATTATATTTTAAAATTAAGTGTATGAGTAACGTATATAAAATAACTTATATAAACATGAACTAAATATGATACAATAACTTATATAGATCTTACACAATTTTTAGCAACCTCATCTTGTAACATCCTGCTTTTTAAGTACAAAATATTTATGTTTTATTTTATGCTACGTAGAACATGGATAGCATGTGGATTTGATTTGGACTAGAAATTGACATGATATGGATGCGTTTGTTGGATATTGTGTGTGTGTGTGTGTGTGTGTGTGTGTGTGTGTGTGTGTGTGTGTGTGTGTGTGTGTGTGTGTGTGTGTGTGTGTGTGTGTGTGTGTGTGTGTGTGTGTGTGTGTGTGTGTGTGTGTGTGTGTGTGTGTGTGTAACTATGAACTATTAGAGGATTAGTTAGAGTTGCTTCATTGCTTCTAATTGTGCGATTTAAAATATATTACTATTAAATGCATTTGATATCTTTGTACTATTAATGATTATTGTGATTATTGATACTTTAACCTAGTTTTACCACTTGTTTGGTTGTGATGGATAAGATGCAAGAATAAGTTGCTCTCTTCATAGAGGGAGAGTGACCAAAGAGAAAAAGATAGATGAGTTATCAAGGGCAAGAACGAGAATGTTTTGTATATAGGTTATGAAGCATTGATTGACACTAAAATTGTGTGTATAACCTTCATTGTCACCTAGGAAAGGGTAGATAGTTGGTTGTGGTCTTGTATTGTAATGTTTGTTATTTGTTTATGTGCTTACAATAGGGTGTCACTAAGAAGTCTTACATTGATCGGATGTCTGATTGAGTTGATTGACCTTTAGTTTAAAATCATAGTTTTATTCATAAGCATTCTTTATGTAGCATTAATGCTAGAAAAATGAAATCCTTTTAAGGTCCATGTATCAGGTGCCTTGTTTATAGTTTTTAAGGTAGCAATCATCATTTATGATTACCTTTTATTCCCAATAGACAAGAGGTGCCTAACTGTACTTCAAAAGTGAGTCATACATACCTTACCCCATGTAGGATTTGATCTTGTGACCTCTGATATAAAGGTAGGGATTATAATTTTAAGTTATAGTAAACATAATAAAAAATATTGATTTATATTAAAATGGCAATTCTAATTGAAAAGAATTAAGGAATAACTAGGGGCCATGTAGTGGCTAGTTCTTGCCTCTATTATGTCAATTGTTTTAAAAATTATAATTTTAATTGTGTTATAGTTATCAAACCAAAGATAATGTGTGAAATATGAAACAATTTGTCACATATGTTTGAATTATAATATTATAAATTGGCATAGAAAAGAAAATATCATCATTGTTAATTATTAGTTTTAGTATTCCAAATTATGTTAGAAGGTAAATTATATGTATGAACTATGAAAAATCTTCAAGAATGAAGAAAACACAAATTATTTCATTACAACTATAACACTTTTGTGAAATGCAATCATACTAAGATGTGCACAAAATTTAGTTGTCAATATAGTTATGGAGAGCTTATAGTAAATACAAATTTTCAACATGTATTAAATCATATATATAATATAAAGTCATGTATAACAAGTTATTAATTTTGAGAGACTTGTACTTTTGACATGTTAAAATAAGCTCTCATATTAGTTTAAAATGTACATTGTTTCCAAACAAAACATTCTTGAATAAAATCTTAAATAATATTCTTAAACTTATAGATGTCAACCTTTACAATTGTTAGAATAATATCTCAACTAAAAAATTTTATAGTCTGACTGGTGAGGATGATGTTGCTTATATACATCTACTAAGGTATAAACTCCTCTAAATACCTAACATAGAGAGTCAAGCAGTTAAGGCCATGATTGTGTTCTGAATGATTTTGATGGCATGGATGCCCCTTGTTCATGATTGCTTAGCCAAAGGAGCTCACTGATTTAGATGTATGCTTACTCAACATTGTAAATATGCTATATGTTTATTTCTAAAATATGCACAAATATACTAACATTCTATGTAATTCAGTGATTCCATGTAATGCCTTTGTGCATATAAAAAAAAAACTTTTTAATGGACTAAAAAATTAATTACTTGTGAAAACTATACTACACTACCAAGGTTGACTAATAAATAGTAATCTAAATTATAATGATATTAAGTGTTTTTATTAGTCCCAAAGGGTGGAATATTGATTTCAATTTGCTTTAACTAATTAATAATACCTCTTGTTTATACCAATTAGATTGCATCGATTTACATGCTATAAAGTATGTGGTTATGCATGAGTAAATTTCATGGTTTTTAACTAGACAGATAAAATAATATTATTCCATATGATTTCATTGGTTAATTTTTTTGGATGTTATTCTTGGCTTTACTTAAACCAAATCATTGGTGCAGTCATAATGACATTATTTTAATCGTGTTAATTATCATGCATTGGCAAAAGCAACATAAGAAATAAATTGGATGACACTGAAGGAAACATTGATGTTGCCACCACACAAGAAGCCCCTATTTTAACATATGACTTGGTAAATCCAAAAAAATATTTCCCCAATACCTTAATAGGTGCTATCATTTATAGTGGGAAGTTAGCTACAAATACTTATAACATAATTCATAGCTTGGTTCTTGTCCCGTATATAGCCTAACATCCATGCACATATGTTTCAAGGAAGCTTGCTTAGGTTAGATAATTGATAGATAAAATATTTTATTTATATGGTTCAAACGATTACATGGATATAGTGCAAATGAATGCAATAGTTTCTCTGCTCACCAAGTTTTTTTGGAGAGAAATAGTGGTCATGACACCTAGAAAATGGGCTCTGTTTGCTCTGGTTTGTGTAGTGGTTACAACTCAATAGAGGGCATGGAAGGTCAGTTGTGAAGATCCTTACTATGGAATTGATCTTGCCTATCCTCCTAGTCATCTCAAGATTTATGAATTGGACTGCAAGATTTACAAAGTCATTTATGATATGGGAAGATATTTCCTAGCTTCTTTGCTTAAACATTGAGCATGAGTTGTCGATTGTCTCAGCCCTGCTATTTGATAATGATACATAGCCTTGTTTCTCATGAAATTTTATTCAAACTAACCTTCTTATGTGTAGAAGGCATGACTGCTTCATCTGCATCTTTTTTATTTTTCATATATCTTTCATAAATCGTGTATTTTTCATAGCACTCTCTATTTTGGCATGAACAAAGCAATCTATCTACTAGAGTATGTTTTTTGTTTTATCTTTACCTTTAGTGGTTTGATTTTGTTTTTATTGGCTTTAGGAGAGTACTATACTACTAATGGTTTGTTGTCACTATTTATAGAAATAAACAAAGTGTTTCTTCTTCTGAGGTTTTGCCCTTGCGTATGAAATTTTGCTGAAGAAAAGAAATATAGTTTTGATTTTTGATGTAGTTTCCATTGACCCTTATACCCCTTATTTTTTTAGTAACATTAACAACAAATATTGCATTGCAAAGTTTGTATGATAATGAGATTACATGCATTTATTATAAATAACCTAACATTGTTCAATTTTAAACTTAGGCATACTAACAAAGTAGTATATGTTTAGAAGAGAGTTTTATTTAACATAATGCTGGGGAAGTAAGTGTGAGTATTCATTTTCTCCAACCATCACTAAAAATCTGACTGTATCTTAAAGTATTAGGGTCCTACCAAATTTTAAAATTAAATGCAAGCTCTTCGGTATGTAATAAGTTGATTTAGTTAAAGTTAATTTATAAGGATCTTCAAGGCTCAAATAAGTTTAAGTCACAATCCCATTTTTATCTTTAATTATGGTAACATGATATAACCAAAGCATTCATGATCCCGAATTGCTTTTGAGGCTAGTGAACAAATAAATTTTATCTATATTGCTAAATAATAGTGCTAGGATGGATTTTTCTAAAAAGACAAACATGTGTGAATCTTCTTTCAATAGGTCTTTTATAATTTTTCACAGTCTAATTATATTGGCCTAAACGTCTAGTGTCAAAAGGAATCAAGGTGTGTCATTTAAGTGTCTTTTTTTCCAGACCAGAGAAGTGATTGTATGGACTTGAATGCAGTTGAATGGTCTATCATTATTGTAAATAAATACATTTTTGATAGTAGTTTTAGATACGTATTGAAATGATGCAAAACCATCTTGCTCTGGGATTCAGAGTATGGGCTGATAATGCAATGGTTTTTCCACAAATGCAGTTTTAGGGAAACCCTACCCTTATATAAAGTCGGATGGTCCATGAACTATTTACTAAAAATGAATTAAAGACTCTTGAGAAGTGTAAGATTTATCTTTAAATATATTATTATACATGATATCTTGGCATTATCAAAACCTAAGAAATTAATATAATTACTTAAGTCAGCTAACACCAATTCAACTGATGAACAAGAATTGAACCTTGAAAATAATGTTATTGACCAAGAGACAAGTGGGTTGGTTAGGGAGGGATAAAACTAATAGTGAAAACCTCCTATCCCCATTTTATTAGCCAATAACTAAGTGGGATAGTTATGAAGGGAGAAAACCAATATCACAGACCTTCTATCCCCAATGTTGTGGGATTATTTGATAGAATTCCAACTCTATGTGCATTTGCTTATAAGAAGGGATTGTGATCTAGTTAATATTTAAGAAAATACAACTCCCATATAAATAATCTTACCATGGTGTTAAATTGATTTATAGTCTTTTGCACATCATGAGTGATGGGATGCATACTTAATGGAAATGGATTGTCAATCTAAAATGAATTTCCAGTCCTTTGAAACATGTTTTCATTTGGGTTTGTCTAAACTAATGGGAACATGAAATATGCAGTGCCACATTCCTATTTCACCCTATAAGTAATAACCTTTAAATCCATGGATTAATATGGTTATTATCTGATTATCATTGCTTTCATTTGAGTTTTATGATGTATACTAGTTATGGGACAGTGACATGTTTTTTTTGCATAATGGATTAATTATGTGATAGTTGTGCTTTCTTATTCTGTACATTGAGCATGTATATTTGTTAGTTTTGTATCACTGGTTGATGACGACTCAGACTAACTACCTACTTGTTGTGATGTGGATGCAGGATCGATCCTACCTTCACAACACGATGAGGGAGAGCATCATTAGAGAGGATGGGCTAGATGGGACAATTGGGCAATGACAAAAATCAATAGTGACCTTACACACACACATTAGATGTTAAATGTCATATGCATAAAATGATTAGTACGTGGTTATGGAAATATTTTTTGTGATTATTTTTTCATGTAGATATAATTCATAATATTCATAGTTTAAATAAGATTTATTTACTTATAACTATTTGTATTTTTGAGAATAAATCAAGAAATAGATATTTAATTGCTATGCGAATATTAGTTATTATAGATACGGTTATCTTACAATAAGAAGAAATTATTGATGTAATATCTATTAGTTAAATAAATGATTACCTTTGTTTTTATTTTCTATCTTGAAATTTGATTTATTCTAAAGTGCTAACCTTGAGATTAAGTTGATCTAAACTAGTTTTGATTAGCATGCATGAAACTACTCTATAAACAAGAAATTTGATACTATTATTGGATTGGTCAAAATAAACTTATGTTTTAGGTAAATTAAGATATGTGGCGTAATGATTTATTTTGAATAATTATACGATTTAATATTAATGAAGAAACTTGTTTTAAGGTAAGTGTACGACTTTTTAATGAGGAGTCAGCTATTGTTAGTAAATTTGAAAGGAAATTAAAGGTGTTATGTATGAAAGCAAACTAGGACATGAAAAGCATGCAAAGTGGGTGGCACAACAAAATGAAGGAAAAATAATTTTATAAATAAAGGATTGGGAAATTAAATCCAAGATAGATAAAATAGAAGAGGAAAGAGATATGAGAAAGAAAAAGAAGAATACAAAGAAGAAGCACCCATGAAAATTACAAGAAGAGAGGCGTATTAATCCTACCGACAGTTGTCTTATAAGGTAGCTTTTGTTATAAATATTATGTGCATATTATTATATGAATTATATATTAAATAAAATGAATATTGATTGTATTCGATAAAACCCAAAAATTCATTATCATATAAAATTTCGTTGAGAAATTGTTATTGGAAAACATTTTAATTTGAGGCATTCAACACCATATGTATATAATATTGGCTATGTTATAAAAAATGAGAGCTGCATCATTTTAAATCTACATCAGATTTTATTAAACTTGATTGAATTCTAGTGGCCATGTTGAATTATTTTTAGCCTTCATTTCAATTTTGTAAAGCCATGTTTCACTTTCTATTGACTATGTCTCATGGTGAAACTTTATATTCTTCCTCAAATTTCTGCATGGTGAAGTCGAGTTGCAAGGAAATAAGCGTGATTATCATTGAGATCCTTATAAAACCATAAAATTGAGTGTAAAAGCATAATACCAAGTATATAAAACACTTTGCCATATATTTAAAGCACTGATTATATAAATCACCTAGATTTCAAAATGATAGCTAAGTATTTATAAATGAAAACATGAAGTATAAGAGTGATAACGTTGAGTATTATTCTAATTAGCAATGTATTAATTTATTTGGCAACATATAAAGATTTGGCAGTGTTTCACTTTATGCAGGCCTGCATCATATTTGATATATACTAGAAAAGTATTTTATTGGTAACACTTTATAATTATTATGGGTTGAGTAATAGCATTGTATAACGAAATACAATGCTGAGTGTAAATATAGTAGTGCTAAATATTTAATTAAATAGAATGCCGAGCATATATTAAATGGTATGCTGAGCTTATATTTGAAATGCCTGATCAAATAATGAAACACCAAGTCTCTAAACAAGCATGCCAAGTCCTACATATTAATCACTCAATTCAATAAATAAAAATTTGAGTAAATAGTAAATCACTAAGTCTATTAATAAATCATTGGAGTCTATTTAAATAACAAAAGTCTTTTTCTAAGTGCTAAGTTAGTTTTTTGAAGTTCCTGAGCATATGATATAAAAGTTTGAATATATATTATTAAATTACCGAGTCAAATATGTGCTAAGTCTAATTGAAATACCCAGTGTTGGGGTTTTTATTATTACTATAGCTTTGGCATCAGAGTCTATCCCAATGAGCTAGCATGTTGGCCCTTTTATGTAAGACCGTGGTCTTGCTCGCTCACCTGAAGCACACAACTGAAGAATGGTTCCCATAGGTTTTGTTGCTCAATGTTATTACCTTAGTCATATTCTTCATTTTATGTATTTAAACAAATACTAGGTAAAAGCACAAAATGAACTACTTGATTCTAATGTTTCCAAGCTCTACCACTATTATTATATAGACTATTACCATCACTAGTTAACATTGTTACTTTACAAAAAGACAAATACGTTAGGTTCCATACTAAGTCCTAATTATTACTCTCAAATTAACACAAAACATTCAATTGTTATGAACATAAGAGAATTATGTGATGTTCATAACTCATATATTAAGCGTGAGCATCTAGAAATCAATCCTCATCCATACAATACAATTGGGGTATTTATACTTGTTTATCCCTGACCAAGTGTTTACATCATTAATGGCAAGAATAACTAGCCAATGAACTCTCAACAGAATGAGAGTCATGGATCTTAATCAACTAGCTTTCCCTAAGGACCTGGGCCTTTGTACCCCCTATATACTCACACTATGCTAGATTCTTGCTTCCATGTGTTCATCTTCTCACAATTGGTATAAATTTTTTGATAAATAAGGGCCAAGTGTCCTATATGAAGCACTCATTAAATGCTCCCATTTCCTATGCACTCCCCAAGTCTTCTACTTTAGTTCCAATTCCTATGTTCTTAGGTTCCTCATGATTGATTCTTCTTTGACTGGGTCCTCTCATACTAGGGCCTTCATGCCTTTGTCTTCTCATGCCTTGTAGGTTCCAAGCCATGGTTCTTTAATTCTTAACAAGTTTCATGCCATAATATTTCTGTGCTATGGTCCTTCTACACCATGTCAGTTTCACACCAAAATGGATAATATTTAGCCAAAATTTGGGGCCAAAATTAACCCACACTAAGCTCTTAGTCCATTTTGGATTAAGTTATACTATCGACCTCAATCAAAAATTTAGGTCCCTCCTGCTCGATCTCCTTTCTAACATTGTCCCAATGTGACAATGCCTCAAACAACTTGGTCATTCATTCTTCTATGGCCTCCTTCAAATTTTTCATCTCCTCAGGTTGGTTAGAGGTCTTATTGGCCTTCTTGACCAGTTCATCCAGGGACATGGTGGCATCTTTCTGGATGCTTTCAAGTGTTGAGACTTCATTGACAACCTATCCTTGGAGGGTAATAAAACTTTCATTCAATTGTTGATGATGAGTATTGATGGTTTCCTCCATCATCTCTACATTTTTTAATGCCTTAGTGCATTCGACACAGTCCTTTATTAAGAGTGTAACATCAACTAGTTGCTTCATAAGGGCTTCTTTATCTTGGAGCTGAGCCTTCAAGATGTTATTTAGATGCATCAACCACTCAAAAATTCCATCCAAAATGGGGATGACTTCCCCAACCCTTTATAGGGTGTGCTTGCAGACCTCTATTGACTTGGTGAACTACTCTGCCAGCTCTAGTCCCTCATCCTTCAGTGTGGGCTATTCTTTAGATCTTTTCAATAGGAGGTTTACCAAGATCTATAATTTTTTATGGCATCCCCGTTGAGAGGTATGCCACCCTCTAACATTGGATCCTATGCCAAAATTTTTTTTATAAAGGTTTAATGTTCTCACTTTTACCTTTGTGGTCTCTTTGACTTGTTTCAAAGTAGCCACTTCCTCAACAGGTACCTATTTGGCAGTGACTTCTTTATTATACATACCCATAATTTGGGCATGTTTCCTGTCAGTAGTGTATACATCATAATTTGACAAAAAGTTTTGGTTTGTGACCTCCATAACCAGCTTAAAAAATATAATGTTTACTAGAAGAGGGGGGGATCTTTTATGGATTTATCCATAGTGGTTTGGGTAGCGTAGGAGCATCAAGTCCAAAGGAGAGGCTATCTTTGGGGAGCTCAAATTCTGACTCCTCATTGTACATGTATATAAGAAATGATACCTATTTCCTTGTTTCCAAGGTTGCATTCTTAAGAATGAAGTATGGCCATAGATATATCATTCTATCAGGGGTGCCAAATTGATAATATTCATGTAGATTGGTAGCTACATCATCATCAGGCTCTTTTTTAGACCCAACTGATCCCTTCCCTTTAGTAGGGTCACACTCTACTTCAAGCCTTGTGTTGGTAGCCATAAAAGTGCTACCAACAATGATTTTGCTCCTTTTTTATTCACCATCCCCCTCTTATCCAATAAGTTCTTTTGCATCAAATAATGAGTCATCAGAGACAACATCCTCCTCTTACACTGGGGAGGTAGTCTTCACAGAGTCAGAATCTAATGTTTGTAACTATAGTGCAGGGATTCCCTTCTAAGGTGATTATTCTATGGTTTGATGTTGTACAGCTCTTGAGGATGATTTTGGTGGAGATGGTTATGATGTTTGAGGTGGTGACCTGAAGTGGGATAAATGTGTGGATGATAAGGAGGAGGTGGAGAGACTTACAGTGGTGGTGACCTAGGTGGAGATGGTCAGGGAGGTGAAGGGTGTGGTAGAGATGGGCATGATGGAGATGGGTACAATAGGGATGGGTGAGGATGATATTGATGAGGTGGAGAAGGGTGAGGTGGAGATGGGTGAGGTGGAGAAGGGAGAGGTGGAGATGGGCAAGGTGGAGAAGGGAGAGGTGGAGATAGGTGAGATGGAGATGGGTGTAGAGATGAGGGGCCTTATTGTGGAGATTGGGCAGTCTTCTACCACTTTGGTGGTGCCTATTGACCACTCACATTGGCCTCATTCTCAACCTTCATTTTTTTCTTTAAAGGTGGCATTGATGGAAGCTTTTCCTTAGAGTATCTTTCCTATGGGTTATTTTAGGGGCACATCATATAGAATAAGTTGTGCATTTTTTCTCCCACCATTATTTTCTTGACCTTTATGTCCATCATGTCTATCTCCCTCTTTTCCTGGTAAGCCTTCTTACCTATATAGACAAATATTTTTTGGAGGGTATGAATCTACAAGTCTATCTTTTTGACCTCTAAGGTAATGGGTTGTGCATCATAGATCTTGTTTACAGAGTCCACGAAGTACCACACCAAGAAGGCATATAGTAACTTTAACCATGTATAAATATCTTTGAAAGGGATCATCATTATGTGTGCAAGGGAGAAGTGCTGCTTCACTAAAAATTGGGCTTACTCAACAATCAAAGGGGGAAAATACTTCAATATGCACCTCTCATTTTTGAATGCCTCCCTCAGGCCATCAAACTAGTACCTCATCTTGATTTTGTAGGAGGGGGTGATGTGTTGAAGGCATGTAAACACCTTGTAGTTCTCAATATGGGACCTGTGCATGGGTGGGTATGTTCAGTTTAGTGCTCTTGAGTTGTAGTTTGGTATGTTGATCTCATTAAAAACCATTAAGAAAAGAAATACTCCCCATGGAAACCTATGTTTGGGGATCCAATGGGTCCTTTCTACATATTCAATAATTTGCTAGCTAAAATACATATCCTTGTTATATTTTAAGCCTTGGGTAACTTGGTAGGCAATGTGAAGGTGTGTCATGTCAACCTCCTTCCACTGATCAGTCCTATTGATCTTGGTCATAATGATCCATGCTATAACTCAAGGGGTGGGATCATGTAGGTTCTTGATGTGCATGGTGTGGCCCTACTTTTGGTTTATGAGTGTTGTAGTAGTATTTTAGACATCTTCAGTGTCTATCAGGTCATCGACCACATCTAACCCTAAACTCTATAGTCCCATGACCTTGCTTATCCTCTTAGGTGTGATCTTCATACTTTGCTAAAAAAAGTAGATATAGTCCTCATGAAAAAGGAACTAAACTACCTCTATGGGTTTTCTAAAGTATGGTAGATTTAAAAGTTGGAACAACCTTATAATGTCCAGTGCGTTGAAGATATTGAGATCAAACACCACTTGGTTCTTGGTATTCTAGCACTCGACTCGATAGTCATTTTGAAGTTTAACCTCATTTATAGGTTTTTGATGGTTATAATCAAAGATTGTGTAGGCAGAGACTTTGGAGACCTAATTATCCATGCGTAACACCAATTTTGGATATTACATTTCATCAATCAAAAGAGGTGGGGGTGGGGATGATTGAGTGTTCTTTACTGGTCATGTCATGTTTGCTTCCTCTCTATATGCAATGAACTTGCTCTTCTAGAGTTTCTTTCCTAATGAAAACTGTGTCTTCCCCATGTACCTCTTCTTCCTATGGTATTATAGGTACTGGTTCAGTTCTTAGGGATTTTTTCTTAGGTTGCATCACCTTTCAAGGAAACCAAAGGTTGATGCATGACTATCCAAAATTTACAAATGAATACATAATTGTTGCTATGCATTTGGATTTTTGATCTTGAGTATCATCTAATGGCAGACTTCTACAACTTGTAACCTGTAAGCTCTCTCTATCGTGGCCATGTCTCAAAGTTCCCCATGTTTTGCTTGGTGAGAAGTGATGCTTTCCTCAATACCTATATTAAATCATGACTTGCTTGTTCTTGACTCTGGTATTTACTTGTTCAGCTCTAGTATTTACTTGTTCTCAACTCTTCGGCTCTGTTAATCATAATTAAACATAGAGGTAAAGAGTAAAAATAAGTTAACTAGTTAATTTATAAGCTCAAAAGGGGGGTTCACCATAATTACTAATTTTCCTTCACTCATCACTTCCTGTCATCAATGCATATATTTAATGGCCACTACACTTCAATCATTTCTTTTGGAATTTAAAGATTTTAATGGTATTATCACATCATGCTATTGGCACATTTCTCACCATAACTATTCTTTTTGTATTAATGACACATCTTGTCTCACACCTTCCTTTGAATTGGATGATAGTTGTGTCCCACACTTTCCTTGTTGTGGAAGATAACTATCTTTTAAAATTCAAACTAATGGTAAGAACACCCAATTCTTAGGCTTTGTAGTTTGCATGCCTTAAATTACTTATGCACCCTTAACACTTTGCATGCCTAGATTCCTTGTGCGCTCTAAGAACTTTGCACACTTATGTAATCCATGCGCCTATGAATCTTTTAAGTTAAGATTTTAGATCTTTTACCCCACACTAAAATGAGTCATGATCCTACACAAAAATAAAAACATTAAATTAAAGAGAATTACATTAAGAAATGTTTGCATGCAACAAAGGAAACACTTTTATTGAAAATAGGAAATCCTAAACTAATGGAAAAAGCCTTATTAATTATAATACTTCAGCTATTCAAAAGTGAAATACGACCAACACTGACTTCCATTGTAATACCCAAGAAGGAATTAGGCATCCAACCTTTGTAATTGACATGTTTTGGTAGGTCAAATGCTATGAATAATAAAAGGACCATCCTAATGAATCCAAAGTTTTTTAGGATGGCACGCAAACTTGGAGTTGTAAAGTAACACTTTCATGCCCAGAGTAAAGGTTTTATGTTGTATATAGCAGTAATGCCATGCATTCTATTTGTGATTTTCCACATCCTGAATCTAATTAGTGAGAAAACATGATTCATCGAGTTGTAATAAAGCATATAATCATGCTTGCAAGTATGCCTCTTCATCTAATTGTCCTATATGTGTGATATAGAGAGATGGTACTAAAAACTCAAGTGGAAGGACTACTTCTTTTTTATATACCAAATTGAATGAGCTACTTTTGTTCGTGTATGTAAGTTATTTGGTAAACCCATAAGACTGTAGATATCCTATCATCCCAATCTATTTGGCCAATATTGTAAATCTTCATCAAAGTGGTGCCTAGGATCTTGTTGAAGGCCTCAACAATGCCATTGGCTTAAGGTTGGTATGGTGTCATTTTGTGGTGTGTAATTATGAACTCATTTAGTAAGACACAAATCATTTTATTCAGGAAATGGGTACCATGATCACTAGTGAAACCTAGTGGGCATCCAAACCAGGTTATGATATTTTCCCAAATGAAGCATGAAGTAGTAGCGGTAGTATAATATTTGTTTTGTGAAGCTTCATCCCAACATGTGAGGTATCAGTTGTTGTGATGATGTACTAAGAACCTATTCTTCATCCAGCTAGAGTAATGGGGCCAAAAAAATCAATGGCCCACTTTTCAAATGGTTCTTGAGAAGGAATTGGTCATAAAGGCATGACATATATTTGGTTAGGTTTTCATATACACTGACATATATCACATTGTCTAACATACGCTTTAGCATCTTGGAAAAGAGTAGGCCACCTTAACCTAGTCATTAAAACTTTATGTATGGTAGCTTCTCCAACATAGTGTTCTCCGATAATACCTTCATGAACTTATCAAAGTGCCTTGAGACATTGATGTTTCATAGCACACCATTGAATAATATCACCATGACTAAGTTTTTAAATATCCCATCTTATGAGTTGAAAAGGTGTGGCACAAACCACAATTTATTTCTTGGCTTGAAGAGTGAGATAATTGACCACTAACTAGTGGTCAAAAAGGTGGCAATGTCCTCCAGCTCCTAAAGTACATGAGTAACATGAAAGAGTTGAACATGAAGTAATTCATCTTCTATGGTGGTGATTCTCCATACTCAATTCAAGATAGGTGGTCAGGTCCACAATTGACTTTCCCAAGTTTCACCATGATAAAAAATTGGAACTCTTAGAACAACATGATCCAACAGTAGATCCATCCTTGTAACATTGGTTTATTGACAAGGTACTTTAAGGCATCGTGATCTATATAGAAAACAAAAGGAGTGGCCAATAAGTACTATCAGAACTTCTATAGATTATAAACCATCGATAATGCTTTGCACTCTATAGTTGTGTAATTCCTTTCATCTAGAGTGAGTTGCCTACTAGAAAAGTAGATTGGATGATCTAGGTGACCTTCACCTAGTTGTATAAGGCTTGCACCAATGGCCATTCTAGATGCATCAACATGGACATGGAATGGTTTTGTTCAATTAGGAAACTAGAGGATAGGCACGATGACTAGTTTGTCCTTCAATGTATTAAAAGCTTATTTACAAGAGGTAGTCCATATGAAGGCTCATTATCCTTTAGAAGTTCCTCTAGGGGTGCATTAATATATACATATACATGGATGAAATTTTTATCGTAATAAGTATGTCCCAAAAAGGCACAAACCTCACATTGAGTCTTAGGTGTAGGGAGGCAAAGAATAATAGACACCTTCATCAGGTCTATCAAAAGTCCTTCCTTATAAATGATATGTCCTAACAACATACCAAATGGTGTAGCAAATAGGCACTTATTTAAAATCAAGGATATTTGTAAGACCCTACAACACTCAAACATAAGCCTCAGGTTAGAATGATGGTTCTTGACCAAACTATAAATTGTCCAATCATCCAATTAAACTTGAAGAAACTTATGGATGAAATCCTTAAAGGCTTCTACATATACTTGTGAAAACACAGCTGGGGTGTTCTTCAACCTGAAGGGCATGATCATATACATGAAGGATCCCCATTTGGTGGCAAACATTGTATTTGGTTCATTCTCTTTAATTATCTATACTAGATGATATCTTGAAAAGCCATCAATGAAGGTATATATCTCACATCCAGCAACACCTTCAAGGATTTCCTCTGTAAAAGGTGTTGGGAAGGGATCAGTGACACATGATGCTTTAAACACTCGATAGTCTATACAAATATGGATGCATCCATATTTATTGATATTAATCACCCTAGGACTAACCCATTTAGATTCATCAATGGGGATGATTACTCCAACACGTAGCATACTATCAATTTCCTCTTTAACGTGCACTCATAGATTGGGATTCATTCTATATGGTCAATTTTTGACTGGTCAAATGCCATAAATCAACTTGATATGCATCTTTCCTAAAGATGGATGAAATCCCTTCATTTTTCTATAATTTCTTGGAAAAACATCTCGATGCAAGGCAAAGTGTACTTGGTTCCAGTGAAAATTTCACTCATGATGGGTTCACCACCATCTTATACCTATACCATCTTGTAGCTTTACCATCTAAGAGATGAACTAATGACCTCATATGATCACTTTTGGTGTCATAGAATTCTTCAAGGCACTGTATGAAGTCACATCCTCTATTTATCCATGGAACCATGGATCCTCGTTGAGCCTTTCAAGCAGTGCCTCTATGATTGGTCCCCTCATGACTTGACTAGTGATAAGGTACATGAACCTATGATGCTTATGAAATTGGCATGGAATGGTCTCCTGACTTCTAATTTCACTACACACTCATCCAATGAGGTCGTAACTACTATGTGCCCAATAATTACAAGAATTGATTGTAGTGTGAGAGAAGGATTAAGTGCCCAACCATATGAGAATGCCATCCAGAGTTGGATCCCTTTACTCATCATCTTTGGTAGTGACATTATAGATGTGGTTAATGTCTTCTTCCACATTGATGGGTTCTATATAAGCCCCCCTATTTTTGATCTAAGGGAATTACAATGCATTGGTTAGTATTCTCAAAAATAATATACCACTTCTTAAAACTCATATCTACATTATTTTCATATCACTAGGGCCATCCCAACAAAGATGGGAATTCATCTACCTCAGCTAATTCAAGAACCTCAAAATTTGCCTTGAAGGGTACTCCAAGTATATCAACCATGGCATTTTTTAGGACACCTATCGATAAAGCACATGTTTTGTTAGCCATGAATAACATGTGAGGTGATGAATGCAATACTAGACTAGCCATTTTTTGCCAGGAATATTTGGTGAGGACATTAACTTTTGTACTAGTGTCAACTAGTATGTCCCAAATTACCCGTCCATTGATGGTAACATTGACTATTATCTCTCTATCTTCTAGGGGGAAAGGGAATAAGAGTGTCTTACCTTCAAGCATGATTTAGGCAATGATCCTTAGCCTGTTGATTGACTTATGGTTGAGAATCATGTGGTTCTTGTGCTTGATTATTAATCCAAACACTCATCTCTGGTACAATGTCCTCATCCAGTATGTGCTTACAAAGTTCCTAAAAGTCATCACGTGCCACATTTTATGGCTTAGCTATATTTTGCATAGTAACACGCTATATTGCTTCTTTGTCTTTAAGGAATTGAATCTCTCCTAGGAGTTATTATACCAATGCCGTTATGTCTTGGAGGACATCCTTCTGTTGTTGGGCATCATGATACTTTCTTGCTCATGGTTCTTCATGCTAAAGTTTTTTAATAGAATTTGAGATAGATTGAGACTGTCTGCTATGCATGGTAATATTAACTTGTTGAATAGTTGGGGTGCCTAAATGCACATGCCAATATGGTTTTTTAACTCGTATCATGCTGACACTCTTTTCATGTCACTCCTTAGTGATAACTATGTAAAAGTCAAAGCACTTTTCTAGTTGATGGTCATTTTTACAGAAAGCACATGTAACGTAGTCTAGAAAATCTCTTTGGTAGTGGTTTGGAGATCCACATTTGTAACATATCCTAGATGGGAAATGACCACCTCATCATCCTCAACCCTAGTAGCCACCATTATCTTGGTTGTTGGCTATGGAAGTTTGGCATGTACCTCATGCTTGTGCTTCATGGATGTCACTAATTAGTCAATAGTCAATACTGTCATGACTATAGGCATCATATATCTTAAAATAATCAGATACCTTTGAGTGTGTTTCTCACTACAAAAGAGGTAAAGAATGTACATCATGTTCTTCATGACATATTTCACATGATTGCATCAATATAACTCAAATACAATTTCATGGGCAGTTACTTTGAGTGTGACTTTCAGATTCACAATTAGTACACCAAAGACCACTATGAGTATCATGTGAATTATTTGAAGTTAATTTCTCAAGATATGATTCCATTGAAGCTATTTGAGCTTCCATCAATGGACTGATCCATGACCACTTCCAATTATTTCAACATGGAGGGTAGCTTCTAAGGCTTCGCATGGGCTAGTGAAAATCCTCTGAGATAATGTTCATCAGAAGGGTAGTAACAAAGCTCCCATGAACCATTGTACATGATGTGAAACATTGATTTTGAATGAAAACTTTGACATAAGCATTTTAAACCTTGCATCATACTCTCTCACACTTTTATTAAGTTCCTGTTTGATGTCCTTCAACATGGCTATGCTTTGTTGTTCAAATTATAGAATGTCAAATTCTTAAATAATTTTTTTTTTAAGTTAATCATAGTTGATGACAGCTTGTTGAGGGCCAAATTTTCTATACCATTTGTGCATGTGCTCCAAACGTGTAGCTATGAACTATGTGGCTTTACACTTAGAAGAGGTGATGCCCTGCACCCTCCAAATAATTTCACATTTGTGGATGTGCTTAGTTGTATTTTCCATGCCTAGATATTTTGGTAAGTGAAGAATCATTTTGTAATATACCTTTATTGGCTATGGTGTTTGAACTGGTGGTTATTGAGAACATCTAGCCCCTATCTCATGAGGTGAAAGTCCACTACCTCCTCCTATGCCTCCACCTAGTCTACCTCCAGTGCCTCCAATAGTAGTGCTCATGTTATAGGGCATGATAGTCAGGTGATTAACAAAACTTGGGCTTGTATTCTATCCACTTTGAGGGCAAGGCCCTCCAAGCATCCCAAATTACACATGGAACTCCCTTGAAGAGGGAAGGAAAGTGTTAAGTCTATATGTGTGTCAAATAGCTTAATTTTAGTATCCCTTTCTAGCTCAGTCTCTGATTTCACATTATTTGTGTCCCAATTATATATGTGTACTTCATCTGGTTCAAGAGCATGACCATGCACTATGGTTGGGGAGCCTAGTTGGTTCAGACTTAGTTCTTTGATTCCTACCATCCAGCTAATTTTTACTTCATATGATATTAGTGGCATAAGGCATGGCTTAAAGGTGATGGGGTCCTTTTTGTGTGTATTAACTTCCCTACAGATCCTAACAACACTTCCTAAGTTTTTTTTGTCCCTTCTCGTATCGATGACTCCTATAATCCTTTTTTGAGTTTCATCATACTTTTGCTTATATAATTCCCACTAATTAGCTACCATTTTGAACCCACAATGTTTTACCAACTCTTATCTACTCCCCTCCCAAATGTGCAGCTCATGTATAGAAGAATTTAGCTCTCCATTTTCATAGTCTCAAGTCCCAAATAAACAAATAATTTCTTGATTTCTAAAGCAAAATGTTTATTGAAATGGTCACATAGTTCTTGGAGGAACTAAAACATGGCTTCTTCAGAACATGAATAGGTGGTTAAAATGTAATCCAAATTGTATTTTTTTTAAAATACTTTCTACCAAATGTTAACAACTCTAGATCATGGGGTTCCAAGTCATGCTAAAGCTCTTTGTCGCTCTAGGGTCCAAGATTGTCTTCTCCCAAGTTTTCAAGACCATCCTTGAGCATATGTAGGGAGCCAAGCATGCAAATGAACTAGGATCTCAAGAAATAAAGTTTTATATAATTCACTATAGAGATTATTTATCTACCCACTGTCGTGTAGAAACTCCTAGTTCAAGGTAGGGGACTGCAAATTTATCTTTAACTTTGGTAATCCACTATTCTATATTCTCAAGAGTAATGACTCAAACATTTTTCATGACTCAGCAACAAGTGCTTTGGGTCCTAGAAATAGAACCAAAATGTTGGGGTTTTTATTGTTACTATAGCTTTGGAGTTAGAGTGTATCCCAATGAGCTAGCATGCTGGCCCTTTCGTGTAAGACTATGGTCTTGTGCACTCACCCAAAGCACGTAGCTGAAGACTGGTTCTTGCAAGTTTTGTTGCTCAATGTTATTACCTTAGTCATATTATTCCTTTTATGTATTTAATAGATACTATGTAAAAGTACAAAATGAACTACTTGATTCTAGTGTTTTCAAGCTCTGCTACTATTATTATACAGACTACTACCATCACTAGTTAACATTGTTACTTTAGAAAAATAAAAATAGGTAAGGTTCCATACTAAGTTCTAGGTATTACTTTCAACTTAACACAACACATTCAACTATCATAAATTCAATAAAATTATGTAATGTCCATAACTCATATATTAAGCATGAGCATCCAAAAATCAATCCTCATCCATCCAATACAACAGGGGTACTTAT